>JAZGTL010000055.1:610000-941225 GCA_037349345.1 Oemleria cerasiformis | reverse complement strand
CTACGTTGAAGACGTCCAAGGCAGCAACTCCTAGCCTCCTTGCATTCAACCTCCTCTTCAAAAATAGAAAAACTAAACTAAACTAAGTTATACGGTTAGGGGGTTAGCCCTAGTTTCACGTTGAAACTTTGTTTAAATACTCCTAGGGCTTCCCAAAAAGCTAGGAATTAAAACTGAAAGAAAAGGCCTAAAATACCCTTAATTAAACCCTAAAACAGTTTCCGAAATAAGGCAGGGATAGGGCTTGGAAAAACCATGTGGGCCCGCATGGGACCGCGTTACTTGTGATGCAAGAAAGAGCAGTCTTGCGCGGCAAACCAGGTTCTGGAAGTTTCTGATCATGTATTGGATGCTCTTGAATAATAGGACACCTTCTAGACACGTCTGGACATAAAGTTCCTCATTTGGTGCCCCTAGGGCCTCTTTTTAGGGCACAATGAGCCCAATAGAGTTTCTGCACATACCTTGCAGCGACCTAGCAATTCTCTCATTCATATATAATGTATAAAGCTTGATTCTGGACTTTGGCCAGATTTCCAAGTGCTAGACACGTCCATGGCTCAATCTGGCTCAATTCGGGGCACCCGGGAAGGTCATTTAGGGCAGAACAGGCCATGGAAATGTCCTGGCCAATTCTTAGCGCGCCTTATATCATTAGCTTTGAAACATCATTTGAAACTTAAATCTGGTCATTGGCTCACTTGGTTCTATTGATGTCTAGGTGATGACCCGTTTTAGCCCAAAGCAGCGTGTCTCGGGAAGAACTTGACACATCAGAGGCATGGTCTGAGGGACCTGGGACAGGAACTTTGGTTGCATCTGGGACGTGTCAAGGACACCTCAAGGACTCGATTTTGGCCTATTTTGCGGTTCTTGAACAAGGGTCTCAGCGGAGCACATCGACATGGCTTGGGACACCAGGAGCCAGTTCTTGACATCTTCAGGACCTGATATTCAACTTAGGCCATCTCCTTTGTTACAACACCGAATTGAACCATTTTTTTGCGTTGTTCTTAAAATAGACCTATCTTTCCAAATCTGCACATTGCTCACAAGATTGATCATTTTCTCCCATTAATTGACATCTAAAAGATGTATGAAATAATGACTGCACAATTGCACCAAGTCAACTGCTGGCCTGAATACCGAAGATCATCAAGCTTAGCAACACCAATACATCTAGAAAAATCCCTGGGCATACTACTTAAATTGCACCCATAACACCACTCATTCTCAAAATGCACAAAGAACTACAATTTGCACCCTAAATAGTAACATTGTTAAAAACGTTGCACCATTTCACTCACACCGTTACTAACACCCTTAAAGATGGTTATATGGCCTAGTATTTTAGTCATTTTGGTCATTAGTTCCTTCATCCATCATCTCAAACAAATCCCAGGAAGAAGATGATAAACTGGGCACCAAACACCTGGGCATCATCATCTCTTCCCAAATCTTGCATCTCCAAATTCTCAATTGACTCTTCCTCGAATTTTCAAACTCGATGCTTGAGCATCGAAGCTCCGCTTCCATTAATAACCCATGGCCACTTTAATAACTACAGTATCAAGCCCACTAGAGATATTAGTAAATGGAGTAGGTTGATGAGGGCACGTGGGCTCACTATGCCTAAACACACAACATCTAGAAGAAACCTTTTGCCTACTTTGGTGTTCCACTAAAATTTCCACCGTCCTAGCCACCTCCCCTTCTTCACTTGGCTGCACTTCGAGATTGAAAGAATCCACCGGAGGTTCAGAATCATCGATCTCAACAGACACTCGCATGAAAGCAATACGTTCTCGTTTCTGTAAGAGAATCAATCCAAAGAGGTTTACCCATCACACTAGCAATATGAGATATTCCTTCAGCACTCCAAGTTTAAGTGGGACGTTAAAAAGCTTAACACGAACATGAGCAGACCGGGACAACACCACATCATGTTTCCATCGAGAAAGGAAGATAGATTTACCTCCAAAATGCCAAGGCCCATCCTCCACAATCTCAATACACTCACTGACACAAGAGAATTTAAATAAATAAAAGCCCTTGACCTTTAGCACTACCTCCATCAATCCACGCTGACCCCAAAGCTTCCTAGCAATGCTATTGACCACCGAGAATGGAAGCTGCTTCTCAACAAGGTATCCCATCAGGCAAGAGGTGCAAAGCTTAGCTTCTTCCTTGGCATCAGACAGAGGTGGGAAAACAATCTTACGGTTACCATCCAACCGAGGTTTGCAAAAATAAAGGTACCCAAGATTACCACTCACGGCTCCATTACATTTAACGGCTTCCTTGAAGTTTGTTTGATCCTAAAATGGACCAACGGGGTACAGTCTTGCTTGATGCTGGTATGCCTTCTTCTCGTCTGCCAAGGAGACTTGCGAGATAATAAGAATAGCAGTTGACACCGGTGGGGTGCCGGCCTAGCAGACTCTGATGCTTAAGTTAGTAAGCGAAAGGGAGATTAGTCATGAAATAGGCAGCATAGAGGCAAGGAATATTTACCTCTGTGAGAGGGTTTGGCCTTGTATTTATAGTAGCAATGAATGTGGTGGTTGAAACCCTAATGGTGTGAGTCTCAAGCCACTTCAAGAGATGCTCACACGTGTCCCGAGATTTTGGGATGATGAGCAGGTGGTGGTGGTGGACCTTGTTGTATGTCAGGTGCCAACCATCTTACTTGTCAGAAAGTCCCGACCAAGATTACCTTGGTTGGTCGGTAGGTGAGTGGCTTACTGCTGCCATTGGTAAGGGGGATACCGACCATGGTGGTCTGACTGAGAAGTGCTAGTTGGTTTCTAGGTTTGTATCAACAGTGATGGCTTGTATCGAAAACGATGGGTGTATATGAGGTTTTTGGTCTTCCTCTAGGTGGTCGGTCGGTAGGTTATCAATATAAGTCCCTTAAGTCGCTGACTGAGGTGGATTTCCTCGGTCGAGGACTTGTGATTCCTACCGATCCGTGTCAACCGAACACTGGGGGCATACCCCTAGTCCCCTAAGTTCTTGATTGAGGAGGTGTACCTTGGTCGAACGAGTTCCCTGGGCACTTAAGATAATATGTCCGACCGGTTGCCTTGTATGGGTTTGCCGATCAGAGCATACTTCAGAGAGGATACATCAAATGATGCGTCGGATCGGTCACCTCGTACAGGCTTGCCGATCGGAGCATACTTCAGAGAGGATACCTCGAATGATGTGTCCGATTGATCACCTTGGAAGGGTTTGCCGATCGGAGCATACTTCTAAGAGGATACCTCGAATGATGCTTCCGATTGGTCACCTCGTAAAGGCTTATCTATCAGAGCATACTTCCAAGAGGATACCTCGAATGATGCATCTGATCGGTCGCCATGTAGGGGCTTGCCAATCGTAGCATACTTTTGAAAGGATACCTTGAATCATGCGTCTGATCAATTACCTCATAAGGGCTTGCCGATCGGAGCATACTTCCTAGCGGATACCTAGAACGATGCATCTGATCGGTCACCTCATAAGGGCTTGCCGATTGGAGCATACTTCTGAGATGATACCTCGAATGGTGCATCTGATCGGTTGCCTCGTAAGGGCTTGCCGATCGGAGCAAACTTTCGAGAGGATACCTCGAATGATCCGTCTGATAGGTCGCCTCATAAGGGCTTGCCGATTGGAGCCTACTTCTGAGAGGATACCTCGAATGATGCGTCAAATCGGTCACCTCGTAAACGCTTTCCAATCGGAGCATACTTCTGAGAGGATACCTCGAATGATGCGTCCGATCGGTAACCTTATAATGGCTTGCCGATCGGAGCATTCGTGTATTGTATTCTTCTGTTGCTTTGTACGTGTTGTGTTCGTACTTATTAAGGTCTGACGCGTGTCATCTTACTGATGGTTGTTCAAGTGAAGGGTTGAGAGCCATGAATGCTTTGATAGAGTGGTCCGCGTTTCGAGCTAGCTTTTTCAAACGGGCATGAACGATTATATAAGGTGCTTGAAAATCATTTGTGTAATGAACAGTTAATTTAATTATTTGATTTTTGGAATTTAATTTAGAAAAATGAGGATTTTACCCTTGGGTTTATTAGGAGCTCGGAAGTTACTGTTTTTTTCAGATACATTTTTGGAATTTTTCTTGAACCATCACATAGGCCTCGAACTCACGAATTCGTAGACAGGCGGCACGTGAAAAACAGAGTCCGTATGAGAGAGTTTTGGGTCTAGAAAGCGTAAGGTCAATTTTGTAATTTTGATCCGAGATTTTTTTAGAACCTTATCTCCTTATCTCTCCAGAATTTTCAGATATTTTTCACCTTTCCTTTCTTTCTCTCTCGATTTTTCTTCCCCCACCGTGACCACACCAACACACACCACCATCATCATCAAATTTCTTAGCCATTTCAGTCCAAACCAAGGACATAAAAAGCTTACTCTCCCCTCCACGAGCACAACCATCCCATCGTTGAGTCGTGGGGACCTCGGTAGGCAGAGAAACAAAGGCCCAAAAACTGCATGAAGCTTCTTGCCCAAGTTCAGGCCACCACAGGTAAGGGTTTTCGATTTGGACTTCATATTTGGATTCCTTGTCTCAAGTAGATAGATATCCATTACTAGAACGTCGAATTACTTGAGAAATGAGGGTGATAGGAAGGCTTGAAGTTCGGGTGGTTATGGAGGTCCAGTGACAGAATATTCTATCGGCGACGGAATATTCTAGTGAATAGTGCCATGCGAGTGGGGGAAGCCACCTACCAAGCCACCGGCGCGTGGGGCACTTTCCCAGGCTCCAGTGACTCATGGTTCGAGTATTTCAACGTTCCAGATCTTTTGACACAGGTTTTGGGTCAATCGGAGTTTGTATAAGGCCTGTTTTAAACATCCAAAGTCACGTTAAACGCGTTTAGAACGCGCGTGTACTCCCTGGGTTTAGGGGGTTGGAATTTAGGTTTTAATTATCATTTACTAACCCCCGATTACTATGTTTGACAGGCGATACTGCACCGGGGACATCAGAGGAACATAAAGCTCAAGATTGAGCTTAATCAAGCTTTCGGTGAGTGGATTTTGATTTTGTAAATTATAATGCATGCATAAACGAATATTTTAAATAAATTTTTATCAAATATGAATTTTCATAAATTAGAATAATTATTGTAAAATGACTTGTAAACTTTGATGAATTTCGGTAATTTAGAATAACTATTCTAGTGAATTATTATTGGATATGGATTTTTAATACCGAAATTGAAAATGAAGTTTTGGGCTACGACCCGGCTTTATGGACTTCAGTTTTATGGATTTTGGTTTATGGATTTTGGACTTATTGGATTTTGGCTTCGGCCGAGTTTATGATTTTGGGCTTAGGCCTGGGATTTCGATTTACTGGATTTTGGGCTTTAGGCCCTGGTTTTATATGCTTTTTGGCATAGGCCTGGTAAAAAGGATTTCAAATTGGATTTCGGATTTACATTACGATTTTCACTATGTATACCATCCTCAATTATTATGGTTTTTATCCGACACATGATCTTGAGGTATTTTCGGTCATGTGATCGTTGAGGTATTTCTAACACATGACCTTGAGGTATTTTCGGTCATGTGACCGCATGATCTTGAGGTATTTTCGGTCATGGATGTTCATCTCCGACACATGACGTCGAGGTATATTCCGTCATGTGCTCGTTGAGGGTTATTTTCTCCGACAGGTGTTTCTGAGGCATTTTCGGTCATGTGATCGTTGAGGTATTTCTGACACATGACCTTGAGGTATTTTCGGTCATGTGATCGTTGAGGTATTTCTAACACATGACCTTGAGGTATTTTCGGTCATGTGACCGCATGATCTTGAGTTTTTTTAGGTCATGCGTGTTCATCTCCGACACATAATATTGAAGTATTTTCGGTCATGTGCTCGTCGAATTTACCTACGTGTGTTGTATTTCTAACACCTGATCTTGAGGTATTTTCGATTAGGTGACCGAATGATCTTGAGGTATTTTCGGTCATACAAGGAGTAGGTCCCCGGGTTGGACCTCTCGGTTTCTAGCCATTTCCTTGAGGTATTTTTGGCAATGGTTAGGAGGGCATGTCCTTTGGTTGGACTGCCCCGGATATTGAGCTCCGGCTCGGGATTACTTTGGAGGATGGTGGAATGTTTTCATCGTTTAAAATATCCAGGTTTTATATGATTTTAAGCTCCTTGAAGGAGGGTTTTCAAAGTACGGTCGTGGACATGCCCGCCGGGTTTTAAATTAAAAACTGGATTTCTAGTAAGTTCTTTTGTAATTATTTTTACTTAGTTGGCTACTTAAAACGGATTTTTCATTATGCATGCATGGTTTTTACTTATGGAGGGGAAGGTTATGTTTCCTCGGAAATTTACGCTGAAATGATTATTATTTTTATCTACTCACACTTTTCCTTGTTTTACAGCCCCTTTTGGCCGTTAAGTACGACGAGGGTACTTCTCGAGGCAGAGGCATCAACTTCCAGCCGCGCTACTACCTACGATCTTCGAGTAGGGTTTGTTAGGCTTGGAAATTTATCTTTCCAACCTCGCTCTGATAAACCATTTAGGTTTGGTTGTAATTATTTTCTGTGGTTGGTTGTATAGACTTGTCGGTGAATTGGTTGGGATGTGATCTGGACTGCTTGGATATAGTTTAGTTTTTTAATCCTTCGTCTACAGGCGGAAGACGGTTTGATCAAATTACAGGGGAGATTCTACTGGATTTTAGGTAGAATTCTTGTAAAGTATGTATAAGGTAGGAAAGGTATTTAAGGATTTAAATTGAGTTGCCAGGGGTTGTCAGAGGGGAGCAGGGCTTTTTACGAATTCCGAGGGGAAATTTGGGAAGGGTCCTGTCAACTTGGTATCAAAGGTTTAGGTTAAAATTCCTGCAAACCACACACTTAGTGTGCCTGTTATGTGTGTTATTGATGAATTCTTATTTCTTCTTAGCGAGATGCCTCTGAGACGCGTGCCTCGTTAGTGGCATGGTAATAAGGAAAAGGCGGAGAATGCACGGGCCGCACAAAATCCCCTGAGTGACGATCTCAGGTCGACCCTAGTTCAGTTCGGTCGGGCGATGACTATGGTGTTACAGAGCAGGGGTACTACTGAGGTTTCTGACATAAAGAAGGCTCAGAGGCTAGGATCCACGGTGTTTACGGGCGAACTGGGCCTAGCATATGCTGAAGAGTGGATTACTCGTTTGGAACGAGTTTTTCATCATGAGGTGCCCTCCGGGTGATAGGGTACGGTTGGGCACTTTTCTGTTGAATGGCTATGTGTACCGTTGGTGGCACGCCATGGTTAGGACGGGCTGGGATGTCCGTATGCTTACTTGGGAAGCTTTCCGGGTGCAGATCCTCGAGTAGTTTTATTCTCGATCGTATCGGAATGCCATAGAGGCTAAGTTCTTACAGTTGAGACAGCAGAACATGACAGTAGAGCCGTATGAGCAGAGGTTTCTTGACTTGCCTCGATTTACTCCGGCTTTGGTGGCAAGTGTGTGCTGAGAGACGAGATTAGAGTAGTAATTACTGCTGTGGTGCATACTTCCTTCAGGGGTTTGTCGGATGCTGCTGCCAGGGTGGAAAAGAGTTTTCCTACTTGGGGCCAGCCTAGTGGTTCCAGGCGATGTCAAGATCACATGAGTTTTGGAGCTTCGAGTCAGGGACAAGCTAAAGAGGCGGTTACAGCTCAGGGTCGTCCAGGACTGCTAGGTCCGGTTCAAGCAGTGGTGGAGCGGGGCAGGGAGGTTCCTGAGGTTTTGCGGTAGGGCCGCAGTAATCTAGCCATTCTAGTGGTGGTTCCATACATGCAACCGGAAGATAGAGTGGCGGATCTTGATGGACTGGTGGTCCCGATTATTACTATTGCAAGAGACTGACCATTTTAAGAGAGATTGCCCACACCATCCGGGCAGTAGTCTTTTTGGTCGAGAGGCTACTGGACAGGGACAGGGAGCAGCACAAACATCAGGTACTGCAGTAGGGAGTGTTCAGTCATTATTTATGCATCAAGTTGGTGTCACTTTGTACCTTTTTACATGTATTTTGAATGATTTTGTGCCAACCATAGTAGAAAATGATCAATTTTTGAGACATATACAGATTTAGAAAGATAGATGAATTTTGAGAAGAAAAAAAAAGGGGCTCAAATTGGAGTTATAATGAAGGAAATGTCCCAAGTTGAAGTTCAGGCCCTGAAAAGGTCCAAAACCGAGTCCAGAAACAAGGTCGGGACGCACCAGAAACCAGCCCAGGACGTGTCCCGTGACACGTCCCAGAAACCCTATACCGAGCCCAAGGACATGTCCTTGACATGCCCCAATGGTGTCCTTGTCGCAGCCTTGTGAAATTCTAAGTCATGTGCTGCGCCAATTCCAAGTTCCAAGACCATGTCCGTCAAGGTGCCAAGACAAGCCTGGGTGCGCCCTAAATCGTGCATCAAAGACATGTCCTACGCACTAATTATGTGCCCTAAGGTGTCAAATTGAGGTTCTGCTATGTTAGGTGTCTATGGATGGCCCAACCTATTCCTGCACGTCCAAGAAACCCTAGAAGACAATTCGGAAGCAAACTTGCCGCACAAGAAATCCAAGAAGACAATTCAGAAACAACTTGCCGCATAGAAGCATTCCTTGTCCAATAAGGAATCCCTTTTTGAGTCCTTTTGCTTGACAAACTAGGATGGCAATCTGTTAATCATTATTTGATTAGGTTTTCCAAGTAATCGCCTAATGTGTAAAGGTCTTGGTCTCCTATAAATAGGAGCATGAGTCTCACGAGTCAAGGACCCCAAATTTTTAGACCTAGCCGTATACACCCTTTTGTATTCAGTTTTCATATTTTAGTTGCATAGTTAAGTTGGAATTTGAAGGAGAGCTCGGCGTAGAAGATCGTTGGAGCTGCCTTGGCGTGCCTTCAAAGTCCCTCATCGTTTTATTACTTTATTATTGTTCTTTTAATTATGATTTATGTTATGTTTTCTTGTATAATTATGCATGCGTAGTTCTTTATAGAATTAGGGCTGCTTAAAGCTCTAGCCTTGTTGGTTCGTTAATTAGATTTTGACCTCTTTATTTTTATTGCTTTGAATGCTAAATGAGTTTGATTACTAGGCTTAATGAACTTAATTTATGTTTATGAGATTAGCCACCTTGTTTGCATATAATTATTGATGTAATTGCTGACATGTGACTATACACACTACCACAAATTTTGCTTTAGACAACGGATAAAATCCATTTTCTAGTCCCCTTCAATACCATGGTATTGCTCAGTGTTGTCTATTGGGGGTCTATAGACAATGGATTTTCTCCGTTGTCTAAAGCATCTTTTCACATCGATTTTTATATAATACCATTGTCTTTATATCCATTTTAAAACCAAATCATAGTAAATACCATTGTTTAAAGCAGATTACACAACGATTTTTTCATAAAAACCGATGCATATTGTAGAAAAAACAACATTATGTATGAAATTACCGTTGTCTAAAGTGATAAATAGCAACGGTGTGAACGATCAAACCGATGCCGTAAGTGGAAAAAGATAACGGTCCTTATGAATTGCCATTGTCTAAAGAGAAGCTATATCATAATAATAATTCATAACAAAAATCAATTGCATTCATAAACTAGACATAAAAGCTATATCATAACAATTAATTCATATTAAAATTCTACTCCAATCCAAAAAGAAAAGAACTATTCATACATAATTGATTAATCCAGTTCACAAAGAAGAAAAGTAATAGTATTCAACTCTTCCCAGCTCAATCTCGAAGGCACATATATGTGTGCTAATTAAAATCGCACGTGTCATAAAAATTCTAAAAAACTAGCCACCAAGCAACACTAGGTTTGAATGAAACAAACACCATATGAAAATCAATTCCAACATAGCGAGTACTTTCATCACCATTACACCCACTTTGATATTAGATGATCTGCCCATTCTTCTCGCACCTGGGCATCCTGTCCAATTCGTAAATTCTTTCCTGCTGGATTCAACAAGTCATTCACAACCTGGAATGAAATAAACCATAAATAAAAAGTAAATTTATTAAGAGTGTAAGCACCACTGAAGCATGGATAAACTAGAACATTTTATCCAGAAAACTTGAAATCAAGAATGGTCTCCAAAGTCCAAACAGCAACAGCCATGAAACCAGAGCACCCTAAGTAAGCACCGTAAGCTAGAGGGAAATAAAGATGTAAAACAGTCTTACCTCATTATAGATCAACAACAGACTCCACCTATTGATTGCAGTCTATGATTGTGAAATATTGACAGCGAACAAAATGTAATGGTCCAACAATCTAGATTTCAACAAAAAATGTCAAGGATCAGAATTTCTTTCCACTTTTTGGTCTTTCCATATTCATTTACAACAGCACCAGAACTAACCAACCCAAGTTCTCTTCAAGAAGGACCGCATTTCAAATGACAGAAAGTGATATAGGGCTAATAGCTAACTAACCTGAGCAATGTAACCAGCACGATAAGCACATACAGAATCCATGCAGTACCAATTCAGCAAAGAGGCAAGAAACATCCAAAATTGGGCTGCAAAGATAATTAAAGCCTCATGTTGAGGATACCTCCTATGATAGCTAATTAACATTATATGTTACATCCTTATGTTGCCAGATGGGAATCTGGACCAAGCACTTTTACAAAGCTCAACCTGATCAATTGTCAAGAATCACAATCTAGAAACATAAACACACGGTCTGATAAGCAAAATGAACACTGAATTCCGAAACAAAGTGGGTTGGGAAGGGAGTGACATACCTGATAAAACATCAATGACACTCCAGCATTGAAGTTGTAACCAGAAAGAACAACTTCATTCAACAAAATCATGCTGCAAGAAGAAATGCAATTAGCTGTGCCGGACAAAAAAGGTCCAGATTTCCTTGCTGACCCATGTCCACGCTTTTCATTTCCATCATTTGGAATAAAGATCATCTCACCATGCCCTGCTCGACTCCCTCTAAACAATCGGCTTTAAGAAAGCAAAACCAATGAAACAAAAGCAAAAAGAAAATGAAATGCTCCCAATTACCCGTGAGTCAATTTGAACATTTAAACATGATCCATCATTTAACTCCCATCTAATGATAGCACGATGAAATTCTGGGCGCACAGGATCTGTCTTTAAAGGCTGAAGAAGACGAGCATGCACTCTGTATGTAGAAAGATTAAAAATAAGAATGGCTGCTGTAATTATCAATAGCTCTAAAGAATCATTCCAGTAACAGGGGGGGGGGGGGCCGAGAGAAAGAATAAGAGTGAGAAAGAGAAATGAGAATGCTTCAGAAATTTCAGCAACCTCAAAAGATGAGGATCTGCCCAACCAGCAAGACAGCGGATGGTAGGTACCACAAATAAATGGAAGCAGACTAGACAGCTAACTGGATTTCCAGGCAACCCGAATACAAATACTTTTTTCATTGGCATATTCTTTGCAGGTTCAGAATTAATCTCTCCAAAATTCAAAGGTTTCCCTGGTTTCATCCAAACCTGAAGAGCCAGTTAAATACCAAACTAACATGACACAATACATTTATAGACTATAACTATATCGAGCCACCTTTCAGTTTGACAAAGCATCACAATCAGCAATTGGTCTACAAGAATTTTAAAAAAAAACAAAGACAACCTATAAGCAACCACTGCGGAGTGATTACGTTGCTGAAATGCACTTTCCCTCTCTTTTGAAATAGTGGTTTGACATAGTCCTTGTCTCCCATTGAAACACCTCCAGATGTAAGAAGAATATCAATTCCAGCAGAAATGACAGTATCCATGATATTCTCCCATACTTCTTCATCATCTCTAGCAATATCTAAGTCAACAACTTTGCAATGATGCTGTAGTGAAGCTGCAAGTATCATAGCTTGGTTGGAGTCCCTAATCTGCATAAGAACTGATCAGCCTACTTGTTCAACTGTATACATAGTTACATACATGTTCAGTTGCAGCATCCATCCTAACAATGCATGCCCATACAAATTCGAATAAAACCTAAATGCAAAATAGTAAGCAATAGACCTACCCTCATCTAATACTGTGATGAGAGTGAGACAATGATAGTATGCCTTCGTAGACCAAACACAAAGAAGGAAAGATAAGGAGAATAAGTATGACATCCTGGACCATTAAACTAACAAGGGCTAAACTTTTGAAGGTTTAAGCTTTATCGAATGTTTAACCTTCCATTCTCCAAATACACGCAGTTTACACCTTACAACTAAGATCCTTGCCCTGGTACCTAATTTCCATCTACACCATGTACCATTGTCAGCATACCATAAAGATTCCTCATTCACAGACCTTCTGAAACCAAAATTGATCACTTTCTACTTACAATAATTCTTGTACTAGAAAGTGAGACTTCAAACACGATGGTAACAAAGCCATCAATCACCGAATTAATAGTTCATAATAAAAAGCTAAGAACTACAAGAAACAAAAAAAAAAAAGGAACACTCAATTAGTGAATTACCCAATAATGGATGGCCGATTGAGTACCCTTGAGTACCAACACCGATTCACCAGTCTCTAAAAATTCTATTATTGAACATTCAATTATGCATAAACTGAAAAGTAAAAACATGGGAAAAGACAAGATGCTTACGATCTTCTGGGTCTTTGGCGATACGCTTGACGTGAGAGATGGAAAATGAGAAAAATAAAGTGAAATATTTTTCTTTAATAAATACTGAATCAAGCCAGAGAGAGATGAAGCTTCAAACAACGAATATTTAAATAAATCGAGAAAAATTAGGTAGCGATTTTGATCTCTCTGAATGTAAAGAGAGCAACGAACGGAATTTAGAAACAGAGAATTGAAGTACGTATGGGAAAGTATAAGGAAGCGAAGGTCGTGAAGAAGCTTACGCTTGTCGATCGCTCTAAGAGGTCCTCTTCGTCGTCGATGTCTTCGCGTTCGACGAGCTGTAGCTGGCTCTGCTCTTCGGCTCTGTGCATCATCACAGAGAATGTGAGGTTTCGAGGTTAGACCGTTAGAGAAGAACTGGTGGTCTTTCATACCCGAAGGTTGTGAATTGGGCCAAGAAGAAATTGTGGTCTTTCATGGGGACGAGGGCGAGCTTGTCGAGTACGCGGTTGGCGACGGCCAGAGCTATGGTCAATTCGGTACCAAAACCCTAATAGACAAAAATCCAAATCGACCACAAACCTAATAGTCACACCTGGAAAGAGCAGAAATTACCCTCACCCCCATAACCCAATAGTCTAGAGCTGAAATTAAAGAGCCTGAGCAATTGGATGCGCAAGGGACTGAGAAAGAGACTGGCGACTGACAACAGCATATTTACCTACGGATGTTATATTATACAATAACCAACAGCAATTATAAAATCAATGTCTAATAAACTAGTATGTTGTATAAATGGTGTTGTTTAAAGCTAAATTTCTTGTAGTGATATTATCTTGTAATTTCTTGCATCGTGAGTAAGTAGAGGGACACCTATATGTAATTTATCCTCATGACAACTTAGGATTGCACATCATTTTTCTAGGGGTAGTGTGGTGTCATTAGATTCTCTTTGTACTTTATGCATCATCTTAACTGGTAGGTGATATACGTTCTAGGTACTCATCCGGCTTAGAACATGCTAAGTAAGAGAGAATAATATATGTAGAGTGGGCCTTAGTCAGACCTTTGCATGGGCACCTAATTCATAGAATTCATGCTAATATATGACAAAGACAAGTTAAAGATTCATTCCGTAGTTATTAGAGAGCCTTTTGTTGGGAGCTTGAAATGTTACATCTCGTCCCGCAAATTTGAAAGCCGAAATAGCCTTGGGATACCTCGGGCCTTGGAAGTTCTTTAGGTGAGTTAGGTTTTGGCTGTTTTAGAAGTTGAGCTTAAGCCCATAAATTTAAATAACCTTGAGCCCTAAACTAGTTTACTTTATCTACCAAGCCCATTTGAAAGTCCAAAACTCACTTTAACTACTCTAAGCTCACACCTACTTACCTTCTGTCCTTGATATTGCACTTCCTCCCTTTCGACACCATCCTTCTCTTTGAGAAATAGATCAAGACAGAGACGACACCAATGCACCACCACCACTCGAAAACCCACACTACTATTGAACTTGGGTATCAACCACCATCAACAACCAAACTCTCACGAGCTGAGAATTGATACTAGAGATAGCAGAACCATCCTCATTCTCTCCCTCACTTCGTCTTCCTCCTCGGTCACTGTCCAAGAGCAACGAGACCCACAACCTCAAAGCTTCGAACCAAGGCCTCAACCACGCATCATGGTGATCGACTCTTCCTTGCAACTCTAGTGAATTAGATGGCGAGCAACGAGGACCACCGTGGCCCAAGCTGCGAAGCAAAACCCGACAAGGGTCCAAGAGTTACCCGTTGAATTTGAGCTCAAATGAGGTAAATTCAATACCTGAGAGTTTGACCATGAGGATATTCGTCCTGAGAGCTCCTCTTAAGACCATTTGCATATCGATTTCGAGGCAGGTTTGACGGGAGTCGACATCACCGAAGGTTGCAGAGCCACCGCACCCCCACGAAATCCGACGAACTAACCCTCACCACCAGAACCTTCTTGATCGCCTCGACGAGATGAAGTCAACCATGGTGATCTCACACTTCGCCAACCACTGTGGACGGAGCTTCGACATGAGGAGCTACGGCGGAGCCGAAGCTTTGCATCCAATTTTCGGCCAACCAAGGTAATCATTGAACTTTCTTTTGATACCGTTAGAATCGTCTCTTTTAGAGCTTCTCCATTATCTGATTGCATGCGGGTTTTGTGTGAGGAACGACGGCGTCGAACTCATCAGAGAAATAGAGCCGTGAGGACCCTTTTAATTTCACAGCAACTTCTCGGACTAACCATGTAGCTTCTTGACACCCAACCTTCACCATCAAGTTTGTCCCATTGAGATCTTCAATCTAACCTACTTGCATGTAGGAAACAGAGAAAGATCAATGGCGGAGCAAGCCTTGCCAGAAACCGGACTCCTCATACTATCGAGGCTTCTCAGTGGTTTTCCAACCAAGGAATGTACTTTCCGACCTAAAAACCTTGATTTCTGGAATCCTGGTTGAGTTTTGAGTCGAGTAGTGTTCCTAGGGTTGAAATTGGAGTTTGGGTCGTTGTCCGACGATAATGGCGGCGTTGGTCACTAGCCGTTGAGCACATGACGGGCACGTGATAGACATGTGGTAGACACGTGGAGCCACCTAGTAGCCACGTGGAACCACCTAGCAATCATATGAGAGCCACGTGGAGCCACGTGGATGCCACATGTCAGCCTGTGTGGGCGCCACAAGGCAGCTCACTCAGCTGGCGCGTGAGGTCACCGGCCGGCGAGTGGCCGGTGCTTGCCACCTCTAATCGACGCGTGACGGCGCGTGAGGTCACTTCCCGACCTCTGGCCGGCGCGTGGGGCTATTTCCCAAGCTACGGCAATGCGTGGGCCTAGTTTCGAGACGTTTCGAATTATCTAAACACGTTTTTAGTTCGTTTGGAGTTGTTTTAGTTCCGTTTTGGGCAACCCAAGTAGGCTTTTCATAGTGTTTGTCTTGGAAAGTTGTTTGTAAACTTGTGTTTGGTTTTCTTTAGGGAATTGGACAACTAAGAGCTGACATTGGCTTGATACCGTCGGGCGGCTTAAACCCCGACCATGTGTGAGTGGACCTCTTTCTTAAAATCTCTTTTTTAGTACTATGTTTTACTTGCACGTTTTACGGTATTTATAATATTTGAAATCATAATTAGTTTTTGTTGTTGAGTCGTGGTATTTAGAGAGGTTGACTTACTTTATTGCTGGATTATTAGATTCCCAAGCATGCCTTGTTGATTATTTGATTATTATATTCCCAAGCATGACTTTTTGATTATTTTATTATTATATTCTCAAGCATACCTTGTTTTTTCTATAATGGTTGTATGTTACTATAAGAGTCGTAAAGTACGCGTGTTATACATAAACTGTTTAGTATCCATTTAGGAGTCGCCGGTATCTTAGTACCCACTTAGGAGTTGCCGGTATCTTAGTACCCGTTTGTTGGCCACAGACTAGTCTCCACGTGATCGATCATCCGCACTCGCTCGAATGTTAGTTAAATAGCGCCAACTTGTCCCCGAGCTCTAGGGGACATGAGGTGACGGTGCTTAGCACCCAAGCTTCACGTGGTCGAGGTACATGAGCAAACCATAGATACCCATCTTGTCATGTGCGCATGACTTGAGCGACTCAAGAGCATAACTAATCGATTGTACATGTTATTTTTTTACTTCGAGATGTTATTCTTGACCGCATAATATTTTATTATTATTTCTCTTCAAACGTGCATGTTTATCATTATGCTAACTTGGATTTCCTTAAAACTAGGGGGTTAACTATTATCTTTTAACTTATGGTTTTACACTGAAATAACGGTTAGGTCAACTCACCCTTCTGTTTTGTACATCTCAGGTCCTAGAGTTATTTTACGCGCATCGAGGAGGAGTTTCTGTAGATGCTCTGACATTCACACTGGCTGCTCGAGTGTGATGCATTCGGGAATCGGGACAATGCAGGTAGTTATTCAAACATAATGATCATCAAGTAGTGTACTATGCTCTGAACTTCCGTTGTCGTGGTAATTTGTTAATTGATTTTGCTAATTATGATTCACACGACCTCTTAAAACTCACCGTTTTCAACTTTTTGGCTTTTGTCATTTGAACGTCACCGTTCAGATGTCGGCCAGCATACCTCGATTTCAGTGTCTACGGGGACTTCCCGGGTTGGAGTGTATCATGAAAAGATTGGGAAGACTGAAACAAAAGAAGAGGTGGACTTGCAAGTCCTCAAGGGATCAACCTTTGCTTGTTACTACACTATCTCATTTGATTTTGTGCACTTGCAAAGATATAACTGTTAAGAATAGAGTTCATATTTATTGTATTCTTTATTTTGACTATCAATTTTTTGGTGCCATTGCCGAGGACTTCTCCCTCAACGGTGTCCATTTAGTTTCTATTTATTAACTTAGTTTTTTTTTACTCTTTTAGGTACCCTTTTATGTCATTAAGAGGATCCGTCCAAGGATATATCAGTGCACGGCTTATCACCTGAACCACCTTCAAGGGGATCTTCGGTATAAGGATCACCACCACCAAGTCCAAGGATGGCGGATGCAAGAGACCGAGAACGTGTCCTAGTGAACAACCCTGCCCCACGGCTCTTAAAGGAGTTTGCCACCCCTCATGTGATGGAGAATCAATTTCCCATCATTTTTTCACCATCCACGGTGGAAAAGTTTGAGTTGAAGTATGGCACAATTCACATGTTGCCGAAGTTCCATGGACTTTCGGGAGAAGATCCGCACTTACATATCAAAGAATTTGTTGAAGTCTGCTCCATGTTGTGAATCGACGACATGACGGAAGCTGAAATAAGGCTAAGGCTTTTCATTTTAGTCTCAAGGATCGCGTTAAGGCGTGGTTTCACTCATTGGTGCCGGTCTCAATCAATTCATGGAGGAACTTGTCTTCTAAATTTCTCACGCAGTACTACCCCGTGGTGAAGACTAACGAGTTGAAGGCCAAGATCATGGATCTACACCAAGTTATGGATCAACTATTCTGCGAGTTTTGGGAGCCCTTCAATCAAATGCTTTAGGTGTCCCCCCACCATAACATCAATGAGCATCATTTGTTGTTGTATTTCTATGGAGGATTGAAGACCAGCGACCGCACCATGGTGAACTCTCAATCACAAGGGATCTTGGATGGCACGGCTGCAGAAGCAAAAACTACCTTTGAGAACATTGCTGAAAGGGAGAAACAATTTAGCTACAGAGGTTATTCCTCTAGGGCTACTGGTGATGCATGTACCACGGACAAGGATGATGCCATTGTTCAATTTACGGCAATGGTCAAGAAGCTTTGCAACGAGAAGGCTAAAGAAGTTCAAGTTTGGGACGTGTGCTCCATTGAGGGCCACACGTACCAAGACTGCCCAATGGTGGAAGATGCCACCTTTTTTGGAGGATTCAATAACAGCTCACCGACCCGGAATAATCCATACTCAAACACGTATAATCTGAGGTAGAAAAATCATCCAAACTTCAGTTGGAGCAATAATCAAAGTGTTCAAAAGCCTTAGCTGCCACCTGGATTCCAGCAACAATCTATGGCTTCCCAAACAAATCACCAAGGTCATTCACTGAATCAAACTACCGAAAGAAAATCCTGGGAGGATGCTGCCAATGCCATGGCTCAATAAAACATTCAATTGATGCAAACCAACCATGGATTCAAGCAAGAGAGCCGAAGCCATATGGAAAAGACTGATAATGCAATCGTAAATTTAGACCGCCAAATGGAGCAGATTGGAAATCAATTGAATCAACGAGAGCCAAGGAAGTTACCAAGTCAAGTGATGGTATATCCTAAAGGGTTTCACAATCATACGGCCAATGCCATCACATTGCGAAGTGGAAAACAACTCCGAGGGCATATGTCAGGACCCGTCCCGAATTTCCCTTCGAAACCCGGGAAGAACCCTGATCCCGTCTGACAACCTAAGGAAAAGGTTCCCAAAATACCCTTCAATCCTTACAAATATAATATAATTTTACTTTCACCTGTCAGACAAGCGATTCAAAGCACTCAACAATTCCAACAATAATTGACCATCCAAACAAAATATAATATCAGAGCGTCTAGGTAGGATAAATGGTACAATTTAGATATCCTACTCATGTTTAACTACACTCGCAGCCGAAAAACTAATGCCTCCACCTGGTAAGAAATGTCTGCGTCAACTCAACAGCCTGGAGGGGATTTAAACACAAAAGTTGTGAGTGGACAAAAATAATCGTTTATAAATCGTTTTCCGAGGAAATCTTACCTTTTTTCCCCCTCCACTTATAAAACCATGCATGCATCAAATAAAACAGTTCATGATATAAAAACATCATCTGAAAATCACCGAAATTCCATTTCTCTTTAAAACCACTTAATTGGACCCACAAAAAATCTGTATCATTAAAACATCTCGTGGTCCACAGTTTGGTTTGCAAATCAACCTCAAAAGAGTTTAAAATCATTTATTCCGATATGGACACATCAAATATCAAATCCAATAATCCCGACATAACCACTAGCCACCAGGGTATCCCTTGAGGTATGCTAGGCCTATACTACCTTCACCTTTTATATTGGAGATTCACAGCCAACAGCGGATCCTGGCCCTAGATCCTGGTCCTCCTCAAATTGGTGTTTATATTGGGGGTTCACTGGGTTCACCGCCAACAGCGGATCCTGGCCCCAGATCCTGGCCTTCCTCAAACCGATGTTTATATTGGAGGTTCACCAAGTTCACCGCCAACAGCGGATCCTGGCCCCGGATCCTGGCCCCCCCTCAAATATGGCCAAAACCGATAAACGCATTCATACGGGTTGAAACCCAAATCATGGACTCAACAATTACCACGTCAAAACGATATCAAAACCTAGTCCAAAAACCATGACATTTCTCAAAACACACTTTAATTGAAATATTGGAAAACATGTGTCCAACAATCATTTCTAAATTCCAGAAATTCAATGCAACAATACATCACAGTATGTAAACAAAGATACATTGTTTCATGCATTATAGTTTATAAACCAAAAGTCTACTCACCACCTATCCAAGCAAGCTCAATCCCGACTTATTTGTCCCTCCGAGGTTCCCGGAGCAATATCGCCTGTTAATAACAACAATCGGGATTACCGGCTAGTAATAAGACTCTTATATAACAACTCCCTAAACCCCGGGAAGTCTACCTATGCTGTTCTCGGAAACGCAGCTACTTCGGATGCCCAAAACTACCTATAAACGACATCCGATCAACCCGAAACCTATACCAACATATCCGAACGTCGAAAACTAGCCAACAAGCGTCGTCGTGACCTCATACTCGACCCCATGCGCCGCCATGTGCCATCGGAAGGTCGGAACACGCGCTGCCACTCGCCACCACTCGCCGTCAAGCGCCGGCCACGCATTGCTACAGTGACTCACGTCCCTGGATTGATCCAACCCAACCCAACTCAGCCTGACCCGGTCTAACTCGGCTTGACCCGGTCCAACTTAACCCGACCAGTTCACTCAACTCGACTCGGTCCAACCTGACCCATCCCAACCCGACTAGTCATCGGCAACTTGCAGGAAACGATGACAGGACCGTCGTGCCGTCGTCGGAGTCTGGCCAGAGAATATGACCGGAACGTCGTCACTGCTGCCGTCTGGTTCGCCGGAATCCCCCATTTCCGGCCGACATTCAAGGTTTTCTAACTTCTTCAAAACTCAACCATTTTCCACAAATTTTATGTCTAAATCTATCTACTCGAATCCAGGAATCCAAATATGACTTTAAAACATCAAACCCGTACCTGTTTTAGCCGAAAAATAGATCGGAAGGTTTGGTTCTTCCTATACTCGGCCTGACGCCTCCAGTAGTCCTCTCCTTCGATGGTTGGTACGGTTGTGATCGTGGGAAGGAGTAGAATCCGATTAGTGGAATAGAAATGGAAGTTTAGGCCTTGAATCAAAGTCAAAGTTTTGGGTTTCTTGGTGTTTTTGGGTGTTTCCTCTCACATGGGTTCGTGGTTGGATTTGTGGTTCATAGAGAGTGAG
The DNA here is from genome assembly GCA_037349345.1 of Oemleria cerasiformis. Classification (NCBI taxonomy): domain Eukaryota; kingdom Viridiplantae; phylum Streptophyta; class Magnoliopsida; order Rosales; family Rosaceae; genus Oemleria; species Oemleria cerasiformis. The sequence goes on along the minus strand of JAZGTL010000055.1, from coordinate 920,538 downwards.
AATGAAAATGAGATGATGAAATGAACTGATGTAATAATGATTTGGGGTGAAAAATATCTACCCCAAGTCAAAAATTACCAAAATGCCCTTGAAAATCTTGACCTGTAACTTTCGTACACGAACTCTGTTTTTCGCGTGCCGCCTGTCTATGAACTCGTGAGTTCGAGACCCACGCAACGGTATCCAAAACACAGCCTAAAAATTCCAAAACAAAACTAAATTCTCATACCCTTAATCACCAAGGGTAAAATCATCTTTTTACAAAAAAATAATTACGTAAATCAAATAATTAAAATTCGGGTCGTTACAATCCATCCCCCTTAAGAAATTTTGTCCTCGAAATTCATTTCTATCCTTGGAACAAATGAGGATATTGTGCCTGCATTAAAGCCTCAGTTTCCCACGTGGCTTCCTCCACATTATGTTTCCTCCACAACACTTTAACTAGAGGAATATTCTTTCTGCGCAGTACCTTCTCCTTCCAATCGAGAATTTGCACCGGTTGCTCCTCAAAGGTCAAATCATCTTTCAGCTCAAGTGGTTGCTCTTCCAACACATGAGACTCATCAAATAAATATTTTCGGAGCAAAGATACATAGAAGACATCATGAACTCTGGATAATTCCGAGGGTAAAGCAAGTCTATTTGCCACCGCTCCTTTCCTCTCCACAATCTCATACGGCCCAATGTAGCGAGGACTCAGTTTTCCTCGTCTACCAAAACGTACGACTCCCTTACAGGGAGATAATTTCAAGAACACCCAGTCACCTACCTCAAACTTAAGGTCTCTGGTTCGACGGTCTTCATAGCTCTTCTGGTGATCCTGGGTTGTCTTCATCCTTTCCCTGATGATTCTTATCTTTTCCTCAGTCCCATCCACCAACTCTAGTGTTAACAGTCTCCTTTCACCTATTTCACTCCAGCACAATGGTGTCCTGCACTGCCTCCCATATAGTGCCTCGAAAGGAGACATTCCAATACTTGACTGATAACTGTTATCATAAGCAAATTCCATCAGAGCCAGGTGTGAATCCCAGTTCCCTTTAAACTGCAGTACACTAGCTCTCATCATATCCTCCAAAACCTGGATTATCCTCCCAGACTGACCATCCTTCTGAGGATGAAAAGCTATACTGAAATGCAATGTAGTACCAAAAGCCTTCTGCAAACTCCGCCAAAATTTGGAGGTAAACCTCGGATCCCTGTCCGAAACAATTAACTCTGGAGTCCCATGTAGCTGTATGATCTCATCCACGAACAATTTGGCATACTTGCTCATCCGGAAATCTTCCTGCACTAGCAAGAAATGTGCCGACTTCGTGAGTCTATCAACAATTACCCATATTCCATCATATCCCTTCTGTGTCCTTGGGATTTTATACACAAAGTCCATCGTAATTTGATCCCACTTCTATTCCGGGATAGGTAATGGTTGCAGTGTTCCATAGGGTTTCTGCCTCTCCGCTTTCACTTGCTGACATGTCAGGCATCTTCTCACAAACTTAGCAATTTCCCTTTTCATCCCAGTCCACCAATAGTGTTCCCTTAGGGTATGATACATCTTGGTACCTCCTGGATGCATAGCGTCAGCCGAACTATGAGCCTCATCTAGAATTTCCCTTTATAGCTCTAGCTCATTTGGTACGCATAACCGTCCATCCTTAACCAAGGCTCCATCATCCCTAAGCGCATAATCCTGCTTTTTTCCAGTCTCCAACTCCATCCTGATAATGCACAATGTAGGATCTTGGAGTTGAGCCTCAATAATCCGATCAATCAGAACAGGCCTCACATGGAAACTAGCCAACAAAGCCCCCTGGCTATCCATGTCTAACACAATCCCCGCTCTCCGGAACTCTACCAACAACGGTAGGTAGATTGTATGCAAAAGAGCTAAGGAACCCATGGACTTCCTGCTTAAGGCATCTGCCACAACATTGGCTTTTCCTGGGTGGTACTCAATAGTACAATCATAATCTTTTATTAACTCAAGCCACGTTCTCTGCCTCAGATTCAGGTCCTTCTGAGTGAATAAGTATTTTAAACTTTGATGGTCGGTGAAGATCCAACACGTCTCCCCGTACAAATAATGTCGCCAGATTTTCAGTGCACTGCAGCTAACTCCAAATCATGTGTGGGGTAATTCAGCTCATGGGGTTTAAGTTACCTGGAAGCATACGCTATCACTTTCCCATGCTGCATCAACACACAGCCTATACCCCGCAATGATGCATCACTATATACCACGAATCCCCCGTTACCATCCGAAAGGGTTAATACTGGAGCAGAAGTCAACCTTCTCTTTAGCTCGTTAAAGCTCTGCTCACAATCAGCATCCCAGTCAAACTTGACTCCTTTCCTAGTCAACCGAGTCAACGAGCCTGCTATCGTAGAAAATCCTTCTACGAACCGCCGATAATATCCCGCTAAGCCCATAAAACTTCTCACCTCTTTCACTGTCCTCGGTTGCTCTCAGTTTGCCACTGCCTCAACTTTTTCGGGATCCACGCTGATACCTTCAGCCGAAATCACATGACCTTAGAATCCCACCTCGGTCAACCAAAACTGGCATTTACTGTACTTGGCAAACAATTGCTTTTTCCTAAGCATATTCAGCACCAACCTTAAGTGCTTCTCATATGCCTTGGCACTCCTTGAATACACCAGGATATCGTCGATGAACACAATTACAAATCTATCCAAATACTTTCGGAATACCCTGTTCATCAAATCCATAAACGATGTCGGGGCATTAGTCAACCCGAAGGGCATCACCAGAAACTCATAATGACCATAACGAGTCCTGAAAGCTGTTTTCTGAACATCCCCTTCGCTGATCCTCAACTGATGGTACCCGGAGCGAAGGTCAATTTTTGAAAAATATTTTGCCCTTTTCAGTTGATCAAATAAATTGTCAATCCTTGGCAGAGGATACTTATTCCGCACCGTCACTCTATTTAACTGCCGGTAGTCGATACACAATCTCAGACAACCATCATTTTTCCTCACAAATAATACCGGCGCACCCCATGGTGAAACACTTGGGCGAATAAATCCCATATTCACCAAGTCCTGCAACTGAGTCTTCAACTCTCGCAATTCTGCCAATGCCATTCTGTACAGTGCCTGTGAGATAGGTTGAGTACCTGGTAGAAGCTCTATGGTGAACTCAATCTCCCGGTGAGGTGGCAATCCTGGAAGATCCTCTGGCAACACATCAGAGAACACACTCACCACAGGAATGTCCTCTACTCTCATCGGAGTATCCCGAGTATCAAACACATGAGCCAAGTACCCCTCACAACCTTTTCTCAACAATTTCTCAGCGGTCGACGCCGATATCACTCCAAAGGGTAGTACCCTACGATCTCCCCGAAATGTAAGTTCCGGCAAACCTGGACCCCAAAAAACCACTATCTTGTCATAACAATCTATAAAGGCATGGTGCATGGTCAACCAATCCATCCCCAGAATCACATCAAACTCAAAAATATCTAAGGGGATTAAATCTGCCTCCAACCCATGGCCTTCAACCATCACCGGACAACTGCGAATTACGAGGTGCGCCACTAACATATCCCCGGTAGGAGTACTAATACCCATGTCACAACCAATCGGGGATAATTCTCTATCAGCAAACAGTGTAAAACCCCGAGAAATAAAAGAATGAGTCGCCCCGGGATCTATCAAAACAAAAGCATCATCTGGGCTAGACTCGCCTGTAAATATCGTCGCCCCTAATCTCTGGGCTCTCTCAATATCAGAAACCTCATTAGTAGCGTTATCTTGGAGTATAGAAGGTAAAGTCTGACCCAGCTGTTCTAGTGTCTGCCTCAAATCAGGCTCCATTGCGGGTTCATGGGCATCTCCACCATTCCCAGATCGTTGACGGGACTTGCGTCTTGGAGGCATTACGCTGAAAAGAAGCTATAACTCATAAATACCAAAATTCACTTGTACACTAGGTGTACGGTCTACAGGAATTTAACCAAGTGCTCTGATACCAATTGTCAGGACCCGTCCCGAATTTCCCCTCGAACCCAGGAAGAACCCTGATCCCGTCTGACAACCTAAGGAAATGGTTCCCAAAATACCCTTCAATCCTTACAAATATACTATAATTTTACCTTCACCTGTCAGACAAGGGATTCAAAGCCCTCAACAATTCCAACAATAATTGACCATCCAAACAAAATATAATATCAGAGCGTCTACGTAGGATAAATGGTACAATTTAAATATCCTACTGAAGTTTAACTACACTCACAGCCGAAAAACTAATGTCTCCGCCTTGTAAGAAATGTCCGCGTCAACTCAACAGCCTGGAGGGGATTTAAACACAAAAATTGTGAGTGGACAAAAATAATCGTTTATAAATTGTTTTCCGAGGAAATCTTACCTTTTTCCCCCTCCACTTATAAAACCATGCATGCATCAAATAAAATAGTTCATGATATAAAAACATCATCTGAAAATCACCGAAATTCAATTTCTCTTTAAAACCACTTAATTGGACCCACAAAAAATCCGTATCATGAAAACATTTCGTGGTCCACAGTTTGGTTTGCAAATCAACCTCAAAAGAGTTTAAAATCATTTATTCCGATCTAGACAAATAAAATATCAAATCCAATATTCCCGACATAACCACTAGCCACCAGGGTATCCCTTGAGGTGTGCTAGGCCTGTACTACCTTCACCTTTTATATTGGAGGTTCACCGGGTTCACCGCCAACAGCGGATCCCAGCCCCATATCCTGGTCCTCCTCAAATTGGTGTTTATACTGGGGGTTCACCGGGTTCACCGCCAACAGCGGATCCTGGCCCTCCTCAAACCGATGTTTATCTTGGAGGTTCACCGGGTTCACCGCCAACAACGGGTCCTGGCCCCGGATCCTGGTCCCCCTCAAATATGGCCAAAGCCGATAAACTCATTCATACGGGTTGAAACCCAAATCATGGACTCAACAATTACCACGTCAAAACGATATCAAAACCGAGTCCAAAAACCATGACATTTCTCAAAACACACTTTAATTGAAATATTGGAAAACATGTGTCCAACAATCATTTCTAAATTCCGGAAATTCAATGCAACAATACATCACAGTATGTAAACAAAGATACATTGATGCATGCATTACAATTTATAAACCAAAACTCCACTCACCACCTATCCAAGCAAGCTCAATCCCGACTTATTTGTCCCTCCGAGGTTCCCGGAGCAATATCGCCTGTCAATAAAAACAATCGGGATTACCGGCTAGTAATAAGACTCTTATATAACAACTCCCCAAACCCCGGAAGGTATACCTATGCTGTTCTAGAAAACGAAGCAACTTCGGACGCCCAAAACTACCTCTAAACAACATCCGATCAACCCGAAACCTGTACCAACATATCCAGAACGTCGAAAACTAGTCAACACCCGTCGCCATGACCTCAGACTCGGCCCCACGCGCCGCGACGCACCACCGAAAAGTCAGAACACGCGCCTACGCGCCGCCACGTGCTGCTACAGTGACTCACGCGCGTGGACCGGTCCAACTCGACCCAACTCGGCCTGACCCGATCCAACTCAACCTAATCGGTTCACTCAACCCGACCGGTTCACTCAACCTGATCGGTTCACTCAACCTGATCGGTTCACTCAACCTGATCGGTTCACTCAACCCGACTCGATCCAACCCAACCCAACCTGACCCGACCGGTCGCCGGTAACTAGCAGGAAAAGATGACCGGACCGCAGTTCCGTCGCCGGAGTCTGACCGAAGAATATGACCGAACCGCCGTCGCCGCCGCCGTCTGGTTCGCCGGAATCCCCCATTTCCGGTCGAAATTCAAGCTTTTCTAACTTCTTCAAAACTAAACCATTTCCCACAAATTTTATGTCTAAAACTATCTACTCGAACCCAGTAATCCAAATATGACCTTAAAACATCAAACCCATACCTGTTTTAGAAGGAAAATAGATCGGAAGGTTCGGTTCTTCCTATACTCGGCTTGACGCCTCCCGTAGTCCTCTCTTTTATGGTTGGTACGGTTGTGATCGTGGGAAGGAGTAGAATCCGATTAGTGGAATAGAAATGGAAGTTTAGGCCTTGAATCAAAGTCAAAGTTTTGGGTTTCTTGGTGTTTTTGGGTGTTTCCTCTCACACGGTTTCGTGGTTGGTTTTGTGGTTCAGAGAAGTAAGAATGAAAATGAGATGATGAAATGAACTGATGTAATAATGATTTGGGGTTAAAAATATCTACCCAAGTCAAAAATTACCAAAATGACCTTGAAAATCTTAACCTGTAACTTTCGTACAGGAACTCTATTTTTTGCATGCCGCCTTTCTATGAACTCGTGAGTTCGAGACCCATGCAACGGTATCCAAAACACAGCCTAAAAAGTTCCGAAACAAAACTTGATTCCCACACCCTTAATCACCAAGGGTAAAATCATCTTTTTACAAAAAAAATAATTACGTAAATCAAATAATTAAAATTCCGGGTCGTTACACCATATGTACACTGCCTACGAAGAAAATAGTGAAGTAATGGAAGCTGAGGATGATGATCTTACTCTGGCTCCCTTAAAAGTCCAATTCTGTCGTAACTCAACCTGAGTCACAAGCTGCGTGATAGGACCCTTCCCGAATTCCCCTCGAAATTCGACAAAAGCCCTGCTCCCGTCTGACAACCCAAAATAATTCCTAAAATACCCTTACTGTCTTAGAAACACTTTATGATAATTTTACCGAAAATCCTGCAGACTCTCCCTTATACTTTGGTTGAACCGTCTTCCACCTGTCAGACGAGGGATATAAAATAAAAATAAATCAAACTTTGTTACACTCAACCGCGTATATCCGCAACTATAACCTCGTCTCTCAAGATGGTATAAAATAACTGAAATGTCATACGCGTGCCAACCAATCACAACTCGTTAATCCGGGTCACCGCCCACACCAACAAACTGACCACGGTAACGAGCATTCACCCACAAGTGCATCAATCACCTATCAAAGCCCGTGAAATTTGTCGTCAACTCCTATCAGTCGGCTTAACTCTTGGCTATCGTATCCCACCTCTTTATCAAACCTTACATGCATCAATATCCGCATATATAAGTAAATACAATACATCGGTGGAACCCACGCTCTCTTTACATGTGCCCACAATATCAGTAACCCAGTTGAAGCCATCATCCCGAGCCATCATTTTGCATTGAATTTTAAAGAACTAACATAATTTAGATACTCTAGATTTAATGTGTGGTTTGCCATACGAAGTGATGTAGGCTATGTGTGCTTAACCTCTAAAGGCCTTATCCTACCCAATTGCATGCCACCAAAGCCAACTTTGAAGCCAAACACTCAGCCTTTTCTTTCATCACCCAAAGTATAACCTAACCGAAATACTTAGCCATTCATCACTGCCATATCCTATAACCTCAGTTTGTGTTAAGTTTTCCCTAAATGGGATTCATGGTGAGAATGTGAAGTGAAAGAAGATGCTACCCAATTCCAAGGACATTGGCGTTTTGACAAGTTCAAAAGTTTAAAGCTTACAGATGACAAGCTGCAAGAAAGTTTGAGGAAATCATTGTAGGATCTTGGTTCAATTCAATTCAAAAGAAAAAAATATAGAAAACAAAAGAAAGAACAGGAAAAAAAGTTGAAAAGAAAAAGAAATAAATCAAAACAAAGAAAAATGTTGAAGAACAAATGAAAAGAAGAAAATAAATAATTGAGCCAAGTGAGCCAAGAGCCTCAAAATAAGCCATTAAGAACGCACAATGTCGTGGGCCTTAAGCAAGGATTCAATTAAGAAATTGCAAGTTCAAGTAAGAACTTCTCTTGCCTTGGCAAAGCTCAGGTTCTTTGAATCCCATCCTTCCTTTCTAAACCCTGAAGCTTAGCCCCGTAACCTAAAATGGAAGCCCTAACAATTCTTACGAACAATCATGCTAAGGATTAAGGAACGTATATGTGTTCTTAAAGTTCAATTCCTTTCATGAGATCTTCATTTCCATAAAGTGATATTCTTCATTAATACTCATATGTGATTAAATTTGAATTTCATAACAAAAAATCATCACATATGCCTGAAAAGAGTGAAAGCCTAAGATTCTTGTGCGAATTGAGAGTTGCCTAGTGAGGATTAGAGTCAAGGCGAAATCTTTCTATGGTATTTAGATGAAGTTGTTCTCAAACCTGATCACTTGAAATATTGGCACTTATACACGTACACCTTCACATGACACTCACAACTTTGGCATTCCTTTTAGTTCTGCAAAGCATGTTTGCTTACTTTGATTCTTATTAGCTTGTTAAAAGCACTATCTCTAGCAACTTATTTGTCTAAGAAGCATCTTTAAAAGCACTATCTCGTGCTGCTATAATCCTCAGGAGACAAAGCTCCTCCTACTAGGTGAACCTAGGGGTTTATCTCTTCTATCTTAACTATGATCGAGTCTCTTCATTTTCTTTAAATTTGTTTTTCTCACGGACTAGAAAAAGATAGGTTTGGGGTTATTTGGTCAGCAATTATTTATGAAACATTTTGATGTCTTTATATGCCTCGCTTACATATCTTTTGAATGATTTTGTGCCATCAATAGTAGAAAATGATCAATCTTGTGAGACTTGTGCAGATTTGGAAAGATAGATAAATTCTGAGAAGAACGCAAAAAGAATGACTCAAATCGGAGTTCAGATGAAGGAGATGTCCTCATTTCAATATCAGGTCTTGAGTGCTAGTGTAAGGACCCTTCCCGAATTTTTCCTCGAAACACGGAAAGAACCCTTATCCCGTCTGACAGCTCTTTTACCTCAAAATTTAATTACCAGAAATACCCTTTATTCTTAAATAATTTTTATTAAACTTTACATGGTTCCCAACAGAGTCCCTGTACTTACTGATCACTCCTACTGTCAGAAGCAGGATAAAATACCGGTCAAAACCAAAACCTCGGAATAGTGGTGGTTCAAATACAAATACTCTCTGATACCAAATGTCAGTAGTCAGACATTGCTGACATCTCTACTGGAAAACCACAAGACAACAAACTAGTCAGATACTAGTGAACCAATAATAATTCGTCCATCTGGGTCACCACCCACATCAACCCACTGACCCGGATGACGACGTATTTTCATATGTTGATTAGGCCCATAACAATTGTCGTCTGGTTCATATTAGAGCCAAAAATATCATCGGCTATCATATCGTATCATCAACCGGTATAACATTCGGCTTTCATAACACATCAGTCGGCATATCTCTCGATTATCATATCCCTAGCCACCAGGGTATCCCTTGGGGTGTGCTAGTCCAGTATCACAACTCTCTGTACTATAATATCTCATCAGCAGGCATATCTCTCGACTGGCATATCATATCAGTCGGCATATCTCTCGACTATCATATCATATTCCTAGCCACCAGGGTATCCCTTGGGGTGTGCTAGAATATGTACTACTTGGACTCGACCACAATTTCTGCAAAATCACCTTTTATATTGGGGTTCACTGGGAGTCCGCCAACACGGAACCAAGGCCCGGATCCTAGGCCCCTTCAAATCAGTTTTGTTTATATTGGGGTTCACCGGGAGTCCGCCAACACGGAACCAAGGCCCGGCTCCTAGGCCCCATCAAATCGATTTTGTTTATATTAGGGGTTCACCGGGAGTCCGCCAACACGGAACCAAGGCCCGGCTCCTAGGCCCCATCAAATCGGTTTTGTTTCCAAAATCAAATATATATTTTGTTTATCATTTATCACAAATACGGTTTCAACTCAAAATCATGTACCCAAATAATTACCACGTCCAAACACTATCAAAATCGAATCCAACAACCATATCGTTTCTCACAACGCACTTCCACTGAAATATTGGAATAACAATTATCCAGCAATCATTGCACCCATACACAACAGTATTTAAATTGAGGATATTAATACATGCGTTACAATTTATACATACCACCATACACAACAGTAATTAAACCGAGGATATTAATACTTGCATCACAATTTATAAATACATCCATACACAACAGTAATGAAATCGAAGATATTTATACATACATTACAATTTATAAATCAAAGTCCGCTTACCATCACCATCCAACCCAAAATTCATGTACGCTCTAGCCTCAGAACACCTACACCATAATGACCCAACTACCTTGACTTTCCAAACTCAAAACCCTCTCCACGGTCAATCCTTACCGCTGGGATTGCCCAACCGAGCTCTAAATGAACTCCTATGGCCTCGAAACCAACAAACTCTGATCCGGAACGTCCCGAAACCTCAGTCACGCGCCGCCGTGACTTCGGGAACAGTCCCACGCGCCGTCACGCGCCACCGGAAGGTCAGAACACGCGCCCACGCGCTGCCACGCGCCGGTCACGCACCTGCTACAGTGTTCACGCGCCTGGACCGGTCCAACTCAGTCCGGCTCGACCTGACCCGGTCCAACTCGACCGGTTCACTCAACCCGACCGGTTCAACTCGACCTGACCGGTCACCGGCGACTCGCCGGAGAAGATGACCGGCTGCCGTCGCCGTCGCTGGAGGTTGGCCGGAGAAGATGACCGGACAACCACCTCCGCCGCCGTCTGGTTCGCCGGAATCCCCCATTTCCGTCCGAACTTCAAGGTTTTCTAATTTCTTCATTTCTTAACCGTTTTTCACGATCTACACATGTAAATTCATCTACTTTTCCCCAAGAATCCAAATATGAGGTCAAAGTTCCGAGATCGTACCTGGTTTGGCCGGAAAACGACCGAGAATGTCAGGACCCGTCCCGAATTTCCCCTCGAAACCCGGGAAGAACCCTGATCCCGTCTGACAACCTAAGAAAAGGTTCCCAAAATACCCTTCAATCCTTACAAATTATAAAAACAATAATAAATACTTCATCTTGTCAGACAAGGGACTTAAGCACTCAAAATTCCTGTAATTAACGACCAATCAAATACCATTCTTCCCCTCCATTTATAAAATCATGCATGCGTCACATAAACCATTTATCATATAAAAACATCATATGTATAATGAAATACCTCGTGATCCACAATTTGGTTTGGAAACTCTCTTCAAAGGAGTTTAAAATCATTTAAATCAATCCAGACACAAAATATCTCAAATTCAAATCATTTGGTTCAATCTGCCACATAGTATCTCAAATTCACTGTTCCTGACATATTCATAACACACCAGTCAAATATTGCTGATATCTCTACTGGAAAACCACAAGACATCAAACTAGTCAGATACTAGTGAACAAATAATAATTCGTCCATCTGGGTCACCGCCCACACCAACCCACTGACCCGGATGACGACGTATTTTTATATGTTGATAGGCCCATAACAATTGTCGTCTGGTTCATATTAGAGCCGGATATATCCTCGGCTATCATATCGTATCATCAGCCGGTATATCTCTCGGCTATCATATTCCTAGCCACCAGGGTATCCCTTGGGGTGTGCTAGAATATGTATCATATCATATCATATCAGTCGGCATATATCTCGACTATCATAACATATCAATCGGCATCTCTCTACTATCATATCATATAAATCGGCATATATCTCGGTTATCATATTCCTAGCCACCAGGGTATCCCTTGGGGTGTGCTAGAATATGTACTACTTGGACTCGACCACAATCTCTGCAAAATCATATTTTATATTGGGGTTCACCGGGAGTCCGCCAACACGGAACCAAGGCCCGGCTTCTAGGCCCCATCAACTCGATTTTGTTTAATTTAGGGGTTCACTGGGAGTCCGCCAACACGGAACCAAGGCCCGGCTCCTAGGCCCCATCAACTCGATTTTGTTTATATTGGGGGTTCACCGGGAGTCCGCCAACACGGAACCAAGGCCCGGCTCCTAGGCCCCATCAAATAGTTTTTTGTATCCATAATCAAGTATATATCTTGTTTATCATTTATCACAATTACGGTTTCAACTCAAAATCATGTACCCAATTAATTTCCACGGCCAAACACTATCAAAACGGAATTCAACAACCATATCGTTTCTCACAACTCGCTTCCACTGAAATATTGGAACAACAATTATCCAGCAATTGAGGATATTAATACATGCGTTACAATTTGTAAATATCACCATACACAACAGTAATTAAATCGAGGATATTAATACATGCATCACAATTTATAAATACAATCATACACCACAGTAATTAAATCGAAGATACTTATACATACATTACAATTTATAAATCAAAGTCCGCTTACCATCACCATCCAACCCAAAATTCATGTACGCTCTAGCCTCAGAACACCTACACCATAATGACCCAACTACCTTGACTTTCCAAGCTCAAAACCCTCTCTACGGTCAATCCCTACCGCTGGGATTGCCCAACCGAGCTCTAAATGAACTCCTATGGCCTCGAAACCAACAAAATCTGATCCGGAACGTCCCAAAACCTTGGTCACGCGCCGCCGTGACCTCGGAAACAGTCCCACGCGCCGCCACGCGCCACCGGAAGGTCAGAATACGCGCCCATGCGCTGCCACGCGCTGGTCACGCGCCTGCTACAGTGTTCACGCGCCTGGACCGGTCCAACCCGGCCCGGCTCGACCTGACCCGGTCCAACGCGATCGGTTCACTCGACTCGACCGGTTCACTCGACTCGATCGATTCACTCGACTCGACCGGTTCACTCGACTCGCCCGGTTCACTCGACTCGGCCGGTTCACTCGACTCGACCGGTTCACTCGGCTCGACCGGTTACCGGTGACTCGCCGGAGAAGACGACCGGACGGCCCTCGCCGTCGCCGGAGGCTGGCCGGAGAAGATGACCGGACCGCCACCTCCGCCGCCGTCTGGTTCGCCGGAAACTGCCATTTCCGGCCGATTTTCAAGGTTTTCTAACTTCCTCATTTCTTAACCGTTTTTCACAATCTACACATGTAAATTCATCTACGTTTCACCAGGAATCCAAATATGAGATCAAAGTTCCGATATCGTACCTGGTTTGGCCGGAAAACGGCCGAGAATGTTCGGCTCACCTCCCTCCTCCGTCCGTCGCCCACGGAGGTGCTCCCACTACGATAATCACACCAAAAGACTCGTGGGGTCGCGGGGAAAGTCCTCCCAACCTCGGTTTTGTTCGAATCGGACCGAAACCCCTCCGATGAATATGGCCTTCGGTGTTCGCACGTGGAGGGCTCGGATAGGGCCGAGACTGCATCGACCAATCTCCCGAGGAGAGAGAAAATATCTGTTATATAATTCCAACATTTCCAAAATTACCAAACTGCCCCTGCAGCTTCTAGACCCGGAACGAACGCATCGGATCTCCGTTTTCAGCGTGCCGCCTGTCTACGAACTCGTGAGTTCGAGACCTACGCAACAACCCAAGAAAAATTCCCAAAAGTTTTACCAGTCAAAAAGTGACTCCCGAACCCATCCAAAACTGAGGGTAAAATTGTCCAATTCTCAAAATAATTTAATTTCTGGTCCGGGTCGTTACAGAGAAGGTTCGGTTCACCTCCCTCCTCCGTCCGTCGCCCACGGAGGTGCTCCCACTCCGATGATTACACCAAAAGACTCGTGGGGTCGCGGGGAAGATCCTCCCGACCTTGGTTTTGTTCGAATCAGATCGAAACCCATCCGATGAAAATGGGTCTTCGATGTTCACACGGGGAGGTCGTCGGGTGGAGTGAGATTGCACGGGCCAATCTCTCGAGGAGAGAGAAAAATATCATCTATATAATTCCAACTTTTCCAAAATTACCAAATTGCCCCTGAAGCTTCTAGACCCGTAACGAACTCATCGGATCTCCGTTTTCCGCGTGCCGCTTGTCTACGAACTCGTGAGTTCGAGACCTACGCAATAACCCAAGAAAAATTTCCAAAAGTACTGCCAGTGAAAAAGTGACTCCCGAACCCATCCAAAACTGAGGGTAAAATTGTCCAATTCTCAAAATAATTTAATTTCTTGTCTGGGTCGTTACAGCTAGTGCACCTATTTTGGGTCCTTGGCAACTACCTCAGATCATGCCATCCGGGTCCCAAACCTGTCTCTCATGACATCAAGTTCATGTCCTAGAAGTGCCAAGGTCATGCTAGTACATGTCGAGTACATGTCCCAATAACTTCCCATTCGAGCCCAGCCTCTGCGCTTAAACCCTGGTTCATGTTCCGCCTACGGTAGATCAAACTTCCTCCTCTGCGCTGAGCTTGACAACCTGTACTCCTAGCCTGAATGAAGATGCACTTCTACTATGCTCATGATGTGCCTCAAAAGCGCAGTCCCAGATCCCTTTGACGCAGACATTCCAAGGGCCAAGTTCTAAGTTCCAGCGTCTAACCGCAGGAAGACCACGGGCTGCCAACGGCCAGCTTGTGTTCCCACTTGCCAGCTTGCATTCACCCTCCCAACAATATTCTGATTAGTTCTAATAGATTTTAGGGACTTTGTAATTACTTAGAAGTATAATAATTGTTATAGAACACTCGAGCCTAGGGTTTCTAATTCCAATCCTTGTAGGACAAGGTTTTCCCTTTGTTTATAAACGGGAGCCTTTGTTCAGTTTTTTAGGGACCAAATTTTTACACATTATTTTAGAGATCGTATTGGAGAACCCTAGCCGCATAGATTCTTTGTAATTCAGTTTTAAATTCAAACAGTTTTTATTTTTCCAAAGTTGAGAATGTTGTGCGTGGAGTTTGGAGAGGAGGCTCTGCCGTGTCTCTGCTGTGCACCATTGTCCATCATTGCTCATTAACGATCTTTACTTTAAACTTTTATTTCATTGCAATTTTAATTAATAATTTTAATTATGTCTTTGATTTCAGTTATGGGTGAGTAGTTCGTTTTAGGATTAGGGCTGCTTGAAGCCCTAGCCATGTTAGTTCATTGATTAGATTTTTGGCTTTTGATTATGATTGCTATGGATGCTGAGTAAGTTAGATTACTTTGTTTAATGACCTTAATTTATGCCTATAAGATTGCTCACCTTGTTTGCATATAATTATAGATGTAATTGCTTGACGGACCATCATATCATCTTGTGTTTTGTAGCATCGAGGGTATTTGGGACACTTACCTGTAATCTCAACTCATGACAATCTAGAATTGCGTATCACTTTTCTAGGGATAGTGCAGTGTTATTAAATTCTCTTTATACTTCATGCATCATCTTAAACGGTAGGTGATAGACGTTCTAGAGTACACATCATGCTTAGAACATGCCAAGTAAGAGAGAATAACATATGTGGAGTGGGCCAACCATCGAGACCTTCGCATGGGCACTTAATTCAGAGAATGCATAAGGAATTAGGTCGAGGAAATCAGATTAGTAAATATAATTGGTTAGAGTGGATAGTAAGCCTTAATTCGCCTTAGTTAATAAGTAATCAACCTTTCATTCCTGCATTTTAATTTACTGTTTTACTTTCTAGCGTGTCTCTCAAAATCATAAGCCCCCCCTTATGTGTGTGTGTGTGTGTGTGTTTTTTTCTCTAAGTTAACAAATCTGAACTGAAGTGGACATAACTTTGATACAAGTCCTCGAGGGATCGACTCTTGCTGTGCTACTATACTATTCTTATCGATTTGTGCACGTGCAAGGATCTTATAACTGTTAGAATTAGAATGTATATTTCTTGTTCTCTAATTTTACCAACACCGTACCTCGATATCTCGGTCGTAGCCGTCATCCCGAGCCGTAGCATGATGTCTCAGTTCCTCCCCAGCCGTAGCTCAATATCCCGGCCCATCCCGAGTTGTTACTCGATATCTCGGCTCATCCCCAGCCGTAGCTCAATATCCCGGCCCATCCCGAGCTGTAACTCGATATCCCGGTTCATCCCCCGCCGTAGCTTAATATCCTGGCTCATCCCCAGGCGTAACCCGATATCCCAGCTCATCCCCAGCCGTAGCTCAATATCCCGGCTCATCCCGAGCCGTAACTCGGTATCTCATCAAGCCTATGATGGAATCATCCATAATATACCTCATAGCATCCCGAGAGTATGATGGAATCCTCCATAACATACCTCATAGCATCCCGAGAGTACGATGGAATCCTCCAAAACGTACCTCATATCTCCCCGGGCGTATGAAGGAATCCTCTCTGACATACCCCATCAATTGCCTTCAAAGTCCCACTAGGCCAAAGTCTAACCACCTTCCTTTGCCAAACCCCCCAAACCATCAAATACCTAGGCCTAAGCCCACATACAGCACCCCGGGTCGCAGCCTAAAATCCATTCGCCGGAATCCCTAATCATTTCCCAAAATCATTATTGAGATCCATAATCAGTGATAAATTGAAATAAATTATTATCATGAATTCCCGAGACCATGAAAACAATAAATCATTTTAGAATCTTTCCATTTAATTCTCGAAACTCATAATTATAATAAATCATTCTTAATTCTGGAAATGCATAATGATAAGAAATTCAATAAATCCATTCCTTATCCTTAGTTTCCGAGCCTTAAAAGGATAATAGTATATTTTCTTATAATTTATCTCAATTCCCACAACTCATAATCCATAATATTACATTTAAAACAAAGAATAATGCATGTCTTACAAACTGGGAAACCAAGTCCACTCACCTCGAGGCCCAAACGAGCCTAATTTCCAGCTAACTGTTCCTCATGACTTTTGGAGCCACCAAACTTGTCAAAACGATACATGGCATTATTAAATTACAAATATAAACCTAAAATCCAACCCCCGAAACGCTGGGAGGTATACACGCGTCCTAACTAGAAACGCAGCCACTTAGGACGCCCAAAACTACCCTTAAACGAACTCCGATTGACTTGAAACCTCCGCCAACAGGTCTAGAACATTGAGAACTTTTAATCTCGTGTTCACCAAAGCTCAAGGAGGAAC
The DNA here is from genome assembly GCA_037349345.1 of Oemleria cerasiformis. Lineage (NCBI taxonomy): Eukaryota > Viridiplantae > Streptophyta > Magnoliopsida > Rosales > Rosaceae > Oemleria > Oemleria cerasiformis. Next base: position 903,649 of record JAZGTL010000055.1, on the reverse strand, counting down.
TCCATGTGCCGCCACGCGCCGGTGGTCTGCCGGGAACCCTCCCCCGCACCCACCAGCAGGCGCGACTGCACCTGGTACTCGCCCTCAACCTCACACCCGAGTTACTATTCACTGTGCAGAAATCCTCCATAACTACCCGAAATTCAAAGCTCCATCATTCTCTCAATTCTCAATGAAATTCAACGTTCTAATAATGGAAATTCATCTACTCGATCCAAGGAATTCAAATATGAAGTCCAAATTGAGAAGCCTCACCTGTGGTGGCCGGAAAATGGAAGGGAAGTTTCGGCCCATGTTCAAAGCTCTACCCCGTCGTCCATGGCGGTCCTCACGGCTCAAGGAAGATATGGATGAGTTCGTGAGGTCGAGAAGAAGGTTATGGTGTGTTTGGTTTTGGTCGAAAAGGCCAAAATCAAAATCCCAAATTTTGGTGGTTCTTGGTTTCTCACTAGAGAAAGGGAAAAGAATTTTCGGGAGAGAGGAGAGAGAGTGATCCGAAAAATATGGAGAAAAGGAAGATAAAATATTCCCAAAATATCTACCTTCCAAACTTATGAAAATGCCCATCAAGGTTATAGACCCGTATCTCTCACATCCGGGCTCCGTTTTTAGCATGCCGCCGGTCTACGAACTCGTGAGTTCAAGATCGACACAACAGTTCAAGAAAAGTTTAAAAAAGTATCTTCGAATGAAAAGTGAATTTCAAACCCCTCCGAAATCGAGGGTAAAATCATCATTTTCCTAATTAAATTCACAAATTATGTCAATTTTTGGTCCGGATCATTACACTGCGGCCTTCCCACATACCTTGTCACAAACCTCAGCCCAATTTGATCCGCAGAACATGTCGTTGAACTTGCTAAATACAATTCTGGCAAGCATTGCTGCATATATCAAACCATGCTGGACCGCAGGTCTTGCCAAGTACCTTGCTGCATACCCTGCCAAGTCCCATGTCGCAGTACCAGCTTGCACCGCAACTTGGTCTACCAACAGCATCATAGAGCTCCAACCATGACGCATTACAGGACATGCCGAGAGACATGTCAAGGGCCATGCCATAGACCAATCTTAGCGCCACATCGAGACACGCCTTGGGCACATCTAAGACACAGCCTGCGCCTAAGGACCAAGTCTCGACTACGGCAGGACCTCGTCACGGCCAAACAGCGCCTAACTTTCTAGACAGCACCACCACAGGATAGCAGCATGCCACGGCTGACATCCAATGTGCACCCATCACCAAGGCCACTGTCTTAAGCCCCAATGCGACATCTCACCATCGCAATAACTCTAACTCCAAAACTCAAACTTCAATTCCTATATCAACTAAAAAAGTAACTTTTGAGTTAGATAATGACGTTGATCTCCTGTTTCCTTGTAGGTTCCAAAACAAGAATAAGGATAAGGAGGAATTCAAGGAGGAAATAATAAGCATGCTGCAAAAGCTTCAGATCACGCTAACTTTTCATATGATAGTCAAGCACATGCCAATCTTCGCCAATCTCATCAAAGACTTAGTCGCCGGAAAGGGGGGATTCAGCTCCAATGATATCACTGAAATTCTGGGCCTCCATCACTCCCATGTGTCAACCAATCTAAACGCTTCGAGCATTGACTTTGCGACACGGGAGTATCAGTGAACATTGTGCCGTTTCACATCTACAAATCACTCAACTTGGGAGAACTCAAACCAACTTACCTGTGTTAGATTAGCTAACGCCTCTGTTACTAATCTCATGGGCATATTAGAGGACTTACTCGTGCAAGTTGGAGATACATGCATCCTGACAGACTTCGACATTCTAAGGATGGACAAAATTGATCATAATGAGGAACCTCCACTCATGTTTGGAAGACACCTCCTAGCCACGGCAAAGTGCCTCATTGATGTCAAAAATAGCCAAGTCTCCATCAGGGTTCTGGACAAACTACGAACATTTTCTATCCACGATGTGGTTCAATATCTCGCAGAACCTATCGTGGACTTCCCCTTGAACACAATGGGCATGTCGGTGCAAAAGACCATTGCCAACTCATGCATGAAGGATGATCTCGAGAAGGCAATCACAAGTACTTCACTCACTAATGAATCACTAGATGGGAACGTGATTGAGGAAGTAAGGTTCCTCATTGCCGTGCCTTCCCTTCTACTGCATAGGTAATTAGGGGCTTTACCCCTGACGGCCCAGAAGATCTTGTCATCCATCGTAACGGCACATGAACTCGAACTAAAATCACTACCTGAAGACCTTGCCATCCATCATAATGGCCCAGAAGACCTTCCGGTTATTATTGTGTCTAACCTAAGTATGGAGGAAGAGAACGCATTGGTTCAAGTTCTAAAAGTTAATCAAATAGCAATTGGATGACGATCGTCGACTTAAAAAGAATCAGTCCTGCGAAGTACATGCATCAGATACTTATTGAAGAAGACGCCAAACCATCACGGGAGGTGCATAGGAGGTTAAATCCACCAATGAAAGAAGTGGTGAAGAAGGAGGTCCTAAAATTAATTGACGTGGGAATCATCTATCCCAACAGCGATTCCAAGTGGGTGAGCCCGGTTCAAGTCATGCCAAAGAATAGCAGAATCACGGTCATAAAAAATGGGCATGATGAGCTCGTACCTCAACGAGTTCAGACAAGATGGAGAGTATGCAACGATTAAAGAAAACTCAACACCACCACATGCAAGGATCACTTCCCCTTGCCCTTCATCTAAAAAATTCTTGAGAGATTGGTCGGTCCTTCTCATTACTGCTTCTTGGACGGATACTCAGGATATAATCAAATCAATACAGCTCCCAAAGAGAAAACAACATTCACGTGTCCCTATGTCACATTTGTATACCAAAAAATGCCATTTGGGCTATGCAACGCCCTGACCACTTTTCAACGCTGCATGATGAGCATCTTCTCCAACATGGTGGAAGACATCATCGAAGTCTTCATGGATGACTTCTTGGTTTTTTGGCATTCAATTGAGCTTTGTTTAGCTAACCTGTCCCGAGTATTAGAAGGATGCAGAGAAAGCAACTTAGTGCTCAACCGGGAGAAGTGCCACTTCATGGTACAACAAGGCATCATTTTGGGCCATGTGATTTCAAGTCGAGGCATAGAATTCGACAAAGCCAAACTAGACATAGTGGAGAGACTTCCATGCCCTACAAAAGTCAAAGAAGTTTACTAATTCTTAGGGTACGCCGGTTTCTATAGACGATTTATCAAAGACTTCTCGAAGATTACACGACCATTGTACGACCTCTTGTCTAAAGATGCAACATTTGAGTTCACCAAGGATTGTCGTGAGGCCTTCAACACCCTCAAGGAAAAACTCATGGCATCACCCATCATCATGCATGTTCAGTCATTAATTAAGCATCATCTTGATGTCACTTAGTACCTCTTTTACTTGTCTTTTGTTAGAAATCAGGCCATCCATAGTAGAAAGTGACGCTCATGTGAGACATGTGCATGCTTTAGAAAGATAATGCAATTCTAAGCACACATGAAAAAAGAATGGCTCAAATCAGAGTTCAAATGAAGGAGATGTCCTCAATTCAATATTGGGTCCTAAGAAAAGCCCGGCGCACCCTTGCGCCCTATTTAGGGCGCAGGTCAAGTCACTTAAATCAGGCTATGCACATCTTGAAACCATGTATGAGCCCTAGCAGATCAAGCCCCTAACCTTCCACGGTACATGCTAAGACATTTCCCTGACATGTCTCAAGGATACGCCATCTACGCCTAATCCAAGACTAGCCAAGACGAGCCAAGGCGCGTCTTCATAGCTCTCAGGCAAGTCTCACTCATGTCCCCTAACGTGTGCCAATTCTAGAAGTGGGAACTCTATCGAGTCCTTCAAGCACCTCATATTGAGTCCCTGAGAAGGCCCAAAACTAAGTCCCAGATGAGCTCCTATCGAGGCCAAGGACAGGTCCTTGGCATGACAAGCCCTGTCTCAAGAAGTCCCAGTCGAGAACCCCTATTTGTGCACCACACCACGCCATGCCAGTGACAAGTCCATGGTGCGCCTCAAAATCGAAGACCCAATTCAGGTCCTGGATGCGTCCCTGGTCCCTCAGCGGTGAAGTACCTCTACGCCTAATTCATGTCACCGGGAAAGATAAATTGGGCCATGAACTGGAATTTGAGGGAACAAAGTAAGACACCACTCATAGTTGGACTTCAAATCTCCTATCTGAGCTAATGGAAGCATGTGTCTCGCCTGGAAATGCCAATGACACGTCCGTGTCCTGTTTTGCTTTAAAAGACCTTCCGGGAGCCCTGCCTTGAGCTAAAGTGGGCCACTGAGTTTTCTACGAGCTTTTGAGCAGGAAATAGCCCAGAACATGCTAGATACAACATATGGGAGTGAAGCGCGTGGTTTGTCTCAGCTGTATTTGTAAGGACCCTTCCCGAATTTTCCCTCGAAACCCGGAAAGAACCCTTATCCCATCTGACAGCTCTTTACTTCAAAATTTAAACACCAGAAATACCCTTTGTTCTGGAATAATTTTTATTAAGCCTTACAGGGTTCCCGACAGAACCTCTGTACTTACTAACCACTTATACCTGTCAGACGCAGGATAGTATACTGGTCAAAACCAAAACCTCGGAGTAGTGGTGGTCCAAATAGGAATACCCTATGTCACCAAACGTCAGTAGGTCAGACACTGCTGACTTCTCTACTGGAATACCACAAGACAACAGACTAGTCAAATACTTGTAAACCAACCATAATTCGTCCCTCTGGGTCACCGCCCACACCTACCCACTGACCCGGCTGACGAAGTATTTTCATAGGTTGATTAAGCCCATGACCATTGCCGTCTGTTTCATATTAGAGCCGGATATATCCTCGGCTATCATATCGTATCATCAGCCGGTATAACCTTCGGCTACCATAACATATCAGTCGGCATATCTCTCGACTATCCTGTCCCTAGCCACCAGGGTATCCCTTGGGGTGTGCTAGTCATGTATCATATCATTTCAGTCGGCATATATCTCGACTATCATATCATATCAGTCGGCATCTCTCGACTATCATAACATATCAGTCGGCATCTCTCGACTATCATATCATATCAGTCGGCATAGTCGGCATCTCTCGACTATCATATCATATCAGTCGGCATATCTCGACTATCATATCATATCAGTCGGCATATCTCGACTATCATATCATATCAGTCGGCATATCTCGACTATCATATCATATCAGTCGGCATATCTCGACTATCATATCATATCAGTCGGCATATCTCGACTATCATATCATATCAGTCGGCATATCTCGACTATCATATCATATCAGTCGGCATATCTCGACTATCATATCATGTCAGTCGGCATATCTCGACTATCATATCATATCAGTCGGCATATCTCGACTATCATATCATATCAGTCGGCATATCTCGACTATCATATCATATCAGTCGGCATATCTCGACTATCATATCATATCAGTCGGCATATCTCGACTATCATATCATATCAGTCGGCATATCTCGACTATCATATCATATCATATCAGATATTGGAGGTTCACCGGTTCACCGCTAATAACGGATCCTCGTCCCGAGTCCTGGCCTCCCTCAATATGACCAAAACACACTTTAATCGAAATAGTGGAAAACATATATCCAGTAATCATTTCTAAATTCCGGGAAATCATTGCAACAATACATAACAATATGTAAACAAAGATACATTGATGCATGCATTACAGTTTATAAACAATAGTCCACTAATATACATCAACCAACCCTTAATTCAAGGACGCTCTAGCCCAAGCAACACATGCACAATAATGTCCCAACTACCTGGACTTCCCGAGCTCAAAACCCGCTAATACGGTCAACTATTACCGCTGGGATTGCCCAAAACCACCTCTAAACGACGTCTGATCAACCTCAAACCTGTACCAACAGATTCGGAACGTCGAAAACTAGTTCCCACGCGTCGCCGTGACCTCAGTCTCGGCCCCACGCGCCGCCACGCGCCGCCGGAAGGTCGGCACACGCGCCCACGCGCGCTCACGCGCCGGTCACGTTCACGCGCCTGGACCGGTCCAACCCGGTCCGGCTCAACCTGACCCGGTCCAACTCGACCCGACCGGTTCACTCGACCCGACCGGTTCAACTCGACCCGACCCGTCACCGGTGACTCACCGGAGAAGACGACCGGACGCCGTCACCTTCGCCGGAGGCTGGCTGGAGAAGATGACCGGACCGCCACCTCCGCCGCCGTCTGGTTCGCCGAAATCCCCCATTTCCGGCCGAAACTACCAGTTTTCTAACTTCTTCATTTCTTAACCGTTTTTCACGATCTGTACATGGAAATTTATCTACTCTTCACCAGGAATCTAAATATGAGGTCAAAGTTCCGAGATCGTACCTGGTTTGGCCGAAAAACGGCCGAGAAGTTTCGGTTCACCTCCCTCCTCCGTCCGTCGCCTACGGCGGTGCTCCCGCTCCAATATCTACCCCAAAATGCTCGTGGGGTCCCGGGGATGATCCTCCCGACCTTGGTTTAACTCAACTCGGATCGAAATCCGTCCGATGAAGATCAAGCTTTGTGTTCACACGGGGGGGGGGGGGTTTTCGGGTAGGAGAGAGAGAGCCCATATTGACCAATCTGCTGAGGAGAGAGAAAATATCTATTATATAGTTCCAACTTCTCCAAAATTACCAAACTGCCCCTGAAGCTTCTAGACCCGTAACGTACTCACCGGGTCTCCATTTTCCGCGTGCCGCCTGTCTACGAACTCGTGAGTTCGAGACCTACGCAACGACTTTAGAAAATTTCCCAAAAGTCTTGCCAGTCAAAAAGTGACTCCCGAACCCGTCCAAAACTGAGGGTAAAATTGTCCAATCCTCAAAATAGTTTAATTTCTGGTCCGGGTCGTTACAATCTACCCTCCTTAAGAAATTTCGTCCTCGAAATTCATTCCTAACCATGAAACAATGACGATATTGTGCCCGCATTAGTTCCGCGATTTCCCACGTGGCCTGCTCCACGTTATAATTCCTCCACAATACTTTAACTAGAGGAAAAGTCTTTCTGCAAGTACCTTTTCCTTCAAATACAGAATTTGCACCGTCACTTTAGTTAACTGCCGGTAGTCGATACACAATATCAGACCACCATCCTTTTTTCCTCACAATTAATACCGGCGCACCCCATGGTGAAACACTTGGGCGAATAAATCCCATATTCACCAAGTCCTGCAATTGAGTCTTTAACTCTCGCAATTCTGCCGGTGCCATCCTGTACGGTTCCTGTGAGATAGGTTGAGTACCTGGCAAAAGCTCGATTGTGAACTCAATCTCACGGTGTGGTGGTAATCCTGGAAGATCATCTGGAAACACATCAGAGAACTCACTCACCACAGGAATATCCTCCACTCTCATCGAAGTATTCCGAGCATCTATCACATGAGCCAAGTAACCCTCACAACCTTTTCTCAACAATCTCTCAGCTGTTAACGCTGATATCACTCCATAGGGTAATACCCTACGATCTCCCCGAAATGTAAGTTCAGGGAATCCTGGACTCCGAAAAACTACTGTCTTGTCGTAACAGTCTATGGAGGTATGGTGCATGGACAACCAATCCATCCCCAAAATCACATCAAACTCAAAGATATCTAAGGGGATTAAATCTACCTCCAAACCATGGCCTTCAACCATCACCGGACAACTGCGAATCACTAGGTTCGCCACTAACATATCTCCGGTAGGAGTACTAATACCCATGTCCCAACCAATTGGAGACAATTCTCTATCCGTGACCACCTCCGGTGCTACTCGAGTCTCCTGTTGCGTCATGGCAAAAACTCGAGCTGGTATACCCGAAGATCGACCACGATCCCCATACCTGCCTCTAGCACTGCTGGTCCCACTAGCTCTACCAGCCCCGCTGAAATGGGTCTGACTCCCAGTTGCAGTATCATACATCTGTCCTGCACTCGGGCTAGGATCAGTCGCACCACGACTAAAGGAACTACTGCCCGGACGTCGTTGTGGACAAAATCTCTTGATGTGACCAGTCTCCCCACATAAATAACAAACGGAAACACTGAAGCCACTAGATCTGCCACCCTGTCTCCTGTTGAACTGCACTGAGGCATTGGGAAACCCAAACTCAACTCTAATCGAGCTGCAGCATTAGCCAAAGTCATCAACGAAGTGTGGTCAATAGACGTAACTGCTGACCGAATTTCACTCCGCAGTCCACTCTCAAATCTGTGGCACTTGTCTGACTCGGTCGCTACCAACGTCGGTGCAAAGCGACTCAGCGCTATGAATCTTTGTTCATACTGGGCCACCGTCATGTCTCCTTGCTGTAAATGCAAGAACTCGGCCTCCTTAACGTTCCGGTGTGAGCGAGGGTAAAACTGCTCCAAGAAGCGTTCCCGGAAAGTCTGCCAAGTAAGCGTATGGACATTCCAGCCTGACACCTCCAATGAGTGCCACCAGTGGTAAGCAGAACCACCTAGTAAAAAAAAATGTGGCCAGTAGAACTCTCTCTTCTAGAGGACACATCATAATCAAGAACACCCGCTCCATGCGAGTAATCCACTCCTTGGCCTCATCTGGGCTAGAGTCACCCATGAATATCGTCGCCCCTAGTCTCTGGGCTCTCTCGACATCAGAGACTTCATGATAAGTTTTATCCTGGAGTACAGAAGCTAAAGTCTGACCCAGCTGTTCCAGTGTCTGCCTCAAATCAGGCTCCACTGTAGGTTCATCGTTATCTCCACCATTCCCCGACCGTTGACGAAACTCACGTCTCGGAGGCATCTTGTTAACCGAAATCCATAAATAATTTGCACACAAGTGTGCAGTCTGCAGGAAGTTAACCTAGAGCTCTGATACCACTTGTAAGGACCCTTCCCGAATTTTCCCTCGAAACCCGGAAAGAACCCTTATCCCATCTGACAGCTCTTTACTTCAAAATTTAAACACCAGAAATACCCTTTGTTCTAGAATAATTTTTATTAAGCCTTACAGGGTTCCCGACAGAACCTCTGTACTTACTACCCACTTATGCCTGTCAGACGCAGGATAGTATACTGGTCAAAACCAAAACCTCGGAGTAGTGGTGGTCCAAATAGGAATACCCTATGTCACCAAACGTCAGTAGGTCAGACACTGCTGACTTCTCTACTGGAATACCACAAGACAACAGACTAGTCAAATACTTGTAAACCAACCATAATTCGTCCCACTGGGTCACCGCCAACACCTACCCACTGACCCGGCTGACGAAGTATTTTCATAGGTTGATTAAGCCCATGACCATTGTCGTCTGTTTCATATTAGAGCCGGATATATCCTCGGCTATCATATCGTATCATCAGCCGGTATAACCTTCGGCTACCATAACATATTAGTCGGCATATCTCTCGACTATCCTGTCCCTAGCCTCCAGGGTATCCCTTGGGGTGTGCTAGTCATGTATCATATCATATCAGTCGGCATATATCTCGACTATCATATCATATCAGTCGGCATCTCTCGACTATCATAACATATCAGTCGGCATCTCTCGACTATCATATCATATCAGTCGGCATAGTCGGCATCTCTCGACTATCATATCATATCAGTCGGCATATCTCGACTATCATATCATATCAGTCGGCATATCTCGACTATCATATCATATCAGTCGGCATATCTCGACTATCATATCATATCAGTCGGCATATCTCGACTATCATATCATATCAGTCGGCATATCTCGACTATCATATCATATCAGTCGGCATATCTCGACTATCATATCATATCAGTCGGCATATCTCGACTATCATATCATATCAGTCGGCATATCTCGACTATCATATCATATCAGTCGGCATATCTCGACTATCATATCATATCAGTCGGCATATCTCGACTATCATATCATATCAGTCGGCATATCTCGACTATCATATCATATCAGTCGGCATATCTCGACTATCATATCATATCAGTCGGCATATCTCGACTATCATATCATATCAGTCGGCATATCTCGACTATCATATCATATCAGTCGGCATATCTCGACTATCATATCATATCAGTCGGCATATCTCGACTATCATATCATATCAGTCGGCATATCTCGACTATCATATCATATCAGTCGGCATATTTCGACTATCATATCATATCAGTCGGCATATCTCGACTATCATATCATATCAGTCGGCATATCTCGACTATCATATCATATCAGTCGGCATATCTCGACTATCATATCATATCAGTCGGCATATCTCGACTATCATATCATATCAGTCGGCATATCTCGACTATCATATCATATCAGTCGGCATATCTCGACTATCATATCATATCAGTCGGCATATCTCGACTATCATATCATATCAGTCGGCATATCTCGACTATCATATCATATCAGTCGGCATATCTCGACTATCATATCATATCAGTCGGCATATCTCGACTATCATATCATATCAGTCGGCATATCTCGACTATCATATCATATCAGTCGGCATATCTCGACTATCATATCATATCATATCAGATATTGGAGGTTCACCGGTTCACCGCTAATAACGGATCCTCGTCCCGAGTCCTGGCCTCCCTCAATATGACCAAAACACACTTTAATCGAAATAGTGGAAAACATATATCCAGTAATCATTTCTAAATTCCGGGAAATCATTGCAACAATACATAACAATATGTAAACAAAGATACATTGATGCATGCATTACAGTTTATAAACAATAGTCCACTAATATACATCAACCAACCCTTAATTCAAGGACGCTCTAGCCCAAGCAACACATGCACAATAATGTCCCAACTACCTGGACTTCCCGAGCTCAAAACCCGCTAATACGGTCAACTATTACCGCTGGGATTGCCCAAAACCACCTCTAAACGACGTCTGATCAACCTCAAACCTGTACCAACAGATTCGGAACGTCGAAAACTAGTTCCCACGCGCCGCCGTGACCTCAGTCTCGGCCCCACGCGCCGCCACGCGCCGCCGGAAGGTCGGCACACGCGCCCATGCGCGCTCACGCGCCGGTCACGCGCTACTACAGTGTTCACGCGCCTGGACCGGTCCAACCCGGTCCGACTCAACCTGACCCGGTCCAACTCGACCCGACCGGTTCACTCGACCCGACCGGTTCAACTCGACCCGACCGGTCACCGGTGACTCGCCGGAGAAGACGACCGGACGCCGTCACCGTCGCCGGAGGCTGGCCTGAAAAGATGACCGGACCGCCACCTCCGCCGCCGTCTGGTTCGCCGGAATCCCCCATTTCCGGCCGAAACTACCAGTTTTCTAACTTCTTCATTTCTTAACCGTTTTTCACGATCTATACATGGAAATTTATCTACTCTTCACCAGGAATCTAAATATGAGGTCAAAGTTCCGAGATCGTACCTGGTTTGGCCGGAAAACAGCCGAGAAGTTTCGGTTCACCTCCCTCCTCCGTCCGTCGCCTACGGCGGTGCTCCCGCTCCAATATCTACCCCAAAATGCTCGTGGGGTCCCGGGGATGATCCTCCCGACCTTGGTTTCACTCAACTCGGATCGAAATCCGTCCGATGAAGATCAAGCTTTGTGTTCACACGGGGGGGGGGGGGGGTTTCGGGTAGGAGAGAGAGAGCCCATATTGACCAATCTACCGAGGAGAGAGAAAATATCTATTATATAGTTCCAACTTCTCCAAAATTACCAAACTGCCCCTGAAGCTTCTAGACCTGTAACGTACTCACCGGGTCTCCATTTTCCGCGTGCCGCCTGTCTACGAACTCGTCAGTTCGAGACCTACGCAACGACTTTAGAAAATTTCCCAAAAGTCTTGCCAGTCAAAAAGTGACTCCCGAACCCGTCCAAAACTGAGGGTAAAATTGTCCAATCCTCAAAATAGTTTAATTTCTGATCCGGGTCGTTACAGTATTGGTCAATGACCTATTGTGTGTTTAACGAGTCCAAGAATGAAGTCTTAGGAGTCACTATTCTACCAGTCGTATCAAGAAGATCCCAGAAAGGGTCTAGATGTGCTTTACTATCCAAGAACGCCTCAGAAGGTTGAAGAAAAAGTCTTGGTACGTCAGAGTTCTTTGGGATGCCTAGGAGATTACTTGCCATTCAAGAAAAGTCCTAAAATGTAGGAAAGAGTCCTTGCCGAGATAGGAGAGCTAATTCAAAGTTTAATGAATGGCCTTTTGGTCTTTGTAATGCAGGCTTTAGTTCCTAGTTTGTAGGGAAACCATAGGAGTATTTAAACTAAGTTTTAACGCATGCTTAGGGTTCCCACCCTTAGCCGCAGATACTTTTAAGTTTTAACGCAGTTTTCAGTTTTGAGACAGTTTGTTCATTTTCTTGGGAAGAGTTGAACGTACAGAATTCTTGAAGATTGCTGGGACGTGTGCCTTGGATCATCACCATTCTTAGTGTTTTATCTTCTACTCTTTAATTAATTGTGAATCATGAATTCTTTTAAGTGTTATTTCAATATGATGCGTGAGTATTTCCTTTCAGAATTAAGGCTACTTGAAGCCCTAGCCATGTAGTTCTTAACATGATTTTGGCCCTTGATTTAGATTACTATGCATGTTGAATACAAATTTGATTACTGTGCGTCATGAGCTTAGTTTGTGTTTATAAGTTTGGCTAACTTATTTGCATGATCTATCGATGAATAATTGCTTGTTAGACTAGTCATCTTCTCGTGATTGTTTAGCATCAAGGGTAGTGGTTTTACATTTTACTTGTAATCTAAATTCATGACAACCTAGATTAAACGACATCCTCTCGGGGTAGTGTGATTGCTTAGATTTCCTTTCGTACTTAAAGCATTCTTTTGTATGATTGAATAGTTGTGGTAGTGAGCCGAAAATTCCTTCTACATATGATTTAACAAGGAAATAGAATGTGTGGAGTGAACCATGACAGGACCTTTGCATGGGCATCATATTCAGTTAATTCGTAGTAATGGAATCTTGGAAATTGTGTTAGGAACTTAATTGGTGAGTGGTGGATGTTTCGCCTTGATTCGCTTTAATTAATCATCAAATTCACTTTTTGGTTTTTTGTTTTTTTAATTAAATATAAAAATTGGAAATATTTTGGCATTTTTTTAATCACATTGAATTTTTTAGTGTAGATGTCATCGCACTCGCTAATAACGTCCACGAGTCGTCGCACTGCCCCCGTTGATGATAGTGTGGAGGAGGCACCCCCAACCACGGTAGCCTCCACGGCTGAGTCCATTCAAGGCCCAACCACTAGCTTGGAATCTGTGCGACTTGGCACGCGATCAACCAGTTGACGGTATAGCAAGAATCGAGCCGAACCACAGACCGACCCCCAGCCCTCACAGCCCGCACCACCAGTAGAATCAAGCGAATAGGAGATTGGGGACGGAGTACTCACCTCTGGTAAGTTGACGGCTTTGTTTATTTAAATGAATATTTTAGTTTTTTGTTCATATTTGTACTAATTTGTGTCGTATGAGTAGGGACATCGGTGAAAGTGCGCGGGATCAACAGAGGATTGGCATCGCAGTGGATATTCCGGACAACGAAGGTAAAGATCTTGATGGTTTACCAGCCTCATTTGCGGGCAACGAAGCAAAAAATCAACAGCTTGGTGGTACATGAAATGGGTGCTACTCTGCGAACCAAGTGCCAGATGATGGCGGCGAGTTTTAAGAAGCTCCACCCCAATTCGAAGGATAAATGTTGGAATGAGTTATTGGTAAGTATATTTAAGTTATTTCTCATTGTTTTCCATAATTTTTATATTTTACTAACTTTTTTTTTTTGAAGGTCAATTTTGAGTACGATCTACAGGACGTCGACGCTAATGACTACCTCAACAAACACTGGCAGAAACAATTCAAAGAAAGGAAGTATGAGGTTCGTAAGTACTACGAGAGTTGGACTTCCCCCGCGGAAGCCCTTGCGAATCCTCTATTCGAGTACTCGGAGCCGCATAGGTTTGTGGAGTGGAAATGGTTGTGCACCCATTTTGAGGCCCCCCAATATCTGGTACGTGTCGGAGTTCGGAATTTTTTCTTCATTTTTTATTTAATTTTCAATTTGAATATAAAGATTGTTTTTACTAATGAATAACAGAGCGTCAACAAAAAAAATCGAAAAGAGAAGAAATACGAGCACCACAGGGGGTCGCGATCCTATGCACACCGGCACGAAGATAAGCGAAAGTCTGGGGTCGATGTGGCTAGAGCTGGAGGTCTGGGGCTAGTCTACACTGGCTATGATGACCAGGCGGTTGACGTGATTTACGTAAGTAATTTTTTTTTTTCATATTACATGATAAGTTTTAATTTCCAAATTATATATTCTATTAATATTTGTTCGAATTTGTAAGAGGGGATACAACGAGGCATGAAGGCTGTACATGGTGAGCTGTCGTAGGAGCAGGAGGTTCCGTTGGAACAGGCTCTACCGGATCCCGCTAGGTCTGTGGAGATCTTGGAGAGACACCTGGGGAGGCGTCCAGGGAAGATAGTATAAGGGGCGGGAGATGCAATAGTTCGGGCTGTCTCATCTGGTTGTTCGAGTTCTTCTCGGGCATCCAACGAGTAGAGCCAGAGGTTCACGAAGCTCTAGACCAACTTCGCGAACCTCCAGATCGAATTATCGACCGTCCAGACCGAGTGCGCGACCGTCAAGGAGGCCTACACGAACTTCCAAGATAAGTGCGCGACTGTCGAAGCTGAGTTCGTGAAATACAAAGTCGAGCAAGCGAACGTCCAATCCACCCTCCAGCTTGTGCTTGAGTTGATGCGTGTGAGTGGGATGCCATTACCTCTGCCAATCCGGGCCCAGACTCATCATCCAGCCTAGCAATTCGACCAGAACCCCGAACAATCGTGAGAATCTTAGATATATAGGACATAATTTCTTTTTATTTATGTAAAACATTATCCTTTTTTTAATGATATTTGATTTTTATATTTACTTTATTTATATTTGTTTAGTAATATATTTTATTTTAATTATACTATATATTTTTAATTATAAACATAATTAAAATATTTATTTTTTATTTTTAAATTATAAAGGTTGCCCTACGAAACGTAAATATTCGTAGGGCAATGTTATAAAGTTTACCCTACAAAATGTAACTATTCGTAGGGCAAATATGTCACCTTACCTGACGAAATTTGAGTAAAATTGGTCAGGCAAGGTATACTTATACCATATATGGACCATTTTACCCAACAAAATTTGAGAAAACATTGGTAGAGCAAACTTGCGTTGACCTTTCAATATTGCCCGACGACTTTATCCGACCAATTGTGTTTGTCGGGTAAGCATGGGTTTACCTGACGGTTTGGTTTTTTTCGTTTGGTAAAATTTATCCCGACAACGGTGGCCTGACGATATTGGCCAGACGATATTGGCTCGACGAGGTTTCGTCGTTTGTTTTTTGGCCTTACCATTTACTATTTTGCCCGACGATATTGTATGGTAGGGCAACCTTTATTTTCCTGTAGTGACAGGATATCATTAAAATACCCAAAGCATGCTCTGCTGCTCTTCTGTGGATGCCCCCCAAAGCTAATGATCCTGGCCTCCCACACTTCCTTGTGTCATTCAATCCAATAGGTTTGAACAATGTTTATGTGACACGGGAGCATCTGTGAGTATAATGCCTTTTCATATCTATAAATCTCTCAATCTAGGAGCATTGAAACCTACTCACTTACGTGTTAGATTACCTAATGCTTCTGTTACTAATCTAATGGGGTGCTTGAAGATGTACTTGTTCAAATTGGTGATACTTGTATTCCAGCAGATTTTTACATCCTCAAAATGGACAAGATTGAAAAGAATGAGGAGCCACCATTGATCTTTGGAAGGCCCCTCTTAGCCACAGCTGAGTGCTTGATTGATGTGAAAATGGTCAAGTGTCCATTAAAGTGTTAGATAAATTGCGAACTTTTTCTATTCATGATGCAATTCAATATTTGGCTGAACCTATAGTTGATTTTCCTTTAAACTGTTCTGGATATTTTGCTTCAGAAAACGATCACTAATGCTTGTGTCACACACCCACTTGAGACAGCACGGAATCGTCCTTCCCCAGACAATGAGTTACTTGATGAGCACACAACAGAGGAGGTTAGATTCCTCAACGCCGTGCCCCACCACACATATCAACCCTCACGGCCCTTTGAGGAAGTCACCCTCACGGCTAAGCAGCTCCTGCCATCCATTGAGCAAGCTCTTGAGCTTGAATTGAAGCCCTTACCTGAGCATCTGAAGTACGCATTCCTATGTAAGAATCACACTCTTATCGGATTTTACTTGAAGAAGATGCCAAACCATCATGAGAGGGTCAAAGTAGGCTCAACCCGCCAATGAAGGAAGTGATGAAGAAGGAAGTGCTTAAGTTTTTGGATGTTGGAGTCATCTACCCAATCTCTTATTCAAAGTGGGTAAGCCCAATTAAGGTGGTTCCGAAGAAAAATGGAATTACAGTGGTAAAAAATGAACATGATGAGTTAGTTCCACAGCGAGTCCGAACAGGGTGGAGAGTTTGTATAGACTATAGGAAGTTCAATTCCACAACTAGAAAAGAACACTTTCCTTTACCCTTTATTGATCAAATGCTTGAGCGACTTGCATGACATTCTCATTACTGTTTTCTAGATGGCTATTAAGGGTACAATCAGATTTCCATCGCCCTGGAGGATCGGGAGAAAACCACGTTCACATGCCCCTATGGCACGTTTGCCTATAAGAGGATGCCGTTTGGGCAATGCAATACCCCTGCTACATTCCAGCGATGCATGATGAGTATTTTCTCAAATATGGTTGAGAATATTATAGAGGTTATTGTGGATGATTTTTCAGTCTTTGGACATTCATTTAAGCTCTGTTTATCTAACTTATCTCGAGTGTTGGAGAGATGCAGGGATAGTAACCTAGTGCTGAACTGAGAAAAGTGCCATTTTATGGTACAACAGGGGATTGTGTTGGGTAATGTGATTTCAGCACGAGGGATTGAAGTGGATAAAGCAAAGCTTGATGTTGTGGATCCGTTGCCCCACCCTACATCTGTCAAAGAGGTGACATCGTTCTTGGGTCATGCCGGTTTCTACCGGAGGTTCATCAAAGACTTTTCAAAAATCACTCAACCCCTGTGCACCCTCCTAGCCAAGGATGCCATGTTGGAATTCAATCAGAAATGCTGTGAGGCATTCAACTTCCTTAAGGCCAAGCTCACGGCATCCCCCATTATCATGCCTCCCAATTGGGACCTTCCATTCGAGCTGATGTGTGATGCATCATATTGTTCTGGGACAACGAGTGAATAAGATGCCCCATGTCATCTACTATGCAAGCAGAATACTCAACGATGCCCAACTGAACTACTCCACAACAGAGATGGAGCTTTTAGCTGTTATTTTCGCTTTAGAAAAGTTTCGTTCTTATTTGATTCAAACTAAAGTGATAATTTACACTGATCATGCAACTTTGAAGTACCTGCTCACCAAGAAGGACACTAAGCCTAGGCTATTGCGTTGGATGATGCTCCTGTAAGAGTTTGATGTGGAAATCAGGGATAAGAAGGGGAGTGACATGCTAAGTTAACTATCTTTGCCTTACTAAGAGTCATTCCATGGTCAAGTAGTTCATAATCTGCACTTCACAATGCCATGTTTTAAGTGATTAAATGAACAAGAACAACTGAGTTTGAATGAACCTTAGAAAATTAGTGGAGACTTCCTATGAGATCTTTGAGCCTAATTGCCATTCTTTCTTAGGGATATACTTGTTTCTACTCTTAAACACTCATCCCTTTTGTTCTTAATTGCTGATCTCATTACATAATTTTGCATTGAATTTTAAAGAACTAACATCATACAGATGCTCTTGATTTATTGTGTGGTTTTCCATAAGAAGTGATGTAGGCTATGTGTGCTAACCTCTAAAGGCTTTATCCTACCCAATTTCATGCTCCCTAAGCCAACTTTGAAGCCAAACACTCAACCTTTTCTTTCATCACCCAAAGTATAACCTAACCTAAATACTGAGCCATTCATAAAAGCCATGCCCTATAACCTCAGATTGTGCTAAGGTTGCCCTAAATGAGATTCATGGTGAGAATGAGATGTGAAAGAAAGTGCTGCCCAATTCCAAAGACATTGGCGTTTTTATCAAAATTCAAAGTTCAAAAGTTTAAAGAAAAGCTTACAGATGACAAGCTGCAAGAAAGTTTGAGAAAATCATTGCATGATCTTGGTTCAATTCAAATTCAAAAAGGAAAGAAAGAAATCAAAAGAAATAAAGAAGCGTTGAAAAAGAAAAGAAAAGAGAAAAAAAAGTGAAAAAATAAAGTGAATTGAGCCAAGTGAGCCAAGAACCTTGGAAGAAGCCATCAAGGAAGCACAAGCCGTGGGCCTTAAGCAAGGATTTAGTTCAGAAACTGCAAGTTTGAGTCCTGACTTCTCATGCCTTGGCATAGCTCATGTACGTATCTATGTTCTTAAAGTTCAATTCCTTTCGTGAGATTTTAATTTCCATAAAGTGTTGTTCTTCATTGTTACTCATATGTGATTAAACTTGAATTCCATAACATAAACTCATCACATATGCTTGAAAGAGTGAAAGCCTAGGATTCTTGTGTGAATTGAGAGTTTCCTAGTGAGGATTAGAGTCGAGGAAAAATCTTTCTAAGGCACTTACATGAAGTTGTTTGGAAACATGATCACTTGAAACTATGGCACTTATACACGTACACCTTCACATGGTACGCATGGTTGTGGCATCCCTTTTAGTTCTGCAAAGTATGTCTACTTACTTTGGTTCCTATTAGCTTGTTAAAAGTACTAATTCTAGCTTTGTAGTTGTCTAAGTAAAACTTTTTTGGGTATCATGCAGCTATAACCCTCAGGAGACAAAACTCCTCCTACTAGGGGAACCTTGGGGTTTAAATGTTCTATCTTAACTAAGATCGAGTCTTTTCATTTTTTTTTAAGTTTGTTTTGCTCAGGGACTAGCAAAAGATAGGATTGGGGGTATTTGTTCAGTCATTATTTATGCATCATTTTGATGTCCTCAAGTACCTTTCTAACATGTCTTTTGAATAATTTTTGGCCTTCCATAGTAGAAATTAATGCTTTTGTGAGACATGTGCAGGCTTTAGGAAGATAATGAAATTCTAAGGATACAAGAAAAAGAATGACTCAAATCGGAGTTCAGATGAAGGATGTCCTCATTTCAACATCAGGTCCTAAACTGGGTCATGAGTGCGCCAGTGCGCCCTATTTTGGGTCCTTGGCTAAGTACCTCAGATCACGCCATCCGGGTCCCAGAACTGGGTCTAATGGCATCAAGTTCATAGCCTAGAAGTGCCAAGGTCATACCAGGTTGTGTCCCGCAACATTCCCCAAGGACACCCTCTCGAGTCCCAAGCGTGTTCCTGCCAAGTCCCTGCCGAGCCCAGCGCATGCCCCTAAACCCTGGTTCCTATTCTGCCAGCGGTGGAACTAAGTTCCTCCTCTGCACTAAACCTGACAACCTGTGCGGCTAGCCTAAGCCATGACGCGCTTCTACTACACCCTTGGTACACCTCATAAGCGAAGTCCTCATTTGTGCTGAAAATTATTCCCGGGTCCCTTGTCCCAAAGAGATCCTTAGCGCCTTATTTTAGGGCCGGAAGGTTCAGAAGAGGCCCTGACTTGCAATTCATTGGAACAAAGCGAGACAAAGCCCAGAACTATACTAGATACATCATTTGGAAGTGCTTGGAATGGTTTGTCTCGAGTGGATTGATCAATGACATTTTAAGTTCTCAAAAGTCCAAGTTTGAAGGTTTTGAGCCCAGAATCTGGCCCAGCTATGTTCGAAGTGCTTAGGCTTGGCTCATCCTAGTTCTTGACGTTCAAGTTGCATCCAGAAGATTCCACAAGTATTCTTGGTGTGCAACAAAGCTCAGAAGACTTATTGTACAGTATTGCCGCAAATCCTAGTCCAAGTCCAAGAAGGATTTCTCTTTTAAGTCCTTTTTTATATCAAATTAAAATAAGAGTTTTGAGTCAGTTTCTGATTAGAATTTTATCCAAAACTATCTCCTACTTTGTAAAGGTTTAGGGGCCTATTTAAAGGACCTTAGGGTTTGCAGGTAAAGAGATACCTCTAGACATGCTAGCCACAATTTACATTGTAATCCAGTTTTAAATTAAAACAGGCTTTAGTTTCTACATGTGAGAGAGTTGGATGTTAGCATTGGAGGACAAGCTCTAGGGTGGTCATCTGCTTTGTCTCATCTTCAATAATCTCCTCGGTATCTTTACTTTTATTGCTATTACTTTAATGAATTCAATTATGTTTGTTTCAATTTCAAATATGCTTGAAGCCCTATCCATGCTAGTACGTTAATTAGATTTTGGCTCTTGATTTTGATTGCTATGCATGCTGAGTAATTCTGATGACTGTTTAAACTACCATTCTTTTATGTTTATGAGACTAGCTACCTTGTTTGCATAAATTATTGATGGAATTGCTTGAGTGACCGTCATATCATCCTGTAATTCATTAGCATCAAGAAGTTGAGGTTAAGAAACAATCTTGTAATCGGAATTCATGACAACCTAGGAATGCATGCCACTTTTCTAGGCTAGTGTGGTGTCATTAAATTCTCTTCGCACTTCATGCACCATCTTAACTGGTAGGTGATAGGCGTTCTAGGCATATGCCCTGTTTAGAACATGCTAAGTAAGTGAGAAAAATATATGTTTAGTGTACCAACGCCATGACCTAGGCATGGGCACCTAATTCGGAAGTTGCATAGTAATTGAATCAAGGAAATCTGTTTAATAACTATAATTGGTTAGAGTGGATAGTAAGCCTTAATTCGCCTTAGTTAATTAGTAATCAATCTATCATCATTGTTGCACTGTTATTTTCTGCACTTTAATTTACTTGTCGGCCATGTGTTATTGTTTGAGTTCTTGTTTGTCTTGTTTGCGTCACAAGTTAGATTTAGGGTTACTCTTGAGTCTCTTTGTTTTCTTTGAGTGTTTTGTGTTTTCTCTAAGTTAACAAATATGAACTTAATTGGATTAATCATTGATACAAGTCCTTGAGGGATCGACCTTTGCTTGCCTGTATACTATCATAATTGATTTTGTATACTTGCAAAAATATAACTGTTAAAGATAGAGTAAATATTCTTATCCTTTATTTTTGCCACTATCGGGGACATATCATGTCCTTGCATGTCTGGAAGTGCGCCAATGCGTGTCCGCCAAGATGCCAAGTCCCAGTCAAGGTTCCAGCCAAGGTGTGCCATCGCCACACCTAAACGAGACCAAGCTTGTGTTCCTGACACAATGTCAAGACAAAGCGCGACTGCACCAAAGACAAGTCCCTGACCTGACCAGGTAAGTTCCAAATAGGACATAGGCATGCCAACAGCCATTTGATCTAGACACAAATTATTTTCAGGTTATTTACCCTTTAATGAAGCCATCCGAGTGCTAAGGCGTGGTGTGGCACGACAAGGACATCCCGAAGACCCAGTTTCAGCCTGGCTACCCTGCGGCCAGCTTGTGGTCTCACCTGCCAGCTTGCATTTGCATTCCCAAACTTGTTCTGATTGGTTCTCATAGATTTCAGGAGTTTGTAATTACTTAGAAGTACATTAAACATTCTAGATTAATCTAGTATAGGGTTTCCAATTCCAATCCTTGTAGGACAAGGTTTTCCCTTGCCTATATAAGGGGCTTCTGTTTAGTGTTTTGGATACGCCAACTAGACACTTCATTTTATTATTTTGAGCTATTAGCATGAGGCTTGTTCACGAAGACTTGTTTGTGTTCTTGGGGGAGTGCTTTAAGAAGTGCTTGGAGTCAGCCTTTGAGAGTATAATTGGGTTTAATCTTTCACTTTCATATTGAATACAATTTATGCTTTTGTTTTTCATTATGAGTAGTGAGTAGTTTCTTTTAAGTTAGGGATGATTTTGAAGCCCTAACCATGGCAACTACTTGGTTTGGTTTTGTGTTGGTTTGATGATTTTGTTTATCATAGTGTGTTACTTTACTGCTTAAACTGATATTTCTCTATGTTATTGGAATTGGCCATTTTGATTACATGAAGTATAGATGACTTGCATCAAGAGGCTACGGTAAGCAATAACCTAGTAATTTAACTCATGACATTCCTAGGATTGCATATCACTACCTAGGGTTAGTGTAGTGTGATTAAACTTCTTTTGTGCTTAATGCTTTCTTTTGTGTTATTGTAATTAAACTTCTAAGTAATTACAAAGTCCTGAAATCTATGAGAACCAATCAGAACAAGTTTGGGAATGCAAATGCAAGCTGGCAGGTGAGACCACAAGCTGGCCGCAGGGTAGCCAGGCTGAAACTGGGTCTTCGGGATGTCCTTGTCGTGCCACACCACGCCTTAGCACTCGGATGGCTTCATTAAAGGGAAAATAACCTGAAAATAATTTGTGTCTAGATCAAATGGCTGTTGGCATGCCTATGTCCTATTTGGAACTTACCTGGTCAGGTCAGGGACTTGTCTTTGGTGCTTAATGCTTTCTTTTGTGATTAAACCACCCCCTCCCCCCCCCCCCCCCCCCCCCCCCCCCCCCCCCCCCCCCCCCCCCCCCCCCCCTCCCTCTATGTTTGTGTCTTTTGTTTAGTGTTTAGTTAAGTGTCCAAAGCATATCTACTTGTGAACTAAGCAATCTATCTCTTTGTACATTGTGGAATCAAGTCCTTGTGGAATTCTACCATTGCTTGTACTGCTATTCTATCTATTAATTAGTGCACTTGCTAGGATTTCATTGTTAAGAATTGTGTTGCATTTACTTGTTATACTTTTCTTCCAACACACCCTATCCATATTGTTAAAATATTTGACGTATGGGGCATTGATTTCATGGGTCCGTTTCCCAATTCATATGGTTATCTTTATATATTACCTGATGTGGATTATGTCTCTAAGTGGGTGAAAACGATTCCCACTAAAACTAATGATTCCAAAGTTGTTGTGAGCTTTATACAAAGTAACATCTTAGCCACGTTTGGAGCCCCTCGAGCAATCATTAGTGATGGGGGAACTCACTTCTGTAATCGTTCTTTTGAGGCCTTAATTAGAAAATATGGTGTCACTCATCGAGTTGCGACACCCTACCACCCTCAGACTAGTGGTCAAGCTGAGATTTCAAATATGGAGGTGAAGGCCATCTTGGAGAAAACCGTGAGCCCTACAAGGAAGGATTGGTCTCAACGCTTGAATGATGCTTTGTGGGCCTATAAGACAGCGTATAAGACCCCTATTGGAATGTCACCATTTCGGTTGGTCTTCGGGAAAAGATGTCATCTCCCAGTTGAGCTCGAACATAAGGCCTATTGGGCAATCAAGAAGGCTAACAGTGACCTGGATGCAACTAGAACTCAAGGGAAACTGCAACTTAGTGAATTGGAGGAGCTTTGAAACGAGGCCTTTGAGAGGTCACACATCTACAAGGAGAAATCCAAGGCATTCCATGACAAGCACATTCAACGAAAGCAGTTTCAGATTGGACAGAAAGTACTTCTATTCAACTCACGGCTGAAGCTCTTTCTAGGTAAGCTTCGTTCCATATGGTCTGGACCTTTCATTGTCACTAATGTCTTTTCTCGTGGTGCAGTTGAGATTTTTCACCCACAAAGGTAGGATAAGTTCAAGGTGAATGGTCACCGCCTCAAACCTTACTTTGCAGCCTTCACTGACCAACCCGTGAATGTCCAGGAGCTTGCTACCCCACCAAGTGCCTAGATGCCAGCCTCGTCTTGCCCAGACGATAAATAAAGCTCTCCTAGGAGGCAACCTAGCCCTGGTTTGTATAGCTCTCTCCTTCTCTTGTTTATGCGTATTCCCTCACTAGACTTACATTTTGTTCTATCTTTCTTATTCTCAAACATTGAGGACAATGTTTCATTTAGGTTTGGGGGTATGGATTGAAATTTTGAGACATATAGAAACAAGTAGGTTTGGGGGTACTCATGGCAAAGTTTCTGCATTATTTTTTAGTTTTAAGTTGTAACTTGTTTTGTTTAAGCCTCTAACTAGTTGTGTAAAGTTTTAGTAGCTGTAACTAGTGCTAGATCATAGGACTTTGACTTATTAATAGGAGTTACATGCTAAAGAACTAGCTTTGTGTGATTAAGAGTTATGCCATTTCAAGTTTGTAGAATAACATGCACTTCACAATTCCATGTCTTAAGTGATTGAGTGAATAAAACTGCCACATTTGAGTGAACTTCAGAACATTAGTGGAGACTACCATGTGAGAAATTGAGCCTTAATGCCATTCTTTGGAGTGATATACATTGTTTCTACTCTTTAAACACTCATCACTTTTGTTCTTAATTGTTGATCTCTTCACATCACATTTGCATTCGATTTTAAAGAACTAACATCATATAGATGCTTGTGGTTTGAAGTGTGGCTTTCCATAAGAAGTTATGTAGGCTATGTGTGCTTAACCCCTAAAGGGCGTATCCTACCCTATTATGTGCGCCCTGCGCCCTAAGCCTTTTTGAAGCCAAACAATCAGCCTCTTCTTTCATCACCAACTGTATGACCTATCCAAAACACTCAACCATTCAGATTTTCCATGCCCTATAACCTAAGACTGTGCTAAGGTTGTCTTAAATGAGAATCATGGTGAGAATGAGAAGTGAAAGAAGTGTTGCCCAGCTCTAAGAGCCATTGCCGCAAGCACCAAGTGTGAGGAAGCCTGAAAACTGAATTTTGAGCACAACGCTCTACATGTGAATAGCTTCATCAGGTTGAAAAAAACCATTGCATGATCTTGGATCAAATTAATTGAAAAAGAACAAAAGAAAAAAAAAAGAAAAAAAAAGAGGAAAGAAATCAGAAAAAGAGAAGAAAGAAAAAGGAAAAGTGAATTGATCCAAGTGAGCCAAGGAACCTCAAGAAGTGCAATGTCGGGGGCCTTAAGCAATGAATCATATCAGAAAGTACAAATCAAGCAATGACTTCTCCTGCCTTGGCACAACTTAGGTTCTTTGAAACCTATCCTTTCGATCTTGAACCAAAAAGCCGAACCCCATTGCAACCCAATTTGAAAGACCTAACTGATCTTGTGGGAGTCATGATGAGAATCAAGGTAAGTGTCTAAGTTCTTAAGATTCAATTCCATTCATGAGATCTTAATTCCAGAAAGTGCTGTTTTTCATTGAATACTCTTATGTGATTATATCTTGATCCCTTTTTCCTAACTTCATCACATATGCTTGAAATGAGTGTAAGCCCAGGATTCAAGGGTACACTGAGAGACATCTAGTGAGGATTAGAGTCGAGGCGAAATCTTTCTCGAGCACTTGAATGGAGTTGTTTTTAAGCTTGGTTGTTTAAGAGTTTGGCATTCACACATAACACATGACTCTAACTATTGTGGCATATCTTTTAGTTCTGCGAAGCTTGTCTACTTTCATTGATTCCTATTAGCTTGTTAAAGAACTTTGTCTCTAGAATCTACGTGTCTAAGTAAAACGTTTGTGGGTGTTATGCTGCCATAACCCTCAGGAGACAAAACTCCTCCTACTAGGAAGACCTAGGGGTTTAAATGTCCTATCTTAACTAAGATCGAGTGTTTTTATTTTGTTTAGGTTTGTTTTCCTTGGTTTTGCTCAGGGACTTGAAAAAAATTGGTTTCGGGGTATTTGTTCAGTCATTAATTAAGCATCATCTTGATGTCACTTAGTACCTCTTTTACTTGTCTTTTGTTAGAAATCAGGCCATCCATAGTAGAAAGTGACACTCTTGTGAGACATGTGCATGCTTTAGAAAGATAATGCAATTCTGAGAACACAGGAAAAAGTGTAACGACCAGGACCAGAAATTAAATTATTTTGAGAATTGGACAATTTTACCCTCGATTTTGGACGGGTTCGGGAGTCACTTTTTGCCTGGCAGTACTTTTGGGAATTTTTCTGGGGTCGTTACGTAGGTCTCAAACTCACGAGTTCATAGACAGGCGGCACGCGGAAAACGGAGATATGCTGAGTTCATTACGGGTCTAGAAGCTTCAGGGGCAGTTTGGTATTTTTGGAAAAG
The DNA here is from genome assembly GCA_037349345.1 of Oemleria cerasiformis. Taxonomy (NCBI): domain Eukaryota; kingdom Viridiplantae; phylum Streptophyta; class Magnoliopsida; order Rosales; family Rosaceae; genus Oemleria; species Oemleria cerasiformis. The sequence continues at coordinate 877,526 of JAZGTL010000055.1, read as the reverse complement.
TTGGAACTATATAGCAGATATTTTTCTCTCTCCTTGAGAGATTGGTCCATTCATTCTCTCTCTTACCCGAAATCCTCCCAGTGCGAACACCGAAGACCCCATTTTCATCGGATGGATTTCGATCCGATTCGACTGACTGATATGATAATACAGAGAGTTGTGATACAGGACTAGCACACCCCAAGGGATACCCTAGTGGCTAGGGATATGATAGTCGAGGGATATGCCGATTGATATGATATGATAGCCGAAGGTTATACCGGCTGATGATATGATATGATAGTCAAGGATACTTGCCGACTGATATGATATGATAGCCGAAGGTTATACCGGCTGATGATATGATATGATGGTTGAGGATACTTACCGACTGATATGGTATGATAGCCGAAGGTTATACCGACTAATGATATGATATGATGGTTGAGGATACTTCCGGCTCTAATATGATTTGACGACAATTGTCATGGGCTTAATCAGCCTATGGGCTTAATCAACCTACCAAAATACTTCGTCATCCGGGTCAGTGGGTTGTTGTGGGCGGTGACCCAGAGGGACGAATTATTGTTGGTTCACAAGTATCTAACTAGTCGGTTGTCTTGTGGTATTCCAGTAGAGTTGTCAGCAGTGTCTGACCTACTGACATTTGGTGTCAGAGGGTATTCCTATTTGGACCACCACTATTCCGAGGTCTTGGCTTTGACCTGTATGCTGTCCTACGTCTGACAGGTAGGAGTGGTCAGTAAGTACAGAGGTTATGTTGGGAACTCTGTAAGGTTTACTAAAAATTATTTAAAGATAAAGGGTAGTTATGGTATAAAATCTTGAGGTAAAAGGGCTGTCAGACGGGATAAGGGTTCTTTCCGGGTTTCGAGGAGAAATTCGGGAAGGGTCCTTACAAAAAGAATGGCTCAAATCGGAGTTCAAATGAAGGAGATGTCCTCAATTCAATATCGGGTCCAAAGAAGAGCCTGGTGCATCCTTGCGCCCTATTTAGAGCGCAAGTCAAGTCACTCAAATCAGCCCATGGGGGTCCTGAAACCATGTTTGAGGCCTAGTGTAAGGACCCTTCCCGAATTTCTCCTCGAAACCCGGAAAGGACCTTTATCCCGTCTGACAGCTCTTTTACCTCAATAATTTTATACCAGGAATACCCTTTATCTTTAAATAATTTTTTAGTAAACCTTACAGGGTTCCCGGCAGAACCTCTATACTTACTGACCACTCCTACCTGTCAAACGTAGGATAGCATACAGGTTAAAGCCAAGACCTCGTCATAGTGGTGGTCCAAACAGGAATACCCACTGACTCCAAATGTCAGTAGGTCAGACACTGCTGACACCTTTACCAGAATACTACAAGACAACCGACTAGTCAGATACTTGTGTGTGAACCAACAATAATTCGTCACTCTAGGTAACCCCCCGCACCAACCCACTGACCCGGATGACGAAGGTACCAGACTTGGTTAAATTGAGTCTCACTGACTTGTCCTGAGTCAAACTCGATATCCCTGCTCATACAGAGCACCCAAGTGTTAACTCGATAACCCTGCTCCACACGGCACTAGTATCTGAGAAACAGTAACCAGCGGGACAGAAAACTAGTGAAACTAAATTCTTCGATAAATCACCTTTTATATTGGAGGTTCACCGGGTTCACCGCCTACAACGGATCCTTGTCCGGATCCTGGCCCCCACACATATCAGTATTATTTTTATTGGAGGTTCACCGTGTTCACCGCCTACAGCGGATCCTAGCTCGGATCTTGGCCCCCTCAAATCTGTATTGTTTATTTGGAGGTTCACCGGGTTCACTGTTTCAGCGGATCCTAGCCCGGATCCTGGCCCCCTCAAACAGTATTGTATCCAAAATCAAGTATTTTATAATCACAAATACGGTTTCAACTCAAAATCATGGGCTCAAATAATTACCACGTCAAAACAATATCAAAACCAAATCCAACAACCATGCCATTTCTCACAACACACTTCCACTGAAATATTGGAAAAACAAATGTCCAGCAATCATTTATAAATTCCAGGAAATCATTGCACCCATACATGACAGTATTTAAATCAAAGATACATTTATGCATGCATTACAGTTTATAACCCAAAAGTCCACTCACAAACATCACCCAACCCAAAATTCATGGACGCTCTAGCCCAAGGAACACATGCACAATAATGACCCAACTACCTTGACTTTCCGAGCTCAAAATCCACTTCACGGTCAACCATTACCGCTGGAATTGCCCGAATCGGGCCTTAAACGAACTCCTATGGCCTTGAAACCAATAAAATATGATCTGGAACGTCCCAAAACCCTAGTCACACGCCGCCATGACATCGGGAACAGTCCCACGCGCCGCCACGCGCCAACGGAAGGTGAGAACACACCGCCAAGAATCCAAATATGACCTCAAAACTACAAACACGTACCTGTGTAAGCCGAAAAATCGATCGGAAGATCAGAAACTTCCTATACTCGATTCGGCTTCCCCCGTGGTCCTCTCCTTCGACGGTTGGTATGGTTGTGATCGTGGGAAGGAGTAGAATACGATTAGTGGATCAACAATGGAAGTTAAAGCCCTGAATCAAAAGTTGATTTTGTGGGTTTTGGGTGTTTTCTCACGGGTTCGATGTGTTTGTGTTTTTGAGAGAGATGAGTGATCATGAGATGAAGATGAATTCAAGTGAAGATGGAAAAATAATTGGGGTTAAAATATCTTCTCCCAAACCAAAATTACCAAAATGCCCTTGCACATCTAGACCCATAACTTTCGTACATGAACTCCGTTTTCTGCGTGTCACCTGTCTACCAACTCGTGAGTTTGAAACCTAAGCAATGACCCAAGAAAAATTCCCAAAAGTACTGCCAATAAAAAAGAGACTCTCATACCCGCCCAAAATCGAGGGTAAAATCGTCTAATTCTCAAAATAATTTAATTTCTGATCCGGGTCGTTACACCTAGCAGTTCAAACCCCTGACGAGCCAAGGTACATGCCAAGACATGTCCCTGATATGTCTCAAGGATACGCCATCTGCGCCTAATCCAAGGCTAGCCCAGACGAGCCAAGGCACGTCTTCAGAGCTCTCAGCCAAGTCCCACTCGTGTCGTTTGACGCGTGCCAATTCTAGAAGCGCCTCTATTGAGTCCCTTAAGCGCCTCAGATTGAGTTCCTGAGCAGGCCCAGTATTGAGTCCCAAATGAGCTCATATAGAGACCAAGGACATGTCCTTGGCATGACAAGCCATGTCTCAGGAAGTCCCAGCTGAGAACCCCTATTCGTGTGCCATGCCAGTCAAAAGTATCTAGCGTACCTCAAAAATGGAGACCCAATTCAGGTCCTAGATGCATCCCAGGTCCCTCAGTGGATAAGTTCCTCTGCGCCTAATTCATTTCACCGGGAAGGCCAAATTATGCAATGACCTGAAATTCAATGGAACAAAGCAAGACACCACTCATAGTTGGACTTCAAAACACCTATCTGAGCTAATGGAAGCCTGTGTCTCACCTGGAAATGCCAATGACACGTCCGTGTCCTGTTTTGCTCTAAAGGACCTTCCGGGAGCCCTGATTTAAGCTAAAGTGGGCCACTGAGTTTTCTACGAGCTTTTGAGCATGACACAACCCAGAACCATGCTAGATACATCATATGGGAGTGAAGCACGTGATTTGTCTCAGCTGCATTGGTCAGTGACCTGCTGTGTCTTTAACAAGTCCAAGGATGAGGTCTTGGGAGTCAAGATTGTGCCAGCCATATCAAGAAGATCCCAGAAACGGTACAGTTGTGCTTTGCTGTCCAAGAACGTCTCAGAAGGTTCCAAAACAAGTCTTGGCACGTTAGAGTTTTTTGGGCTGCCTAGGAAAATACTTGCCATTCAAGAAAAGTCCTAAAATCTAGGAAAGAGTCCTTGCTGAGATAGGATGGCTGATTCAGAGTTTAATGAAGGGCCTTTTGGTCTTTGTAATGCAGGCTTTAGTTCCTAGTTGTTAGGGAAACCCTAGGAGTATTTAAACTAAGTTTTAACGCAGGCTTAGGGTTCTCACCCTTAGACCCTTAGCCGCAGATACTTTTCAGTTTTAAGACTATTTGTTCATTTTTTTGGGAAGAGTTGAACTCAGAGAATTCTTGAGGATTAATGGGACGTGTGCCGTGGATCATCACCAATCTCATTGTTTTCTGTTCTACTCTTTAATTAATCGTGTAATCATTCATTTAAGTGTTATTTCAACATGATGCGTGAGTAGTTCCTTTCCGAATTAGGGCTGCTTGAAGCCCTTGCCATGTAGTTCTTGACTGGACTTTGGCCCTCAATTTACATTACAATGCATGTTGAATACAAATTAGATTAAAGTGCGTCGTGAGCCTAGTTTGTGTTTATGAGTTTGGCTAACTTATTTGCATGATCTATCAATGAATAATTGCTTGTTAGACTAGCCATCTTCTTGTGATTGTTTAGCATCAAGGGTAGTGGCTTTACATCTTACTTGTAATCTAAATTCATGGCAACCTAGATTAAACGATATCTTCTATGGGTAGTGTGATTGCTTAGATTTCCTTTCGAACTTAAAGCATTCTTTTGTATGATTGAATAGTTGCGGTAGTGAGTCAGAAACGCCTGCTACATATGATTTAAGAAGGAAATAGAATGTGTGGAGTGAACCTTCACCGGACCTTTGCATGGGCATCATATTCTGTTAATTCGTAGTAATGGAATCTTTGAAATTTTGTTAGGAACTTCATTGGTTAGTGGTGGATGGTTTTCCTTGATTCGCTTTAATTAATCATCAAATTCAATCGTTGTTCTCTTGTTTAAATTGTTTCTTGCATTAGAAGTTATCTGGTCAATTTCAATTTCGAGCATCGAAACCCCCTTTTTTCCGTAGATCCTTAATTGAGTCTTTGCATTTTCTTGTATTCCAGGTCTTCGTGTTTGCTGTCTAGAGCCTAGGTCTAGGTACTTTCCTAGTTTCTTTCCTTTGTTTCTTGAGTCTTAAACTGAGTGTCGTGAAGTTAAACTCTAAGAAAGACATCAAGCGTAGATTACTCAAATGGATGCTCCTTCCCCAAAAGTTTGACCTCAAAATTCGAGATAAGAAGGGGAGTGAAAATGATGTTGCGGACCATATGAGCCACTTGATCCATGGTTCCAACAAAGAGGCTGATCAGTTGCCACTACGAATCGTATTCCCTCGTCTATGAGCCCATATCAAAAGGACAAGCTTGTTAAATAAGCTAAGTACTACGTCTGGGATGAGCCATACTTGTGGAAGCACTATTCAGATCAAATCATTCGAAGATGCATCCTCGAAGCGAAGATGGTGTTAGTTCTGAAGTTTTTCCATAGCTTGGCGCGTGGAGGCCAATTTGTTGCTAAAAAGATGGCCCTCAAGGTACTTCAAAGTGGATTCTACTAGCCCAAACTGTTCAAGGATGCCTATGAGTTCGTACTCACCTGCGACAGATGTCAAAGGAAAGGTAACATAGGCCCCTGTAATCAGATGCCATTGAACCCTATCCTTGTTGTCGAGATCTTTGACATATGGGGCATTGATACCATGGGGCCTTTTCCGAACTCTTTTGCTTATCTTTACATATTAATCGCTCTTGATTATGTCTCTAAGTGGGTGGAAGCAATTCCCACGAAAACTAATGATGCCAAAGTAGTTGTGAGCTTCTTACAAGGTCACATCTTAGCCAGATTTGGAGCACATTGGGCAATCATCAGTGATAGAGGAACACAGTTCTACAATAGTTCATTTGAAGCCCAAATGAAGAAGTATGGCGTCACTCATCGAATCTCTATGCCGTACCATCCTCAGACAAATGGCCAAGCTGAAATTTCAAACAGGGAAGTGAAGGCCATCCGCGAAAAGACTGTGAGCCCAAACCGTAAAGACTGGTCCAACAAACTAAACGATGCATTATGGGCCTATAGGACGGCCTATAAGACTCCCATTGGTATGTCGCCCTACAAACTTGGTTTTGGAAAAGGTTGTCATCTACCGATAGAGCTGGAACACAAGCATTATGGGCTATCAAGAAAATGCAAATGGATTTGGATGTAGCTGGACTTCATAGAAAGCTTCAATTGACTTAATTGGAATAGCCAAGAAAAGAGGCCTACGAAAGTGCCTGGGTTTACAGGGAAAAGACAAAGGCTTTTCATGAGAAATAGATTCAGAGAAAGCACTTTCACATTGGACAGAAAGTCCTCATCTTTAATTCACGCCTCAAATTATTTCCAAGTAAGTTTCGTTCCCGATGGTCTGGTCCATATATTATTACTAATGTGTTTCCTCATGGTGCAGTTGAAATCCGGCACCCAAGTAAACTAGAGTCGTTCAAAGTAAATGGTCATCACCTCAAGCACTACTTCGAGGCCCTTCCTAATCCAATCACAGATGACCCTGACATTCACCTTGCACCAAACATCTAGCCAGCCAGCCACGTCTTGCCCAGACGTTAAATAAAGCCCTTATAGGAGGCAACCTAGCCCTAGTTTGCATTCTCTCCTTTATTGTTTCTGCCCTTTACATTGTCTAAACCATTTTTCTGTTTTGGTCATGCTGATTGCATATCACATTGAGGACAATGTCCAGCTTAGGTTTGGGGGTGTGGACTTAAAACTTTGCATATAGAAACAATTAGGTTTGTGGGGTGTGGACTTAAAACTTTGCATATAGAAACAATTAGGTTTGGGGGTGATACACGGACAGAAAATTTTAAGTTCAGTTTCAAGCTGTAAGTGTTAATTCGTTAAGTTCTGCTAGTGATAGTATTATAACTTGTTAATAGGAGTGTACATGCTAAGTTAACTATCTTTGTTCTACTAAGAGTCATGCCATAGTTAGTAAGTTCATAAAACTGCATTTCACAATGCCATGCTTTAAGTGATTATGTGAACAAGACAACTGAATTTTAGTGAACTCCAGAAAATTAATGGAGACTACCTTGTTAGATCTTTGAGTCTTATTGCCATTCTTTTCTAAGCGATACACTTGTTTCTACTCTTAAACACTCTTCAATTTTGTTGTTAATTGATGATCTCATTACATCATATTTGCATTGGATTTTAAAGAAGTAACATCATATAGATACTCTTGATTTAATGTATGGTTTGCCATAAGATGTGATGTAGGCTATGTGTGCTTTAACCTCTAAAGGCCTTATCTTACCCTATTGGATGCTTCCTAAGCCAACTTTGAAGCCAAATACTCAGCCTTTTCTTTCGGCACCCAAAGTATAACCTAACCAAAATACTCAGCCATTCATCAAAGCCATGCCTTGTAACCTCAGTTTGTGCTAAGGTTGCCCTAAACTAAATTCATGGTGAGAATGCGGAGTGATAGAAAGTGCTGCCTAGTTCTAAGACATTGGCGTCATCATCAAAAGATGGAAGTCCAAAGTTTGAAAGTTTTGAGGAGTGAAGAGCTCTACAAGGGACAAGCTCCATGAAAGAATGAGGAACTCATTGCATGATCTTGGTGCAGTTCAATTCAAAAGACAAAAAAGAACAGAAACAAAAAAACAAAAGAGACAAGAAAAAAAATGTTGAAAATTTGGAAAAAGAAAAAGAAAAAACAAAGTGAATTGATCCAAAGTGAGCCGAAGACCGAAAAATGAGCCACCAAGAAGGTACAATACCGTGGGCCCTAAGCAAGGATTCATATCAGAAATTCCATGCACGAGTCATAACTTCTCATGCCTTGGCACAACTCAGGTTCTTTGAATCCCAATCCTTCCTATCTAAACCCCTAAACTTAGCACCATTACAACCTAAATGGAAGACCTAACTGATCTTATGGACAATCATGCTGAGGATTAAGGTACATATCTATATTCTTAAAGTTCAATTCCTTTCATGAGATCTTAAAGTCCATAAAGCGATGTTCTTTCATTGCAAATCATATGTGATTAAACTTGAATTCCATAACATAAACTCCATCACATATGCTTGATAATAGTGAAAAGCCGAGGATTCTTGTGTGAATTGAGAGTTGCCTAGTTAGGATTAGAGTCGAGGCGAAATCTTTCTAAGTAACTAAGATGAAGTTGTTCTTAAGCATCATCACTTGAACCTTCGCACTTACACCTGACACTCACATATATGGCATCCTGTTTAGTTCTGCAAAGCATGTCTACTTACTTTGATTCGTATTAACTTGTTAAAAGTACCGTCTCCAGAATCTTAATTGTCTAAGTAAAACGTTTGTGGCTATCGTACTACTATAACCCTCAGAAGTCAAAACTCCTCCAGCTAGGAAGACCTAGGGGTTTAAATGTCCTAACTTAATTAAGATCGAATCTTTTTATGTTTTTTAGGTTTGTCTTCCTTTATTTTGCTCAGGGACTAGTAAAAGAAAGGTTTGGGGGTATTTGTTCAGTCATTATTTATGCATCAATTTGGTGTCAATTAGTACCCTTTTACATGTCTTTTGAATGATTTCGTGCCCACCATAGTAGAAAATGATCAATCTTGTGAGACTTATACAGATTTGGATAGATAGGTGAATTTTGAGAAGAACGCAAAAAGAAGGGCTCAAATCGGAGTTATAATGAAGGAAATGTCCCAAGTTGAAGTTCAGTCCCTGAAAATGTCCAAAACCGAGTCCTGAAACAAGGTCAGGGCGTGCTAGAAACCAGCCCAGGACGTGTCCCATGACACATCCCAGAAACACTCTACCGAGCCCAAGGACATGTCCTTGACATGCCCCAAAGGTGTCCTTGCCTTAGCCTTGTGAAAGTCCAAGTCATGCGCTGCGCCGAGTCCAAATTCCAAGGACGTGTCCTTGAAGGTGCCAAGAAAAGCTTAGGTGCGCCCTAAATCATGCATCAAAGACATGTCATGCGCCCTAATTATGCGCCCTAAACAGAAGTCCCTTAAGAGCCCCTGTTGTGCCCTAATTCATGTCCGGTTAGGCCAAAGTGTGCCAATGTCTAGAACTCGATGGAACCAAGTGAGACACCAACCTGAATTAAAGACTTAAGGTGTGCTCAGAAATCCCAATGACATGCCCTTGGCATGTTTTGCTCTAAAAGACGACCTGATTTGAGCCAAATTGGGCCATTAAGTTTTCCACGAGCTTTTAAGCAGGACAACGCTCAGGACCATTCTAGATATAGCATATGGAAGTGCCAGGAGTGGTCTATCCCAACTGCATTGGTCAATGACATGCTTAGTTCTCGAAAAGTCCAAAATGAGGCCCAAAGGTGTCAATTTTAGGTTCTGCCGTGTCAAAGGTGTCTGGGGATGGCCCAGACCATTCCTGCACGTCCAAGAAACCCTAAAAGACAATTTGAAAGCAGCCTTTCCGCACAAGAAATCCCAGAAGACAATTCAGAAACGACTATCCTGCACGTCCAAGAAACCCTAGAAGACAATTTGAAAGCAGCCTTTCCGCACAACAATCCCAGAAGACAATTCATAAACAACTTGCCGCATAGAAGCATTCCTTGTCCAATAAGGAATCCCTTTTTGAGTCCTTTTTCTTAACAAACTAGGATAGCAATATGTTAGTCATTATTTGATTAGGTTTTCCAAGTAATCTCCTGAAGTGTAAAGGTCTTGGTCTCCTATAAATAGGAGCATCAGTCTCACGGATCAAGGACCCCAAATTTTTAGACCTAGCCGCAAACACCCTTTTGTATTCAGTTTTCATAGTTTAGTTGCATAGTTCAGTTGGAATTTGAAGGAGAGCTTAGCGTAGAAGATCCTTGGAGCTGGCTTGGCGTGCCTTCAAAGTCCCTCCTCATTTTATTACTTTATTATTTTTCTTTTAATTATGATTTGCATTATGTTTTCTTCTATAATTATGTGTGAGTAGTTCTTTATAGAATTAGGGCTGCTTGAAGCCCTAGCCATGTGGGTTTATTAATTGCATTTTGGCGTCTTGATTTTCATTGCTATGAATGCTGAATGAGTTTGATTACTGAACTTAATGAAGTTAATTTATGTTTATGAGATTGGCCACCTTGTTTGCATGTAATTATTGATGTAATTGTACTTCATGCATGATCTTAACTGGTAGGTGATAGACGTTCTAGGTACTCATCCGGCTTAGAACATGCTAAATAAGAGAGAATAATATGTGTGGCATGGGCCTTAGTTAACGCCCACTGGTTGGGATTTCAGAATTTGCACCCCCACCGGAGATATATTAGTGGCAAACCTGGTGATACGTGATTGATTCTAAATTAATCCGTTCAGGTTGGAGGATATTCCGGTGGTGAAAGGGTTCCTAGATGCCTTTCCAAAGGATCTTCCGGAGTTGCCACACCACTGGGAGATTGAATTCCCTATAAAGCTTCTTCTAGGTACCCATGCACCATATAGGATGGCACCGGCCGATATCTGGTTCATTCGACCGAGTGTATCGCCTTGGGGTGCACCGGTGTTATTTGTGAGGAAAAAGCATTGCGTAGAAAGACTATCCCTCTGATTAAAGTTTCATGGAGGAATCATAACGTGGAGGAAGGCACTTGGGAACCCGAGGCACTGATGCGGGCCCAGCATCCACATATGTTCTAGTGATAAGTACGAATTTCAAGGAAAAAAAATCTTTAAGGGGGGGCGAGTTGTAACAACCTGTTAATTTAATTATACAATTTTTGGAATTTAATTTAGAAAAGGTCAATTTTACCCTTGTGTTTATTAGGGGCTCGGAAGTCACTTTTTGTTCGGAGACACATTTGGAAGTTTATCTTTAACCATCGCGTAGGTCTCGAACTCAAGAGTTTGTAGATAGACGGCACGCGAAAAATGGAGTCCGTATGAGAGAGTTGTGGGTCTGGAAAGCATAAGGGAAATTTGGAAATTTTGAACCGATATTTTTTTTAGCACCATATCTCCTTATCTCTCCAGAATTTTGAGATATTTTTCACCTTCTCTCTCGACTTTTCTTCCTTCTCCGTGACAACACCAACACACACTACCATTATCATCGAATTCTTGACCATTTCAGACCAAACTAAGGACATAAAAAGCTTCATCTCTTCTCCAAGAGCACAACCATCCCTTTGTTGAGCCGTGGGGATCTCGGTGGACGGAGAAACAAAGGCCCAAAAACTGTTCCAAGCTTCTCACCCAATTTCCGGCCACCACAGGTAACAGTTTTCGATTTGGACTTCATATTTGGATTCCTTGGCTCGAGTAGATAGATTTCCATTATTTCAACATTGAATTTGGTTGAGAAATGAGGGAGGGAGGAAGGTTTGAAGTTCAGGTGGTTATGGAGGTCCAGTGACAAAATATTCCCGTCAACATTGGCAAACGTGTGGGGGAAGCCACCCGCCAAGCCACCAGTGCATGGCGGCACGTGGGATACTTCCCTGGGCTCTGGTGACTCATGTCTTCAGTATTCGACGTTCCGGATCTTTTGGTGCAGGTTTCAGGTCAATCGGAGTTCGTTTGGAGTTGGTTTAGACGTCCAAAGTCACGTTAAACGCGCGTGTACTCCCAGGGTTTAGGGAGTCAGATTTAAAGTCTTAATTATTGTTTAGTAACCTCGATTACAATGTTTGACAGGCGATACTGCTCCAGGGACAGCGAAGGAACGTACAGCTCAAGATTAAGCATAATCGAGCTTTCGGTGAGTGGATTTTGATATTGTAAATTATAATGCATGCATAAACGTATATTTTAAATAAATTTTTATCAAATATGAATTTTGATAAATTAGAATAATTATTCTAAAAGGATTTATTAGCTTTGATGAATTTCGGGAATTTAGAATAATTATTCTACTGAATTATTATTGGATACGAATTTTAAATAATGAATTTGAAAATGAAGTTTTGGGCTACTGCCCGGCTTTGTGGACTTCGATTTTACGGATTTTGGTTTATGAATTTTGGATTTATTGGTTTTTGGCTTCTGCCGAGTTTATGATTTTGGGCTTAGGCCTAGGATTTCGTTTTACTAGATTTTGGGCTTTAGGCCCAGGTTTTATATGCTTTTTGGCTTAGGCCAGGTAAAAAGGATTTCGGATTTACATTACAATTTTCACTATGTACACCATCCTCGGTTATTATGGTTTTTCTCCGACACATGATCATGAGCTATTTTCGGTCATGTGATCGTTGAGGTTTTTCTGACACATGACCTTAAGGTATTTTTGGTCATGTGACCGCATGATCTTAATGTATTTTCGGTCATGCGTGTTCATCTCTGACACATGACATCTAGGTATTTTCCATCAATGTGCTCGTCGAGTTTACCTACGCGCGTAGTATTTCTTACACCTGATCTTGAGGTATTTTCTATCATGTGACAGCATGATCTTGAGGTATTTTCGATCAAGTGTGTTCATCTCCAACACATGACGTCGAGGTATTTTCCATCAAGTGCTCGTTGAGGGTTATTTTCTCCGACACATGATCTTGAGGTATTTAAGGTCATGTGATCGTTGAGGTATTTCTGACATATGACCTTGAGGTATTTTCAGTCATGCGTGTTCTTGTCCGACACATGTTCTTGAGATATTTTTGGTCATTTGCTCGTCGAGTATACCTATGCGCGTAGTATTTCTGACACCTGATCATGAGGTATTTTCGGTTAGGTGTTCGTATGATCTTGAGGTATTTTCGGTCATACGAGGAGTAGGTCCCCGGGTTGGACCTCTCGATTTCTAGCCATTACCTTGAGGTATTTTCGGCAGTGGTTAGGCCAGGATATTGAGCTCCGACTCAGGATTACTTTGGAGGATGGTGAAATATTTTCATGGTTTAAAATATCCAGGTTTTGTATGATTTTGAGTTCCTTCGAAGAGGGTTTTCAAAGTATGGTCGTGGAGCACCAGGTGTTTTATATTGTACAGATTTTTCGTGGGTTCCGTCGGGTTTTAAATTAAAAACTGGATTTCCGGTAAGGTCTTTTGTAGTTATTTTTACTTAGCTGGCTACTTAAAATGGATTTTTCATTATGCATGCATGATTTTTACTTATGGAGGGGAAGGTTATGTTTCCTTGGAAATTTACACTTTAAATGATTATTATTTTATCCACTCACATTGTTCCTTGTTTTATGTCCCCTCCAGGCCGTTGAGTACGGCGAGGGCACCTCTCGAGACGGAGGCATCAACTTTCAGATGCGCTACTACCTATGATCTTCGAGTAGGGTTTGTTATGCTTGGACATTTATCTTTCCAATCTAGTTGCTCTAATAAACCATTTGGGTTTGGTTGTAATTATTTTCCGTGGTTGGATGTTTAGACTTGTCGGTGAATTGGTTGTGATGTGATATGGACTGCTTGAATATAGTTTAGTTTTTTAATCCTTTGTCTAACAGGTGGATGACGGTTTAACACAATTATAGGGGAGATTCTGCCGGATTTTCGGTAGAATTCTCATAGAGTATTTATGAAGTAGGAAGGGTATCTCAGGATTTAAATTGAGTTGTCAGGGTTGTCAGACGGGAGCAATTCGGGAAGGGTCTTGTCAATTTGAGCGCACTTTGCGCAAAATTCACTCATAGCTCTGACCATGGCCGATCAAATGTGAAGGTGACCGACTATGTTTGCATCCGATCATATGTCCGGCTGATTACACTTGTGAAGAATTCCGTCTTCCGATCAGATTTTCCACAAGTACGTTGATTCTACTATTCCCATTGTTCTGCTCTTCCCTTTGCATTTGGGTAGTTTGATTCTTGTGTAGTTTCCATTTTCATTTCTAGATGTTAGAGTCAGAGTCAACGAACGGATATGGGGCAATGCCCCCTCAAACTTTTGGGGGTGAATCACCTTCTCACTTGGCAACTGATGTGCCAAGTGAGATGAGTGATTCATCAGCCACTAGTGGGTCCTCGTCGACTAGTAGTGAAAGTACCAGTGGATCTTCATCTTCTTCCATTGATAGTTTAGAAGTGTTGTTAACGGAAGGGCCGAGCAAGGTTGCCAAGCAAAGGCAAAGCCAACCAAGTGTAGGTGAGGCATCAAAGTCCAAGCCGCCGGTGGTAGATCGTGAGGAGAAAGAGGAGGTAGAGAAAGCCGACCCGATCCATATGGCCATTCCACTAAATAACTCTCCATGGCTCGTGGATCACGAATTCACCGCACTAAAGAAGAGTGACTTAGAAAAATTTAGGATCTTGTATAATGTGCCCTCAAACATAATATTTAGTCTTCCTCCTCCTGGTGCTTGGCCGAGTTAGCCACCAGATGGATCGATCCTGTTTTACATTGATTGCTTTGAACATGGAGTTCGTCTGCTGCTCTATCCCTAGCTTCAAGACATCCTTGCTCGGATAAGGATCACGTTCGGTCAGTTGAATGTGAATGGTTGGATCACGTTGATCAGTCTCTACACCGCCTTCCGAATGTGTAATATGGGAGAGCCGAGTTGGGGGGATTTGTTCCACTTGTATAATTTTAAGAGACATCTTAATAGGCCTAGTTGGTTTCAGGTTGAGTGCATGGGCCTTTCATAAATGACATGCTGACCTCCCAGAAGAACTGGAGGCATCGGTAATGCCAGGCTTCCAGTCCCTGAAAGGATGAGCCGAGGAGACTAGGAGGAGGATCATCTATGACTTCCAATCGGAAGGTTGTTAGGACCGAGTAGCGGTTTGTTATTGTTTGTTTATTTTTGTGCAACTTTTGAGTGATATGCCTATTGTATGTGTCTGACCGACCATTTTTAATTGCAGGTTGCTTCAAGGGAGGTTACTAAACAGCCGAGGAGAAGGATTGTGAGGACGTTAGGCGGACGACATCTAAGCTCGAGCCATGTGTATATTGAGGATGTTGGACACTTTGTTATTGGTTGGTCTTATCAGTGGACTGAGTAAGTATTAGCTTTGGTCGGTCGGTCATGTCTGATTATATATGTGCCGACCACAAATGACTTCTGTTTTTTGTGCTTCAGTTCATCCGGAAGTCACCCGAGCTACCATTGCCAAGATGGACTACACGATTGATTAGTACAAGTTGCAGAAGGAGGCGACCAGGAAGGCCAAGGAGGCGGCTGTGTCGGCCAAAGGAGGTAAGGGAGCCTCGAAGAAAATGACAGCCAACTGTCCGAGGCCATTCACTCGTGCTCAGAAAGAGCTGAGGGTGGAGCTTCTATGGTTCGGAGGGGCCGATCACTGAGCATGCGGTTTCACAGCCCCAAGTTCTTGTGGTATGCCACATGGTGGGGCTGGCTTGGTCCCTTCTTGACAGCGGTTGCTACGCCGTTGGTGGCCAGGAAGTGGTCGGCTGACATGGCCGGGATGGAACGGTCGGAGGTGCATCAACAGAAGATGTTGGAGCACCAGGGTAAGCATGCCGGTGGTGATGTCGATGAAGCTCGGCTGAAGAAGAGGCAAGAGGAGATTGATACCCTGCAGGTCGTTCGAAGCTAGATCTCTAATGAACACACCCTTCACCTGGCTCCCCATGTCATACCAAAGCCCCTCAAGCAGTCGATGGGTTGAAGGCTTACTTCGTCAATCCGGGTGATGCTACGGACGTGGTTCGCACCTCGGTTGTGGACAGTACTTGGCAAGAGGTGACGACCTGTATGCATCTCACTGTGGTGCCAATTACCAACATAGTGGTGCTCGGCTCTCAAAATGAGTGGTCCGAGATTGGGGAGATGAGTACTTCTACTCTCCCTGATCGGTATGCCAGGGTGGCAGCCGAGGGTGCTCATGTAAGTGTTCTGATCTGTCATGTTTTGCTTGTTTGTGTTTTTTTTTTCTTTTTTTTTTGGACTTGTTCTAGACACAAGTGTTAGGTGGTCGGTAGATCTTCGGGGAGGCCTTCTCGACACTTCAGAAATCAGCTAAGTAGGTCGAAAGGCTCAAAGAGGAGAAGAAGAACTTAAAGCTTCGGATTGATGACTTGAAGTTGAAGGAGTGGGAGGCTGAACTTTCTCCGAAGCGGTCGGCAGACGTCTCAAAAGAAAATCATCACTTTCAGTGCTGAGCAGAGATGGCCGAGAAGGCCTTAGTAGATCTAGCTGCACGGATGGTGGATCTGGAGGGACGGGCGAAGCGTGCCGACAAGCTACAAGCAAAAGTTGATCAGTTGCGAGCTGGGATGCGGACTGTTCGGAAGCATGCTATTGCGGAGCACAAAGAGTCTGAAGATTTTGTAGATACCATGGAAATCCAACTTTCTTTGGTTGAGGAAGAAAGTATACAAAGGTGCTCTTCTTCAATCAAGGCATTCCGGTTCGGTTCCCTTGGCATAATCAATAGCCCGTGCTGAATTAGACCTTCGAGCTGCCCCTTGAGCGGGATGTTGTTGTGGCCGACCACACCTTCCTCCAAGGTCATTGGGCATCTACAACGGTGACCGAACAAGGCAATCTCGTGCCTGCCGAGCAGCCGACCACACAGGAGGAGCCAATTTATGAGGAGATTAATGTCGAAGATTGAGCTGGTCTTCTTCCTTCGTGCTTTATGTACTTTATGTTTCAAGTTTTTCGAGGTATGCCTCGTGTATCATGTAGTACAGAACAAGTTCTTTGTATTTTCTGAACAATTTTCTTTGTAAATGTAATTTTCGCTGTTCTCCAATTCTTGACTAGTATTCCATTGAATGTCGGCATCTTGTACTTATGCTTCTAACTTGAAATAATTGTCGACCGTTTAATCTGCTTAGTGATGTAAAATTTACACGAGTATTACTTCATTGTCGTTTAAAATTTTGTTCAATGAATGTTGATCGGTGCCAGTCTGCCAAATAGGATTAGTTCGTCATCATACTTAGTGTCAAGACCGATCACCGATTAGTTGTGACGGTTGTAGTTTTATGGCCCTTTGGGTTGCCGACTGGTGAGTATGCCGACCAGTAGAATGTTGAGTCTAACCAAAAAGAACTTTACAATTTGAAAATGAAAATCGTAAAAGTTGTTTCATTGTTAAGCACAACAACTCTGATCAGCCTAGGCCTTATCGATTTACAAAAGGTCTTTGGAATTTCCTTGAAATACAAATATGGGAGACTAGCCTCTACTGTAGTAATATTTCAAATTATTTGCATTCCATGGGTGGGTTAGTTGTTTGCCTCTAGGAGTTTGTAGCTAGTAAGTGCCTGGTCAGTAGATCCTGGTGACCTGGTATGGCCCTTCCCACTTAGGATCGAGTGTCCCGTCCGTTGGGTCTTTTGTTGCCAGACTGATCTTCCTGAGAACCCAGTCTCCCTCCTTGAAGTTTCTGGGTCTGACCATTGAATCATAGTACCGTGTAAACCTCTGCTTATAGGCCATGTTTCGCAGGTTGGCCTGTTCACGGTGCTCTTCTAAGAGGTCAAGGCTGAGTGTGAGTAGCTGATTGTTTTCTTCAGGGTCATAGGAGATCACTCGGTAGGAGGTCTCGCTAATCTCCAATGGGAATATAGCCTAGGTGCCAGATGCCAAGGAAAATGGTGTTTCGTTGGTGGATGCACGGTAGGATGTTCGGTGGGACCATAGGACATCTGGTAGGATGTCAAACCATGCTCCTTTGGTCTCATCCAAACAAGTCTTAAGGTTGTATTTGATGATCTTGTTGACGGCTTCCACTTGGCCGTTTGATTGTGGATTGGCTTGTGAAGCGAAGCAAAGGGTGATCCCATAGATTTCACAAAATTCTCTAAAGCAATGACAGTCGAACTGCTTTCTGTTGTCTGTCACCATGGTGTTTGGTATAACGAAGCGGCAAATGATGTTCTGGTAAACAAAGGATTCAATTTGATCAGTTGTGATTGTTGCAAGTGGTTTTGCTTTTGCCCACTTGGTGAAGTAGCCTACTGCCACAATAGCATGTTATATTTCTTCCTTCCCTTTTGGCATTTGGGCCAATCAGAACTAGTCCCCATTGTGAGAAAAGCCAAGGGTTGAGCATTGGTCTGAGTTTCTCTGCAGGTAATTGTGGAATTGAGGCACATCATTACATCAATCACAATGTTTTGTCAAGGCTATTGAATCTCCCTACATGGTTGGCCAGTAGTAGCCTTGTCTGAAAGCCTTGTGGGCAAGGGACCTGGGTCCTGAATGATTGCCACATATGCCCTCGTGGATCTCCTCGAGCACGGCATTGCCCATTTCAGGCGTTAGACATTTGAGCAACAGAAGAGTGAAACCGCATTTATATAGGTGATCATGGATGATGGTGTACGGAGCTGCTTGGCGTTTGACGCGCTTGGCCTCTTGTTTATCTGTTGGTAGCTCTTCATCCCTGAGGAACTTGATGATTGGATCCATCCAATTTGGGTTGGTATTAATGATGTTCACCTTTAGTTCTTCCGTGCTTGGGATCTCTAGTAGCTCTACCGGGACACTACGACCAATCTTGACGTCAATGAACGAGGCTAATTTGGCCAGAGCAACTGCGTGGCTGTTCTCTGATCTTGGAACTTTGTTCATATCGTAAGCCGGGAATAGGTGGAGGAGCGTCTTTGCCTTGTCAAGATAAAAGGTCATGGAGATGTCCTTGGCCTCGAAGTCGTTATTCACCTAACTGCCATGAGTTGGGAGTCGCTGAAGATCCTGACTTAGTTTGCTCCCATGTCCTTTGCAATGGAAAGACCAGAAAAAAGTGCTTCGTATTCTGCCTCGTTGTTGGAGGCCTTGAAGCTGAAGCAAAGTGAATATTCATGCTTCACTTGGTCTGGTGTTGTTAGCACTAGCCCTACTCTTGAACTTCAATGGCATGCTGATCCGTCCATGTAGACGATCCACACGGGTTTTGATTTATCAATTGGGGTGGAGCTGGTCTCCCCTTTGGCCTTAGTAGCTGGCTGCCTTGGAGCCTAGCTTAGTTCTTCCAGTATGTATTGGGTTGCATTGTATGTGAACTATGAAATCAGATCAGCGACAGCTTGGCCCTTTTCTGACGGTCTTGGGGCGTATGAGATGTCAAACTCGCTAAGTTCGCTTGCCCACTTGGTTAATCGTTCGGATGTGTCCGACTTTTGTAAGACTTGTTTGAGTGGTTTGTTTGTGAGAACTAGGATTGGCTTAGCTAGGAAGTAAGGCCTGAGATTTCTCGCGGTGATGATTAGGGCAAGAGCGAGCTTCTCAAGATCACCGTATCTAGTCTCTGCATTTTGAAATGCTTTGCTTAAGTAATAGACCAGGTGTTCTACTTCTTCTCTCGCCTTGATTAGAACAGAGTTGATTGCTGAGGTGGCGACTGAAAGCTAAATGGTGAGATGTTCTCCTGTGTCTAGTCTGAGATGAATGACATGCATTTCCTTGGTAGTGCGTGGTGGCTGCATATCAAAGACCACTCGATGGTCTTTCCCTTGCTCTTGAGGGCTTTGAAGAATGGCATGCATTTGTTAGTGGCCCTTGAGATGAATCGGGTGAGTGCCGCTACTCTTCCCATTAAGGCTTTTATTTCCTTGGTAGTGCGTGGTGGCCGCATATCAAGGATTGCCTTGATCTTCTCAGGAGTCGCCTCAATCCCCATTTGGTTGATCATGTAGCCAAGAAATTTACCAGAGCTAACCATGGAAGGTTTGAAATATCTTGGATAAGTTGTGGACAAGGTCCTCCGCTGTCTTACTCTTGACGAGCATATCGGCTACATAGACTTCCATGGTCTTCCCACTTCCATGGTCTTCCCAATCTGGCCAGCAAACATGAAGTTCACCAGGCGTTGGTATGTCACACCGGCGTTCTTCAGGCCGAATGGCACGACGTTGTAGCAAAATATCCCCAAGTTCGTGCGGAAGCTTTTGTGGATTTGGTCATCCGGGTGCATGAGGATCTAGTTGTAACTGGAGTATGCATCCATGAAGCTAAGGAGTTCATACCCTACGGTTGAATCAACTAGGAGATCAATCTTAGGAAGTGGGAAGCTATCCTTTGGGCATGCTCGGTTAAGATTAGTGAAGTCGGTGCACATTCTCCAGGTCCATGAGGGTGTCTACCTATGCATCGTAGATATCCTTGCGCACAAAGTGGATTGTGCACAGCTTCCTTATTTCTTCTTGCATTGCAAGTTGATGCATGGCATCGTATGTTCTTCACTTCTGTGTGACTGGCCTAAAAGAGGGATCAATGGTGAGTCTGTGGCAGATCAAATCCATGGATATCCCTAGCATATCAGCATATGACCATGTGAAGACTTCGTTGTTCCCCTGAGGAAATGGATGAATACATCCCTGGTCTCCGGTTGAAGTTTGGACCCTATCCTGACCTGGCGGTCTAGATGCTCAGTATGGAGTGTGATTGGCTCAGTCTCCTCAACTGGTTGAGGTCTTGGTGTTGTGGATAGGTCCTTTGGGTCCTCTGGAGGAATAGATTGGATCTGCCTCACAATCTCCGGGTAAACAGGGTCAGCCTCATATGCTGATTTAGTAACGTCCATGGTCTCCTTGCTAGCATTTGGGTTGACTTTGGTTAACGCAGATTGGTAGCATATTCGAGCTGAGAGCTGGTCTCCTCGTACTTGGCCAGTCCCCATGACCATTGGAAACTTCATTAGGAGTAGATGCGTAGAGCATACCCCATTGATTTGATTCAATAGTCCTCAGCCAAGGATGACATTGTATGCCGTTGGGCAATCCACCACCAGGAAGGTGATGATCGTCGTTGATATACGCGGGGTCGTGCTTAGCGATATAGGTAGGGAGACCGTGCCGATAGGCATTATTGAGTCTCCTGAAAAACTTAGCAATGGGGTTTCAGCTCTGTTGGGGTCCCTTTTTTCAATCCCTAGCTGAGTGAAACCTTCCCTGAAGATTACATTGACTCAATTTCCGATGTACACCAGGATTCGTCCCACATCAAAGTTGGTGATTTCGGGGCGGATGATGAGAGGGTCATCATGGGGGAAGACAATACCTCGCTCTTCCTCTTCTGAGAAGGTGAGTGCCTCTCAACCTGCCTTACTTACTTTCTGTGCTCTTCCAGATTCGATGTTGATTATCTAGTGGTTAGATTGGGTAGCCCGAATGAAGCTTTTCTTTGCCCTATTGGAGGTGTAAACAGAGGCAATCGTTGGTCCACCACTGATGGTGTTGATCTAAGGGTGATTGGCGACTAGGCGCGCATGTTGGAAGAACTTATTGATCTTCCTCTCTCTAACTAAGACTTCCACAATGTCCCTGAAGGCAACGCATTCATCAATGGTGTGACCATTGAACTTGTGGTATTGGCAATATAAGTTTGAAGCGACGGGTGGTCTAAAATTTAGTGGTCTTGGCTTTGGCTTGTTGATCATGCCCTCAACATTCATTAGAACGTTCTCTAATGAAGTGTTGAGGATTGTGTAGATCTCGAACCTGGAGACTGGGCCCTTGTATTGGCCTTCATGGGAAGACTGATTGTTCTTATGGCCTTGGTAACTCTCGAAGTATTCTAGAACAGGAAGTTGTCTCCTCTCAAGTAACTCGCGAGCGTCTTGGAATATTTGTGTTTCTGATGGACCAGTTCCATCGTTCTGGCGGATGAGCATTCTTCTAGAAGGTTTCGGTCTAGGCTGTTCCACACGTCGTGGATCTTGCTCAGTGCATCTGGCAAGTGCTCTTTCGGTTGTCGCTTGTTGCTCTTTTAGTTCTTCTCTCGTGGCTGCAAGTAGAGCGAAAGTTTTCTGGTATTGCTCTCCCCATACATGATTTCTACTTTCGGTTGCTAAGTTGCTCCTCTTGAGTTTGGCTATCTCCTGCTAGAGTTTTTCTAATGCTTTACCCATTGCCTCTGAGGCTGAGTATGATTTGTTCTTATTTCACTATCCTGGGAAAGGAGTGTTGTTTAGTTCTCCATCATCTTGCTCTGCCGACATTGTGGCCGGTAGGAAGAAGGGATAGTGGTATGTGAGATAGTGGGAGTACTTACTCAGAATTCCCACAGACGGCGCCAAATGTTTGATCCAAAAATAGACCAACGAGGAACAGTCTAGCTTGATTTTGGTAAGCCTTCTTCTTGTCTGCTAAGGAGACATGCGAGACAATTCGAAGAGCACTTGACACCGGTGGGGTGCCGGCCTAGCAGACTCTGATTCTTAAGTTACTAAGCGAGAGGGAGATCAGTCATGAGCTAGGTAGCGTAGAGGCAATGAATAGTTACCTTTGTGAGAGGGTTGGGACTTATAATTATAGTAGCAATGAATGTAGTGGTTGAAACTCTAAATGTGTGAGTCTCATGCCATTTCAGGGGATGCTGACATGTGTCTCGAGAATTCAGGATGATGAGCAGGTGGTGGTGAACCTAGGTGTATGCCAGGTGCCGACCATCTACTTATCAGAGGGTGCCGACCAAGATTGCCTTGGTCGGTCAGTAGGCGATTGGCGTGGTGCTGCCGTTGGTAAGGGTGGTGACGACTGTGGTGGTCCGATCGAGAAGTGCTGGTCGGTTTCTAGGTATGTATCGAAAGCGATGGCTTGTATCAACAATGATGGGTGTATAGGAGGTTGTTGGTCTCCCTCTAGGTGGTCGCTCGGTAGGGTATCAACAAAGTTCAGCACGTGCCCAGTTGACTTCGAACCACCAATTATTTCCTTAACCGAAGCCAATGGATTATGTGGGGCCAAAACGTGCTGGTTTCTAGCAGGGGAGCTAGAACCTTAACCCAAAAAAGTAGTGTCAGAAATCACTGCAAACTAGCTTAAGGTAGTCTTATCCCCGAAAGTGACTGCGTCAGTGCTCCCAGTAGGACTAGGCCCTTTCGAGATAGACTCAGCTCCCAAAGGAGGAACATGTTGGTAAAAATAAAGAACACAGAATATATGAACTCTATTTCTAACAGTTATAATCCCTGCAAGTACACAAATCGATAAAGATAGTATAGAGCAAACCAAGAGTCGATCCCTCGAGGACTTGTTCAACGTTAAACCACTAGATTAGATTGAATAACTTAACTAAGACTCGAAAATAAGAAATAGAAAAAAAGACACGAGACACTAAGTAGATATGCAAGACTCTCAAAGAAAACAATCAAGATTGATAGAGAAAACACTAATACGCAAGTGAGACTAAGCACAACCCTAGACACTAACTTAAGACGCAAGAAACCTAAAAGACTCGACAAATACTCAATTAAAGATTTCGGCAGAGGGGGGCGGGGTGGGGATGTTGTCGGATTTTGATGCTTTGAAAACAAAAGGAAATTAAATTACTTAAATTTTAAGAAACACTGAAAACAATAATTTAAAGATAATGAGATTGATTGATGAATTAAAGCAAATTAAGGTCAACTATCCACCACTAACCAATTAAGTTCCTAACACAATTTCCAAGATCCCATTATTATGAATTATCTAATTATGGTGCCCATGCAAAGGTCCGGTTAAAGCTCACTCCACACAATTCATTCTCTCTTACTTAGCATGTCCTAGCCGTTTCCTCTGCTTAGAACGTCTCAATCCAAGAGAAGGGTTAATAATCTAAGATGATGCATGAAGCACAAAGATAATTTAATGACACCACACTACCCTAGAAAAGGATTAGTAACTAGGTTATCATCAATTTAGATTACAAGTATAGTTCAAACCCTATACCGTTAATGCTAATAATCACAAGAAGATGACCCGTCTAACAAGCAATTATTCATCTATAGATCATGCAAATAAGCAGGTCAAACTCATAAACACAAACTAAGCTCATGACGTACAGTAATCTAAATTATATTCAAGATTCATAATAATGCAAATCAGGGGCCAAAATCATATTAAGGAACTACATGGCTAGGGCTTCAAGCAGGCCTAATTCTAAAGAAAACTTCCCACACATTGTATTGAAATAAACGAAGAAATAATGCATGATTACAAAGTAAAGGTTAAAGAGAAGAAGAGGAAACATTGAGATCAATGGTGAACCAAGGCTACACCAAGCACTCTCCAATCTCTATGCGTTGAACTCCTCTCCAAAACACGAACAAAAGCTCAAAAAGTCAGAGTGTAAAATTCTATGCGGCAAAAACAAAAGGTGGAACCCCTAACTTGCGTTAAAGGCATTTCTTAAATAGACCTAGGGTTTCCCCTAAAAATAGGAATTAAAACTGACAACAAAGGATCAAAAAGTCCTTAATTAAATGCTAAAACAGGTTTCCTAGTTTGGCAGGGACACAGATTAGGTCGTTGGCTAGTGACGCACAAAAAGATCTTTCTTGTGTGGCAAGGCTGATTCTGGAAGATTTTGATACTTTTGTGGACAGCAAGGCCTGGCTGGCACCTTTCTTGGCTCTTCTTGACATGGCTGGCACAACCTTGGCTCCTAGGACCTCTTTATTGGACATGTTGAGAACTCATCAAGTCATTGGCCAATGCACCTGGGACAAATCACTCATCCCGATTCCATGTGATATATCTAGCATGGTTCTGGGCTTTGTCCTGCTCAAAAGCGCGTAGAAAACTCAGTGGCCCACTTTGGCTCAAATCAGGGCTCCCAAGAGGTCTTTTAGGACACAGCATGTCATTGGTAGTTTTGGGACACTTGCTTGCATTAGCTTAGATGGGTATTTAGAAGTGTACTTCTAGGTGTTGTCTCGTTTAGTTTCATCGAGTTCCAAGTCATGTCCCAATTTGGCCTTCCCAACCATGCAAGGACTTATCTTCTGGCGGACCAGGTACTACCGTTAGGCGTGGTCTTTGGTACTTCTAAGGAACATGTCAGGAACGGGGAACTTGAGGCGTGTCAGGGGACACGATTGGGACTTGGCGCATAACTATGAAGATGCGCCATGGCTCGTCTGGGCTAGTCTTGGATTAGGGCGCAGATGGAGTGTCCTTGAGACATGTCAGTGACATGTCTTAGCATGCACCTTGGATGATCAGGGGCTTGATCTGCTAGGCCTCAAACATGGATTCAGGACCAGCATGGCTAAATCTAGGTTCTTGGTCCTGCGCCCTAAATAGGCGCAAGGATGCACCATGGCCCTTCTTAGGACCCGATATTGAATTGAAGATATCTCCTTCATTACAACTCTGATTTGAGCCATTCTTTTTCCTGTATTCTCATAATTAGGCTATCTTTATAAAGCCTGCACATGTCACACAAAAGCATCACTTTCTACTATGAATGACACAAAATTAAGCAAAACACATAAAAAAGGGCCTGTAGTGACATCTAACATATGTATAAATAATGACTGAACAAATACCCCCAAATCTATCTTTTGCTAGTCCCTGAGCAAAGAAAAAAAGGATAAGACTAAACAAATTCAAAAACTCAATCTTAATTAAGGATAAATCATTTCAACCCCGAGGTGTCCCTAGTTGGTGGAGTGTTGTCTCCTGAGGGTTTATCAGTTACGATACTCACAAACATTTTACTTAGGCAACTAAATTTGCTTGAGAGAGTGCTTTTAACAAGCTAATAAGAATCAAAGTAAGTAAACATGTTTTGCAGAACTAAAAGAGACGCCATAGCCGTGAGTGTCATGTGTTAAGTGTAGGTGCCAAAATTTCAAGTGATGAGTTTATGTTATGGAATTCAAGTTTAATCACATACGATTAGCAATGAAGAATATCACTTTATGGGAATTAAGATCTCATGAAAGAAATTGAACTTTAAGAACATCGATACGTACCTTAATCATCAGCAGGATTGTCCATAAGATCTGTTAGGTCTTCCATTTTAGGTTGTGATGGGGTTAAGCTCAGGCGTTTAAAAAGGAAGGATTGTGATTCAAAGAACCTGAGTTGTGCCAAGGCATTAGAAGTCATGACTCGAACTTCGAATTTCTGATTGAATCCTTGCTTAAGGCCCACGGCATTGTACCTTCTTGATGGCTCAATTTGAGATCTTTGGCTCACTTGGCACAATTCACTCTGTTTATCATTTTTTTTCTTTCTTTCTTCTTTCTTTTTCAATTTTTTTTCTTTTCTTTTGAATTGAATTGAACCAAGATCATGCAATGATTTCCTCAACTTTCATGTAACTTGCCACTTGTAGAGCTTTTCACTCCTCAAACTTTTGAACTTTAAACTTTCATCTTTTCATAAGGACGCCAATGTCTTGGAATTGGGCAGCACTTTCTTTCACTTCTCATTCTCACCATGAATCTCATTTAGGGCAATCTTTGTAACAACCCGGAATTTTAATTATTGGGTTTACGTAATTATTTTTGTAAAATGACGATTTTACCCTTGTTTGGTAAAGGGCTTGGAAATCAAGTTTTGTTTCAAGACACGTTTGGTGGTGTTTTTGGTACCGTTGTGTAGGTCTCGAACTCACGAGTTCGTAGACAGGCGGCACGCAGAAAACGGAGTTCGTGTACGGAAGTTATGGGTCTAGATGTGCAAGGGCATTTTGGTAATTTTTGACTTGGGGTAGTTATTTTTAACCCCCAAATCAGATATTATCTGATCCACCTCATCCTCATCTTCATTTCATCTTCATCTCACTCATCCTCTCTGTGACAAACATACACAAACAACCAACCCATGCGAAAATCATCCAAAAACCCACAAAGTCAACTTTGATTTCAAGGCTCCAACTTCCAGTTTTGATCAACTCATCATATTCTGCTCCTTCCCACGATCACAACCGTACCAACCATCGAAGGAGAGGACCACGGAGGAAGCCGAACCGAGGATAGGAAGTTTTGGATCTTCCGATCGATTTTCCGGCTAGCACAGGTACGTGTTTGTGGTTTGAGGTCATATTTGGATTCCTGGGTTCGAGTAGATAGATTTAGACATAAAATTTGTGAAAAATGGTTGAGTTTTGAGGAAGTTAGGAAAGCTTGAAGTTTCGGCCGGAAATGGAGGATTCCGGCGAAACCAGACGGCGGCGACGGCGATTGCCGTCATCTTCTCCGGCCAACTTCCGGCGACGGCGACGGCAGCCGGTCGTCTTCTCCGGCGAGTCGCCGGTGACCGATCGGGTCGAGTCGAACCGGTCGGGTCGAGTCGAACCGGTCGGGTCGAGTTGAACCGGTCGGGTTGAGTGAACCGATTGGGTCGAGTTGGACCGGGTCAGGTTGAGCCGAATCGGGTTGGACCGGTCCAGGCGCGTGGGTACTGTAGCAGGCGCGTGACCGGCGCGTGAGGCCGAGTCTGAGGTCACGGTGGCGCGTGACAAGTAGTTTTTGACGTTTCGGACTTGTTGGCGTAGGTTTCGAGTCGATCGGATGTCGTTTAGGGGTTGTTTCGGACGGTTTAAAGTTGCTGCGTTTTCTAGGCCAGCATAGTTAGACTCCCGGGGTTTAGGGGGTTTATGAGTGGACTTTTGGTTTTTAAACTGTAATGCATGCATAAATGTATCTTTAATTTTAAATACTGTTATGTATGGGTGCAATGAATTTCTGGATTTTAGAAATGATGTTGGACACATGTTTTACAATATTTCAGTGAAAGTATGTTTTGAGAAATGGCCTGGTTTTTGTACTCGATTTTGATATCGTTTTGACGTGGTAACTATTTGAGTATGTGATTTGGGTTGAGACCCATAATTATGATTTTACCGATTTTGGCCATAAAATGATATTGCAAAGAATTTGGCTTAGGCCAAGAAACAAAGATTTCAAAGTATGGATTTGATTCACTGGTTCCCGTCCCGATGGTTATTGTTGCTCTGACTGGTGTTGAGGGGCCTTGCTCTACCAGTTGTTGAGGGTTCGGACCTTGGTGTTGAGGGGCCTTGCTCCGCCAGGTTGCGAAGCTGTCTATGCATAGTACAGATAGTACAGAGAGTACATATAGTACAGATGGTACACAGAGTTGTACAGATTTGAACACATCTCAAGGGATACCCTGGTGTGTTATGGATATGTCGGGAACAGTGAAAATTTGAGATATTATGTGGCAGATGGAACAAAATGATTTGAATTTGAGATAATTTGTGTCCAGATTGAATTAAATGATTTTAAACTCCTTTGAAGAGAGTTTTCAAACCAAATTCTGGATCACGAGGTATTTTTATTATACAGATTTTATGTGAGTCCAACTATGTGGTTTTAAAGAGAAATGAGAATTTTTGGTGATTTACATATGATGTTTTAGTATGATAAATTGTTTTATGTTATGCATGCATGATTTTATAAATGGAGGGGAAGAAAGGTATTTCTTCGAAAAGGAATTTATAAATGATTATTTTTGTCCACTCACAACTTTTGTGTTTAAACCCCCTTCAGGCAGTTGAGTAGAGTTGACGCGAACACTGATCTCGAGGCATAGGCATTAGTACTTCGACTGCGCTGTGTAATTATATTTGAGTAGGATATCTATATTTTACTCTTGATCCTACTTAGATGCTCTGATATTATATGGTATTTGATTGGTCATTAATTACGGGAATTATTGAGTGCTTGAATCCCTTGTCTGACAAGTGGAAGTATTTATTATTATTATATTTTGTAAGGATTGAAGGGTATTTTGGGAACCTTCTCTTAGGTTGTCAGACGGGATCAGGGTTCTTCCCGGGTTTCGAGGGGAAATTCGGGACGGGTCCTGACAATCTTGGCACTGACTTAGGTTATAGGGCATGGCTTTGATGAATGGTTGAGTATTTTGGTTAGGTTATACTTTGGGTGATGAAAGAAAAGGATGAGTGTTTGGCTTCAAAGTTGGCTTAGGAAGTATGCAATAGGGTATGATAAGGCCTTTAGAGGTTAAAGCACACATAGCCTACATCACTTCTTATGGAAAACCACACATCAAATCAAGAGTATCTATATGATGTTAGTTCTTTCAAATTCAATGCAAATATGATGTAATGAGATCAACATTTAAGAACAAAAGTGAAGAGTGTTTATGAGTAGAAACAAGCATATCCCTCAGAAAGAATGGCAATTAGTCTCAAAGAACTCGCAGGGTAGTCTCCACTAATTTTCTAAGGTTCACTCAAATTCAATTGTTTCGTTCACTTGATCACTTAAAACATGGCATTGTGAAGTGCTGATTATGAACTTACTTACTATGGCATGACTCTTAGCAGAACAAAGATAGTCAACTTAGCATGTTCACCCTTATTAACAAGTTATCGCAGTCATCAAAAGTAAAAACTTAACTCACTAAACACCCTAAAAACTAAAACTGAAAAATAAAAAATTATGGCCGTGTATCACCCCCTAACCTACTTGTTTCTATATGCAAAATTTCAATCCACACCCCCAAACCTAAACTGAACATTGTCCTCAATGTGATAAGCAATATGCAATGAGAAGACTAAAAACAATTAGATATTTAGCAAGTGCATTAAGGCAGAAACAAGAGAATGAAAGATAGAACACAAACCAGAGCTGGGTTACCTCCTTGGAGCGCTTTATTTATCGTCTGAAAAAGGCATTTAAAGCAAGTCACGAGCTTGGTGGAGGCATGGTAAGGATGGCAGCGTTGACATGGACCATGTTGTGAGACTCTCGCTGCAGAATGTTCGCAACATCATGGAGAACAAAATTAGAAATACCAAAGGGAATCCACTTACGAGAACGTAACTTATCAGAATGTTCGGCCAAGTACTGCAACTTTTCTTAGGCGAAGAGCTATGCATGGGCGCCTATCGAGCTTCGTTTGATCTGATTAAAGGAAAGCATTTTCTGTCCATTCTCAAATATCCTCCTTCGAGAATGCTTATGGTGAAACGGCGTAGGTTGTGCCCTATACGTCCTAGAAGTCAGTGACCTTTTCCTTGGTCCCTTCCATCATTTCCTTCTGAATTTGAAAAGGGGTACCATGCTAAGGGCTGTCACCATCTTCCTTTTATTTTTGTTGTGGATCCTGCGAGGGAAAGGTAGAACAGCATTTGTATAAAAATTAGAATTCAAATCCAGGTTCACCGCATTAGAATTAAATTTTAATGTTTCAAATTGTAGTTTAGAAGGCTCAATGTGGTCCAAAACCGTGTCCTTGTCCCTAGGCAAGTGCTGAGACACGGTTTTGGGAAGGGACACAGGCACGGGCTTGTACTTGTCCTTGGGTTGAGTCGTGGGCAGCAAGGTGGGCAGTGCTGCAGGCAGCAGGGTCTGAGGTAAGGCATGGTGCTCAGCTTGGGGAAAGGTCGTGGGCATATCATGGGGCACAGACATGGGCAGTGCCTCGGGCTGTGCCGGAGGCTCAGGCACAATGCTTGGCAGCAAGTAAGGCACAACCTGCTTGTCCTTTTCACCGCCATCCTTCCTATTCTCGTCCTCCCATTCTTCTTCCATTTCAAAGTCCAACCTAGGAGTGCAAGGCAAAGAAGTATAGTTAGGCATGGAATCAGAATCAGAAACATTATTAAAGGAAGAGTTGATTTGAGGTTCAGAATTGGGGTTGTCCCATTGCTCAATCTGAGCAGATTTGGGAGGCCAGGTCATGTCATGGAATTGGTTGGGGACCACGGCCTCTTTGGCAGGCACTTGAAGTGTTGGCGTGATGGTATCCTCATTATGCTCATCATCCACGGCCTCACTTGGTGAGGAGAGGCCATGTCCTCGCTTGGACTCATGTGGAATGCAAACTGTCCCATTTGATTGTCATGTCTCTCATCCATGACATTGTTCAGCTCTTGGACTTCTTGAGTAACGGCTTCAAGGCTTTGATTACATGCCTCCATGCCTTGTATCTTGGTCCACATCGAAGTTTGGAGTTCAAGAGATGGGCCGTGCCCAAGAGCTGTATGTGTAGTTTTCCATGTGAAGGTGGGCTGATTGTACCATCCTGGATAGTATAGGCCTGGGTATTCTTGGTGGTGAATTTCAGGCTGAGTGCGCCACCCAGGATAGAATGAATTTGGGTATGGGTCGTTCCAAGCTCCCGGCTCCATTTATGGATAATTCCAAGGTCCCATATCCAAGTGTGAGTCGTTCATATGTATATAAAAAAAATGATTACAAACTGAGTTAGTATACAATCTAAATTAAATCTAAATCATTAGTATACAGAATTTGGAAAAAAGAATTTGAACAAGTAAAAACGCAGAAAATAATAATGCAAGAATGATGAATGATTGATTAATTATTAACTAAGGCAAATTAAGGCTTACTATCCACTCTAACCAATTATAGTCCTTAACCAGATTTTCTTGACCTAATTACAATGCAACTTCTTAATTAAGTGCCCATGCAAAGGTCCCGATGGTTGGCCCACTCCATATATATTATCCTCTCTTACTTGGCATGATCTAAGCATAATGTGTACTCTAGAACGTCTATCACCTACCGTTTAAGATGATGCATGAAGTACAAAGAGAATTTAATGACACTACACTAGCCTAGAAAAGTGATGTGCATTCCTAGAGTGTCATGAATCCCGACTACAAGATCATTTCTTAACCTCAACCTCTTGATGCTAATGAATTACAAGTTGATATAGTCGTCCGTCAAGCAATTCCATCAATAATTTTTTCATACGAGGTAGCAAAGCTCATATGCATAAAAGAATGGTAGTTTAAGCAGTAATCAGAATTATTCAGCAAACATAGTAATCAAAATCAAGAGCCAAAATCTAATTAACGAACTAATAAGGCTAGGCTTCAAGCATCCCCAATCCTAAAAAGAACTACTCACACATAACTGAAATTGAAACAAACATAATTGAATTTATTAAAATAAAAGCAATAAAAGTAAAGATACATAAGAGATTATTGAAGATGAGACACAGCAGAAGACCACGCCAGAGCTTGTCCTCCAATGCTCACTTCCAACTCTCTCACACACAGAAACTAAAGACTGTTTAAATTGAAAAGCTGAATTACAATGTAAATTACGGCTAGGCTGTTTTAGAGATCCCTTTACCCGCAAATCCTAAGGTCCTTTATATAGGCCTCTAATCCTTTACAATGTAGGAGATAGTTTAGGACAAAATCCTAATCAGAAACTGACTAAAAACTCCCATGCTAATTAGATATCAAAAAGGACTTAAAAGAGAAATCCTTCTTTGACTTGTACTTGGACTAGGATTTGCGGCAATATTGTACAATAAGTCTTTTGACCTTTCTTGCACGCCAAGGCAGCTTCTGGAATCTTCTGGATATTACTTGGAAGTCAATAACTTGGCTGAGCCAAGCCTAAGCACTTCGAACATAGCTGGGCCAGATTCTAGGCCCAAAAGCTTCAAACTTGGACTTTCGAGAACTTAAAATGTCATTTATAAATCCACTCGAGAGAAACCCTTCCAACCACTTCCAAATGATGTATGTGGTATAGTTTTGGGCTTTGTCTCACTTAGAAGCTGGCAAAACCTGGAGGTTGCAAAACTGCGCCCTAATTAGGGCGCAGACGTCTCTTTAGAGCGCTCCTAGGAGGATCATGAGGAAGTATCGTTATAGGGATCTCAGACTACGCTTTTGAGGCGCACCATTAGGGTAGTAGAAGCGTATCTTGGTTTGGCTATGCGTATAAGGTTCCGAATTGGTGCAGAAACTAGGCGTAGAGACTAGATACCTGGCTCTCAGTTGGGATCCTTGGGACATGACATTGGCAGGTCCTAGACCTCGATAGGAGCCTGATCAGGGACACAGATGGGAAGTTCTAGGTACATGTACTTGACATGTCCTAGCATGACCTTGGCACTTCTAGGACATGAACTTGATGTCATGAGACACAGGTTTGGGACCCGGATGGCATGATCTGAGGTACTTGGCCAAGGACCCAAAATAGGGCGCACTGGCTCACTCAGGACCCAGTTTAGGACCTGATATTGAAATGAGAACATCTCCTTCATATGCACTCCGATTTGAGTCATTCTTTTTGCGTTCTTCTCAGAATTTACCTATCTTTCCAAATCTGCACAAGTCTCATCAGATTGATCATTTTCTACTATTGATGGCATGAAATCCTTCAAAATACATGTAAGAGAGGCATATAAAGACATCAAAATGATGCATAAATAATGACTAAACAAATACCCCAAACCTATCTTTTGCTAGTCCCTGAGCAAAACAAACTTAAACAAAATGAAAAGACTCGATCTTAGTTAAGATAGAACATTTAAACCCCTAGGTTCACCTAGTAGGAAGAGTTTCGTCTATTGAGGGTTATAGCAGCACGATACCCACTAACGTTTTACTTAGACAAATAAGATGCTAAGGATAGTACTTTTAACAAGCTAATAAGAACCAAAGTAAGTAGACATGCTTGGCAGAACTAAAGAGATGCCATGAGTGTCATGTGAAGGTGTAGATGTTTAAGTGCCATAGTTTCAAGTGATCATGTTTGAAAACAACTTCATCTATGTGCCCTAGAAAGATTTCGTCTTGACTCTAATCCTCACTAGGCAACTCTCAATTCGCACAAGAATCCTAGGCTTTCACTTTTTCAAGTATATGTGATGAGTTTATGTTATGGAATTCAAGTTTAATCACATATGAGTATCAATGAAAAATAGCACTTTATGGAAATAAGGATCTCATGAAAGGAATTGAACTTTAAGAACATAGATACGTACATTAATCCTCAACATAATTGTCCATAAGATCAGTTAGGTCTTCCATTTTGGGCTGTAATCGGGCTAAGCTTCAGGATTTAGAAAGGAACGATGGAATTCAAAGAACTGGAATTGTGTCAAGGCATGAGAAGTCATGACTTGAACTTGGAATTTTTGAACTGAATCCTTCCTTAAGGCCCACGGCATTGTTCTTTCTTGATGGCTTCTTTTGAGGCTCTTGGCTCGCTTGGCTCAATTCACTTTGCTTTCTCACTTTTTTTTCTCTTCTTTTCTCTTCTTTTTCAATGTTTCTTGTTTTCTTTTGATTTCTTTCTTTTTTTTTTTTTTAATTTGAATTGAACCAAGATCATGCAATGGTTTCCTCAAAATTTCTTGCAGCTTGTCATCTGTAAGTTTTTCTTTAAACTTTTTAACTTTCAATTGAAGCCAATGTCCTTGGAATTGCGCAGCATCTTCTTTCACTTCTCATTCTCACCATCAATCTCATTTAGGGAAATCTTAGCACAGACTTAGGTTATAAGGTATGGCTTTGATGAATGGCTCAGTATTTCGGTTAGGTTATACTTTTGGGTGATGAAAGAAAAGGATGAGCGTTTGGCTTCCAAGTTGGTTTAGGGAGCATGCAATAGGGTAGGATAAGGCCTTTAGAGGTTAAAGCATACATAGCCTACATCACTTCTTATGGCAAACCACACATTAAATCAAGAGCATCTATATGATGTTAGTTCTTTAAAATTCAATGCAAATATGATGTAAGGAAATAAGCAATTAAGAACAAAAGCGATGAGTGTTTAAGAGTAGGAACAAGTATATCCCTTCGAAAGAATGGCAATTAGGCTGAAAGTTCTCACATGGAAGTCTCCACTAATTTTCTAAAGTTCACTCAAATTCAGTCATTTTGTTCACTTAGTCACTTAAAACATGGCATTGTGAAGTGCAGATTATGAACTACTTGACCATGGCAGGACTATTAGTAAGGCAAAGATAGTCAAATTAGCATATAGATCCCTACTAACAAGTTATCATACTATTACTAGCAAAAACTTAACTAAACAGAAAAAAAACTAATACGGAAAACTCAAAAGTCCTGGTCGTGTATCACCCCTAAACCTACTTGTTTCTATATGAAAAATTTTAAATCCACACCCCCAAACCTAAACTGAACATTGTCCTCAATGTGATAAGCAGTAAGTACGACAACAGAACAAAGGTTTGAGAGATATAAAGGGCAGAAACAGCAAAGGAAGGGAGAAATGCAAACCAAGGTTAGGTTGCCTCCTAGGAGCGTTGAATTTAACGTATGGGCAAGACGGGGCTGGCATCCTAGATGTTTGGCGCCAGTTGAATGTCAAGGTAATTTGGTGATTGAAGTGCGTGGGCAGCCCTAGCATGCCATGGTGGCTGCGGACTCCATGGAAATGGTGGAGGTTCCTTGATGGAAGGCCAAGGGTCCTTGGCCGTGAGTGGAAGGTCATCATTTGGATCATCGGTTAGAGAGGACACGGCTTGGTGCAAGCATAACCTGGCCGTCGAGTGACCCTCATGTTCTTATGGAGGCCGTGTGGAATTCTTGTCGACCAACTCTTTACTGCACGACCCTGCTATTGTTTCATGAAACAAATGATCCATTAGTTCTAAGGAAAAATCAATAATGGGTTCAGTAGGGTACTGAATGATATCATGGTTGTTGAAAGCTCGCAGCTTCTTCCAAACATTGATAGCCACCGTCCCTTTTTTGATATTGATGTCACAATCCACGGTGGGTAGAAGGGGTCTACCAAAATTTAGTGGAGGATCATCACTTGGACCGGGCTTCTCCATCCTTAGGACATAGAAATCTGCTGCAATGCTAACATCCCCTATCTGAACACTAACATCCTCAATCACACCCATTAGACTACTTACCGAGGAATCAACTACTTTAATGCAAAGCTCAATAGGTTTTAATTTCCCTAAGTTTAAAGATTTAAATACATGATAATGCTTACTGCCGCCCCTGTATCACACAGACAATGGTTAAATCGTTTTTCTTTGATGATACAGGGGAGTGATGGAGGACCTAGGTCGTCAACTTTGGGTTGCACGCCATGTAAAGCATTGTGAGTGGCTGAATTGATGTCTATGGTGATTTTGGCTCTGCCCCACGCTTTCCAGAAACGAAGTCCTTCAAAAGTTTAGCAAATATTGGCATATGCTTGACGAGTTTATGGAATGGCAATGTGATCTCAAGCTTTTACAGCATGCGCTCCATCTCCTCCTCTACTCCTCCTTTTCCTTGTTCCTGTTTTGAAACATGCGAGGAAAAGGTAAGTCAATGTCATTTTCTAACTTAAGAGTCACTCTTTTAGTTATTTTCAGAATTGAATTTTGCGTTGTAGAGTTAGAATTATTTGGGTGCTGCGAATTGGCCTTGGGACTTAAGTCCGTGGTCTTGGCATTGGGAGCAGACTGGACGTCAGACATGGCCTGATCCTGGTGGTTACACACAGTGTGATGCAGGTATGCACTGTTGTGCGTAGAATAGGGTCCTCAGGTGCGCTGGAATGCACCTGCGACAGGGATCCTGCCGCAGCATCTGGCATGTCTTGCGATAAGACATGGGGCATGATTCTCGGTGGCTCGCTGGACAAGGCTCTCGGCATAGGTCCTATCCTCTTCTCTGCAAAAAGTTTAGGTACCTTCTTGCTGTTTTGCAGCAGTGTGCTTGGCAAGTGCAGCGGAACATGTTGCTGCGTGGTTTGGTCCAAAGTTTGTGGCATGCCATAAGGCATGGCCTACTGAGGTGCCTATGGCAGTGTCCGGGTCCAGGTATGCGACAAGTTAATTGCTGAGTCCTAGGAAGCGGTGTGGGCCTGGTGTTGCAGCGTGACATTAGGCAAGGACCGAGATGCGTTAGGGTTCTGCGGTTAAGGTCAAATATTGGCCCACCTCAGGTGGTGTCATGGCAGATTTGGACCTTGAGGGGGCCACGGGTAATCTCTTATACTCCTCATTCTCTTCAGTCTCATCATCATAGCCAACATAGTAAGGTCCTTGGATATGCGTTCCACTGCACAAAGTGATGGCCTTTACACTTGGATTTTGAAGTCCCTTTGGATTCACCATTACATGGCTTGGCAACCTCCCTTGTTCCCACTGATTCAATTTATTGGCAATTTGTCCCATTTGAAGGTCCAAGTTTGCAATTACATTATCCTTGTTTGCCATACGACTCCGACTGTCTTGCATGAATTGCATGAGTTGGATGTTCTGTTGAGCCAAGGTATTGAGGGTATCCTCCACATACTTGCTTCTGCTGGTCTGATTTGAGGAAGGGCCGTGAGAGTTCCCTTGAGCAGCTGTGGCTTGCTTCTAAAATCCAGGGGACGGCAAAGGATTGGCGGCAGTTTGATTGTTGCTCCAGCGGAAGTTTGG
This sequence comes from Oemleria cerasiformis, assembly GCA_037349345.1. Taxonomy (NCBI): domain Eukaryota; kingdom Viridiplantae; phylum Streptophyta; class Magnoliopsida; order Rosales; family Rosaceae; genus Oemleria; species Oemleria cerasiformis. The sequence continues at coordinate 840,877 of JAZGTL010000055.1, read as the reverse complement.
ATGATTTTTCCACTCCAGATTGTAAGTGTTTGAATATGGGTCATTCCGGGGTCGTGAATTATTATTGAAACCTCCAGCAAAATTGGCGTCTTCCACCATTAGGCAGTCTTGGGACGTGTGGCCTTGGATAGAGCACACGTCACACACTTGAACACCTCGAGCCTTCTCATTGCAGAGCTTCTTCACCATTGCCGTTAGTTGAGCAATGGCGTCACCCTTGTCATTTGTGTACGCTTGGCTTGTAGCCATAGAGGAATTACCTCTGTAGCTAAATTACTTCTCCTTTTGTGCTATATTCTCAAAGGCCGTCCTTGCCTCTGCGGCGGTGCCATCTAGAATTCCTCGGGATTGAGAGTTCACCATGGTGCAATCGCTGTTTTTCAATCTTTCGTAAAAGTACAACATCAAGTTATGCTCGTCGATGTTGTGGTGAGGGCATGCCCTTAACATCTGATTGAAGTGCTCCCAAAATTCATAGAATGGTTCATCAATCCCTTGTCATGGATCCATGATTTTTGCCTTCAACTCATTTTTCTTGGCCACAGGGTAATATTGTGTTAGAAATTTTGAAGACAAGTCCCTCCGCGAGTGGATTGAAGCTGGCGCCAAAGAGTGAAACCATGCCTTAGCACGATCCTTAAGGTTAAAGTGAAAAAGCCTTAGTCGAATTTCAGCCTCTGTCATGCCGTTGATGCGCAAAGTTGAGCAGACTTCAACGAATTCCTTGTGTAAGTGTGGGTCTTCTCCCGAAAGTCCATGGAATGTTGGTAACATGTGAATGGTTCTAGACTTCAACTCAAAATTGGCCACCATGGACTCTGGAAACACAATGGGAAATTGCTCCTCCAAAACATGAGGAATTGCAAAATCCTTGAGGAGCCGTGGGGTTGGTTTAGGCACAAGGACCTGGTCTCTTCCCTGCTCATCCCTTGCATCTGCCATCCTTCTTGGGCTAGGCGGTGGTGAGCCGTGAACAGAAGACCCTCTAGATGATGGTGGGGTGGTTTATCAATGCAGAGGTCCTTGGACAGATCCTCCTGATGACATAAACAAAGTACCTAAAAGAGTAAAGAAAAACTAAGTTAATAAATCCAAACTAAATGGACACAGTTGAGGGACAAATCCCCGACAACGGCGCCAAAAACTTGTTGGTAATGTTAAAAGAAGATATAGTGGTCTGTCAAGCAATTCCATCAATAATTTATGCAAACAAGGTAACAAAGCCCATAGGCATAAAAGAATGGTAGTTTAAGCAGTAATCAGAATTATTCAGCATACATAGTAATCAAAATCAAGAGCCAAAATCTAATTAACGAACTAAAATGGCTAGGGCTTCAAGCAGCCCTAATCCTAAAAAGAACTACTCACGCATAACTGAAATTGAAACAAACATAATTGAATTTATTAAAGTAAAAGCAATAAAAGTAAAGATACAGAGGAGATTATTGAAGATGAGACACATCAGAAGACCAAGGCAGAGCTTGTCCGCCAGTGCACACGTCCAACTCTCTCAAACGCAGAAACTAAAGACTGTTTAAATTGAAAAGCTGAATTACAATGTAAATTGCAGCTAGGGTGACTTAGAGATCCCTTTACCGGCAAATCTTTAGGTCCTTTATATAGGCCTCTAAATCTTTACAATGTAGGGGATAGTTTAGGACAAAATCCTGATCAGAAACTGACTCAAAACTCCTATTCTAATTATATATCAAAAAGGACTTAAAAGAGAAATCCTTCTTAGGCTTGGACTAGGATTTGCGGCAATACTGTACAATAAATTTTTTGAGCTTTCTTGCACGCCAAGGCAGCTTCTAGAATCTTCTGGATGTTACTTGGACGTCAAGAACATGGCTGAGCAAAGCCTAAGCACTTTGAACATAGCTGGGCCAGATTCGGGGCTCAAACCCTTCAAACTTAGACTTTTGAGAACTTAAAATGTCATTGATCAATCCACTCGAGACAAACCATTCCAAGCACTTCCAAATGATGTATCTAGTATAGTTTTGGGCTTTGTCTCACTCAGAAGCTGGCAAAACCTGGAGATCGCAAAAATGCGCCATAATTTGGGTGTTGACGTGTCTTTAGGGAGCATCGAGGCGGATCATTAGGAAGCATCGTTATAAGGATCTCAGACTGCGCTTTTGAGGCACACCATGAGAATAGTAGAAGCGTATCTTGGTTGGCTATGCGCATAAGGTTCAAAATGGGCGCAGAAACTAGATACCTAGCTCTCGGCTAGGATCCTTGGGACATGACATTGGCAGGTCCTTGACCTCAATAGGAGCCTGATCAGGGAAACAGAAGGGAAGTTCTTGGGACATGTACTCGACATGTCTTGGCATGACCTTGGCACCTCTTGGACATGAACTTGATGTCATGAGACACAGGTTTGGGACCCGGATGGCCTGATCTAAGGTACTTGGCCAAGGACCCAAAATAGGACGCATTGGCGCACTCAGGACCTAGTTTAGGACCTGCTGTCGAAATGAGGACATCTCCTTCATCTGAACTCCGATTTGAGTTATTCTTTTTGCGTTCTTCTCAGAATTTATCTATCTTTCTAAATCTGCAAAAGTCTCACAAGATAGATGCTTTTCTACTATTTATGGCATGAAATCATTCAAAAGACATGTAAGAGAGGCATATGAAGACATCAAAATGATGCATAAATAATGACTAAACAAAGTCTCTCAAAGAAAACAATCAAGATTAATAAAGAACACACTAACACGCATGTGAGACTAAGCACAACACTAGACACTAACTTAAGACGCAAGAAACCTAAAAGACTCACCAAATACTCAATTAAAGACTTGAATTTCAAGAAACACTGAAAACAAGAATTTAAAAATAATGAGATTGATTGATGAATTAAAGCGAATTAAGGCCAACTATCCACCACTAACCAATTAAGTTCCTAACATAATTTCCAAGATCCCATTACTATGAATTATTTGAATATGGTGCTCATGCAAAGGTCCAGTTAAAGCTAACTCCACACAATTCGTTCTCTCTTATTTAGCATGTCCTAACCGTTTCCTCTTCTTAGAACGTCTATCAATCCTAGAGAAGGGTTTATAATCTAAGACAATGCATGGAGTACGAAGAGAATTTAATGACACCACACTACCCCTAGAAAAGGATTAATAATCTAGGTTGTCATGAATTTAGATTACAAGTATAGTTAAAGCCCTATACCGATGATGCTAATAATCACAAGAAGATGACCAATCTAACAAGCTAGTATTCATCGATAGATCATGCAAATAAGCAGGTCAAACTCATAAACACAAACTAAGCTCATGACGCACAGTAATCTAAATTATATTCAATATCCATAATAATGTAAATCAAGGGTCAAAATTTTTTTAAGGAACTACAAGGCTAGGGCATTAAGCAGCCCTAATTCTAAAGAAAACTACTCGTACATTGTATTGAAATAAACGAAGAAATAATTAATGATTACAAAGTAAAGGTTAAAGAGAAGAAAAGAAAACACTGAGATCAATGGTGAACCAAGGCCACGCCAAGCACTCTCCAATCTATCTGCGTTGAACTCCTCTCCAAAACACGAATAAAAGCTCAAAAACTAAGAGTGTAAAATTCTATGCGGCAAAAACAAAGGGTGGAACCCCAAACTTTCGTTAAAGGCATTGCTCAAATAGATCTAGGGCTTCTGCTAAAAACTAGGAATTAAAACTGACGACAAAGGACCAAAAAGTCCTTAATTAAACTCTAAAACAGGTATCATAGTTTGGCAGTGACACGGGCTAGGCCGCCGGGTGGGCCGTGGGCTAGTGACGTAAGAAAAGATCTTTCTTGTGCTGCAAGGCTGATTCTGGAAGGTTCTGAGACTTTCGTTGACAGCAAGGCCTGGCTGGCACCTTTCTTGGCTCTTCTTGGCATGGCTGGCAAAACCTTGGCTCCTTGGACCTCTTTATTGGACCTGTTCAGAACTCATCTGGTCATTGTCCAATGCTGCTGGGACAAACCACTCATCCTACTTTCATCTGATGTATCTAGCATGGTTCTAGGCTTTGTCCTGCTCAAAAGCGCGTAGAAAACTCAGTGGCCCAATTTGGCTCAAATTAGGGCTCCCAAGAGGTCTTTTAGGACGCAGCATGTCATTGGCAGTTCTGGTCGAGGCACTTGATTGCATTAGCTTAGATGGGTATTTAGAAGTGTACTTCTGGGTGGTGTCTCGCTTGGTTCCATCAAGTTCCAAGTCATGTCCCAATTTGGCCTTCTCGGCCATGTCCAAGGCCTTGTCTTCTGGCAAACCAGGTTCTACCGCTGGGCCTGGCATCTAGCACTTCATAGGAACACACCAGGAACCTAGAACTTGAGGCTTGTCAAGGGACACAATTGGGACTTACCTGAAAGCTCTAAAGATGTGCCATGGCTCGTCTAGGCTAGTCATGGATTAGGACACAGATGGAGTGTCCTTGAGACATGTCAGGGAAACGTCTTGGCATGCACCTTGGCTCATCATGGGCTTGATATGCTAGGACTCAAACATGGATTTGGGACCCGCATGGCTTGATCTAGTTTCTTGGTCATGCGCGCTAAATAGGGCGCAAGGATGCGCCAGGGCCATTCTTAGGACCCGATATTCAATTGAGGACACATCCTTCATTACAACTCCTATTTGAGCCATTATTTTTCTGGTATTCTCATAGTTAGGCTATCTTTCTAAAGCCTCCACATATCTCACAAAAGCATCACTTTCTACTATGGCTGACACAAAATTAAGCAAAATACATGAAAAATGGCCTATATTGACATCTAACATATGTATAAATAATGACTGAACTGAACACTCTGACCAACAGCACTCTGCTCAGGCATGCCATCCCTGCCGAGTTGGCAATTGGAGTATTCGAAAGAGCCCAACTCCCCAAAATTCATTGTTGTAGCAGGGACACCGAGACCAAGAGTGGGAAAATCACACCGCCCAGTAGCATTGGGTGCCAAATCTCCCACGGAGGAGTAACATTGGGCCATTGACGGACTCGCCACAACCACCGCATCAGATTGAAGGAAAATTGCACTTGCGAACTTACCGTTAACTAACCTGGACTAATACATCAGATTGCCCAGGCCATATGCCAACTGATGGAGTGCCAGGGTAGTGGCGGAGCAAGGGGAGACTGGGGAGATAACATGGCGGTCTCCAACAGCCCCACCAAAAGGCCGCAGAAGGGAGGAGGAAACTCCATGTGAGCGAAGATTCAAACAAGAAATGGTATCAGGTTGAGTTATTGATTAGAGGGAGCCTCGATCAATCAACTTTCTACATATATGACATATGCTCGTTTACTCTTTTTTCTCTGACTGTTTTTTTGTCCCATTGGGTTTTTCCTAGCAATTAAGATTATAACATGGCAGCTTATGTGTGTCCAACACTATCATTGATATGGAAGAATGATGTACTATTTTTCCCTTCACTTTGCGGTTTTGTACGATTGGATTTCCAAGCATGGTTCTTAATGAGGCAATTACATCATTCTATGGTCGACATCCAATAGAAAATGTAATAAATGTATGGAATGTTGGATGGCCACCATAATATCCATAATCTCAATCATGTTAATGACATGTAACAAATCCCCTTATTCTTGTACTTAGTGACTTATAACAACTGTCATTAATTACTTGTAGCTTACAATTTGAAAGTTAATATGTTGTAAACCAATAAATAAGTGGCTTTGACCAAATATAAAAATAAAAAAACTTAACAAAACCCAGATTTGTTAGCAAATATTGTCTTAATTAGGAATTTTCTTTTGGTTTTGAATTAGGAATTGGTTTACTTACTGGATTTGGTTAGATTTGTTTTAGGATTCTGATTCTGTCTTGTATTGGAAGTTAGGTATTATTATTCCTTGTTTACTTAGGATTGGTTGGTAATATAAGGCTTACGGGTGAAATATATTGGTTGGTTCCTTTAAACCTTTCAGTAACCCAAGTGAAATATATTGGTTGGTTCCCAAACTATCTCGCATCGCTTACGGGTGTACGGAACTTAGTTTCTCCGTGCACCCATGGGCCATGAATCAGAAGATTGTAATTTTCCCTGCGTTATTGTATTTAGTTCGTTGTTTGTTTGACATGGTTTGGGAGCAGATTTGATCTGTCTCTTGTACTATGTTCGTTATGGAGTATCAATTTGACATGGTATTAGAGCGGTTTCGATCTATCGGGCCATCTTTAGTACTCTGTTCATTGGGCTTCCGTAATTATGAGGGGAAGTATCAACATCATCATCAGCATCGTCTTTGGCACAGCACCGACACAGGCGCACATCGGCAACAACATCGGCATTGCCGAGCATCAGCACATCATCGACAGCACAGCATCGTAGCACAACATCAACGGCACAACCTCGGTGTGACGAGATCAATTTTGTCTTCCTTCTTGGAAAACTCACGATACAACATCATGAGCTTGACGAGGGGTGTTGGTAAATATTGTCTTAATTCAGAATTTATTTTGGGTTTTGAATTACGAATTGGTTTACTTACTAGATTTGGTTAGATTTGTTTTAGGATTTTGATTATGTCTTGGATTGGAAGTTAGGTTTTATTATTCCTTGTTTACTTAACATTGGTTGCCTATATAAGGCTTAGCTTATGCTTGTAAATTGCAACCCTTTAAACCTTTCAGTAACCCAAGTGAAATATATTGGTTGGTTCCCAAAGTATCTCGCATCCCCTATGGGTGTACGGAACTTAGTTTCTCCATGCACCCATGGGCCATGAATTCAAAGATTGTAATTTTCACTACGTTGGTGTGTTTAGTTCGTTGTTTGTTTGACATTGTATGGGAGCGGATTTGATCTATCTCTTGTACTTTATTCGTTATGGAGTATCAATTTGACACTTTTTGTTCTTATCAAAAGAGAATAAATTATTTGTTACTATATCTTTGTCTCCATTATTTTTCTTAGTTTTATAGCATATATTAGAAATTAAAAAACAAGGAATAATCAATTACTTCAATCGTAGTAAAAAACCCTAAGAACATACTAATAGTATATCCTTTTTTTAATACAACGATATTGTATAGTGTTATACAAATTAGTTAAGGGCAATATATATATACATATATATTTATTCTTTGTCTCCATTATTTTTCTTAATTTTATAGCATATATTAGAAATTAAAAAAGTAGGAATAATCAATTACTTCAATCGCAATAAAAAAACCCTACGAACATACTAATAGTATAACCTTTTTTTAATCCAACGATATTGTACAGTGTTCTACAAATTAGTTAAGGGCAAGATATATATATATATATTATAAAGTCAAGAGAGTCAAAAGGCTTCACCAAATTCTTCTGACAAAAATACCACCATGATTATAGATTAGACAAATATAATTGAAGGTCAAAAATGTAATATATCGATCCGAATAGATAATTAAGAAATCAAAATTAAATATTAAAAAAGAAATAAGAGATCAAAATTAAATATATAAAAAACGAGTAGGTATATGGGAAAAGGTGGAGAGAAATGTAAAGAGAAAATAGGAGCTAAAAATTAAAAAAAAAATGAAAATTCAATAAGAGATAAAAGTTAAATAAAAAGGACTCCACAAATATTGAAACTCAAACTCATGTGAAAACCTCGACCAAACCATGAACAGAAACTGCTCCAACTGTAACCCAAGAACAACAAAATACTCCATCTTTATCTCCATCGCCATCGTGCAGCAGCGAGCAAGGATGTGGGGGATGAATTGCAACTACCCACTTATAGCATACAAAAAGGGAGTTGGTTGATCATATTACAACTGAAACTGCCTCATCTCTATTATCACAAAGGGGGAAACTTTCTATCTTCTTTGTTTCCTAATTTCAGTAATGTCTGAGCAAAATTTGTCCTCTCCTTTGTCAAAATTCTATATTCAATATTGATAGCTTTACTAAAACTCAAATTGATAATTTCTTCTTATCCTAGGCACCCGAATCGAACAAAGAAGACGAGGATTGTGACTGTTGATGCCAAAATGGACCAACTTAGGAGAGTCCCTTCAAGCTCGCTTTACTCACTCCTAGGGTGTAGGGAGACCTGCAAATAAGAGAAGGTAGAAGTAAAGGAGCACCGGTGGGGTGCCGGCCAAATAGTCTCCGATGCTTAAGTTAGTTAAGTGTTTGGAGGGATTAGGCAGTGTACGAGCCAAGATGTCATTACCTTTTTCGAGAGAAGGTACCCTAGTATTTATAGTGGTATTGAATGTTGGTGGAACATCTCGATATGGGATAAATGCTCATGTTCCTGGTGTTGCCATGTGTCCTGGTGGTCCTGAGTCCATGGGCTGTATCGACATGGTTAACCGAGGAGGGTAGGCCGAATGGTAGGCTGAGGAGGTAGTCTGGGGAGTAGGTCGAGGAATGTAGGCCGAGGGAGGTAGGCCGACGACATACGATCGGCCTAGTGGGTTGTCTTTGTCTAAGGATGTGCGTCTTGCTGAGTTGAGGCTAAGTACGGCTCTGGAGGGCTTTTTTTGGCCTTGACCGGGTTGATCAAATTAGGTGTAAACAGGAGTCCCCAAGTCATTGACTGAGGTGGATTTCCTCGATTGAGGGCTTGTTCCTTTTTGTCAACCTGTGGGGCTCCCTCCCGTACTAGTCCCCAGTCCCTCAAGCCCTTAGCCGAGGCGATATGCCGTGTGTTAATCGCTCGACACCCTACTTGTGTAAAACGTCACACGAGTGAAACATCCAAGGGTGATTGTATGACACCTTGGTTGGCCCACTTGCGTGGAACCTCACATGATCATGTGGCCGATCGGCCTCGGATGATGTCCTTAGCCGAACGAGTGCCACTTCCAAGGGTGATTGAATGTCACCTTGGTCGGCCCGCTTACGTTCAACCTCACATGATCATGTGGCCGATCGACCTCGAATGGTGTCCTTGGCCGAACGAGTGCCACTTCCAAGGGTGATTGTATGTCACCTTGGTCTGCCCACTTGCGTGGAACCTCATACGATCATGTAGCCGATCGGCCTAGAGGGTGTCCTTGGCGGAATGAGTGCCACGTTCAAGGGTGATTATATGTCACCATGGTCGTCCCACTTGCATGGAACCTCGCACAATCATGTGCCCGATCAGCCTGGAGGGTGTCCTTGCCGAAAGAGTGCCACGTCCAAGGGTGATTGTATGTCACCTTGGTTGGCCCACTTGCGTGGAATCTCACACGATCATGTGGCCGATCGGCCTCGGATGATGGGCTTGGCCGAACGAGTGCCACTTCCAAGGGTGATTGTATGTCACCTTGGTCGGCCCACTTGCGTGGAACCTCGCACGATCATGTGTCCGATCGGCCTGGAGGGTGTCCTTACCGAAGGAGTGCCACTTCCAAGGGTGATTGTATGTCACCTTTGTCGGCCCAGTTGCGTGGAACCTCGCACGATCATGCGGCCAATCGACCTCGGATGATGGCCTTGGCCGAACGAGTGCCACTTCCAAGGGTGATTGTATGTCACCTTGGTCGACCCACTTGCGTGGAACCTCGCATGATCATGTGGCCGATCGGCCTGGAGGGTGTCCTTGGCCGAACGAGTGCCACGTCCAAGGGTGATTGTATGTCACCTTGGTCGGCCCACTTGCATGGAACCTCGCACGATCAGGTGGCCGATCGGCTTGGAGAGTGTCCTTGGCCGAACGAGTGCCACTTCCAAGGGTGATTGTATGTCACCTTGGTCGGCCCACTTGTGTGGAACCTCGCACGATCATGTGGCCAATCGGCCTCGGATGATGTCCTTGGCCAACTGTGTGCCACTTCTAAGGGTGATTCTATGTCACCTTGGTCGGACCACTTGCGTGGAACCTCGCACGATCATGTGGCCGGTCGGCCTCGGATGATATCCTTGGCCTAACGAGTGCCACTTCGAAGGGTGATTGTATGTCACCTTGGTCGGCCCACTTGAACGCATATCCCCAAGCGTCGCCTATTAATGTGTGATACGTGGCCTGACAACCTGCACCACGCGTTGTAGGATTAGTGCCTAGGGTTTCGTGTTTCGACGTTTCGTCTGGCCGAGTGAGTGCATAAGAGGGTCGACTTTGCCATTGTTACTCACTTTTGCTTTTTGAGAGAATTTTCTCGAATTGTTGACGTGAATTCCGGTGAGCCTCTATTTCGGATTTTGGTGATTCTCAGTGAGGAAATTGCGGCGGTGCTTACGGCGGAAATCCCAAAAACAAGGTAATGTCACATTTTCCTTCCTTTATTCGATCAAAATATACGTTTTGGCATGAAATTTCGATGAACTGGGTATGAGCTTCTAGTTAGATCCTTTTGTCTTTGTAGCTGTTGTCTTTCCTCCGTCCCTGAGTTTTATTTTTTTTTGGTAGATGTCGAGTGCGAGTGGTGATTCCGAGGGTTCTCAAGATCCGTCCTATAACGCGTTTAATGGAGAATCAGAGGCTAGCTCTCTAAACTCTGATTCTCAGCTAAACACGGTTGAATCGGCTTTTGGCTCCCCTGGATCGATCCCTAGGGTAGAGGCAGAGATGGATCCAGGCGTTACTGGACCGATCCTTGAGGACTCTCAAGTACTGTCTGGCCAGGATCTGTATGATGAGCTCGAGAGGGCCTTCAACTACATCGATACCCGTTATGTCTCGGCCGTTGATAGGGTCGAGACCTTTAATGCCGAAGTATTGTCTGTAGGTCAGAGTGAGTTGTTGAGGTCACCAGCCGATAGGAGTGTGCTGGTAGCTTCAACCTCAAAATCGACTGAGATGTTGCCGGTGCCTGGGCCCTTGGAGATTGATGTCGAGGAGGCTATGGAGTTAGTGACCATTGTCAGTTCTGTGTATGAGGTGGATCGACAAACTAACACTTTGGATGATGAAGAGCTCCTGACTTACCGTAGGGTCTTCAACATTCCCGACTCGATCAAGATAAGGCTTCCGGGAAGAAGGGAAAGGCCGAGCAGTCCTCCAGTCGGCTGGGCCACCTTTCATCCGGACAACTTCGGCCATGGGGTGGTATTGCCTCTTCACCCATGGTTGCAAAAGATGGTCGTGGAGGTAGGTGTAGCCTTGTGTCAACTTAATCCCAACTGTTGGATTATGTTGATCGGGGTCTATACTGCCTTCCGGCTCTGCGAGAAGGGGGAGCCGACCTCGAGCCAGATCTACCACTTATACAAGTTAGTCAGGGACCGGACCGGCTGGATTTATGTAGAGTCCCGGACGAAGAGGGATAGCGGGTCGTTTATTGAGGACATGCCGACCTCCCAAAAGGCTTGGAAACGCAAGTTTGTGTTTGTTTCCGGCAACTGGTTGGGTGCAGAGCTTTCGTTGTTCGGTCGACGATTGCCCCGCGTCTATCAGTCTAAAGGTCGTAGGACGATGTAGCTTGACTCTATTGTATTTTTTTTATTTTTTTTTTTCCGGAGGTTGCCGATTGAGCTGACTTTCTGGTTTTTTGGTTTGTACAGAGGTTTTTACGCGGCCAAACCTAACTGAGCAAGAGATCGCCGATTACGCGGAAGTCATCGAAAGGCTAAGTCAAGTGGAGATAAATTTATATGTTCTTAACAAGTGTCTGTATTGCAGCCGACCCCGATTTTGTTGCCGCCGCCACCGCCGACCAATTGAAGAAGAGGATGGAGAAGGTGGCCAAGGTGCTGAAAAAGGCGGCTGAGACAAGGGCTGAGGCCGAGAAGGCGGGAGCTTCTGCCTCCAAGGGAGATTATCGGAAGCCGATCCGAAGCATGGCGGTATCGAAGGTCACCCTTCGACTAGATGCCCCTATGGCCGAGGGGGGTGCCCAAGAAGCAGTGGATGCAGCCACTAAGGAGGTGTTGGCTCCACTTTTTTCAAGTGCCTAGGATTCGATCGGGGTGCTGCCTACTAAGTCCTCGACGCCGTCTGCCAGTGGGCCTACGCCATCGTAGAGCGGTGCCTTCTGATGGCCGAAGAAATGAGGAAGAAGAGGAGGAGGAAGGAGGTCCCAGTCGATGCTGATACCGTTCTGCAGTAGAAGAGCCAAGGGCAGATTGAAGTCCTGGAGACCGTTCGTCAGATGGTATGCCCAAACATCAGCTCGGACTTGGAAGGCCGAAGGGTCCCCAAGAAGATGAGGAAGCCCTATCTGGATTCGTCGCTTCGGTCGTACTTCTTGAAGACCGACGGTGAACCAGATCTGGTCAGGACTCACGAGCCTGACGAGACATGGAGGCAACTATCAACGGCTTTCCATCCCTCTCAGCTGGACTTCATGAAAATTGTTGTTTGTGGGTCCCAGTATGAGTTGGATGAGATCGCGTCTCTGAAGGCGAGGGACTTCACTGACCGATGCGACAAGACCATACGGATCGGGGCCCATGTAAGTATTCTGCCTATCGGTTTTAATTCTGCTGCTGTGATTGGGTTTACTAAATGTGTCCTGCCTTGCAGTTTCTTGGTGAGGTCTTTACCACCCTCCAGCAGGCAAGTCTGGCCAAGGAAAAGGTGGCAGAGGAGCGCCAGCCTCTGAAAACGATAATGGAGGTCGTGGCCGAGAAGGAGAGGATGGCCGAGAGGTCACTCCAGGCGAAGGTGGATGCAGATCTAAAGGCAAAAGAGCTGGAGAGGCAACTAGTCGCTCAGCGGGAGGCTGCCAATTGGAAGATGGCCGAGCTGGAAGCCAAAGCCCAGCAAGCCGAGGTTGGAGCGAAAGAAGCAGAGGCAGCGAATGCAAAGCTTGTCGATTAGCTGGTCTCGGCCAAGAAGGTTGGCGCCGAGGAGTACAAGTCTTCCCAAGCGCACCATCTGGACTTGCAACGTTTCGGGGGTCGGTTGGAGGATGGACTCTTCAAATGGATACTCTTGGCGAACACCGGCATGGCCATCCAATTCCAATGGTTGAAGCATCCACCTGTCCTGGAGGATTATCTCGATGAAGATGGCAATCCATTGCCAGATGAGGAGGGGGAAGATAGAGCCGAGGAGGAGGCCGCGGGAGCAGAGGATGAGGTTGTTGGTGAAGACGGGGGGAATGCCCCTTGAATATGAATTTTTGATTTGGATCTTATGATTTTCTGTAGGCCGAAAGGCTATGTAATGACTAAAATTTCATGATATAAAATGAACTTGTTTCCGTCCACCATTGGAAGTGTTTGCCTACAAAATTTGTGTAAACCGATTCTTTAAATGAGCCCGTTGGCTAAAGACTTCGACAAATTTAAAAAATGTACAAGAAACGTAAGAGGGAATGCCTCATAAAATATGTTCATTGAGAATAACTGGTAGTGCCAGTGGTGTGTACAAAATGGTCGACAATTGCCTAACATGTTTTGTTGGCCGTTGGCCTACTTGTAATAGAATTTTAGGTGGTCTACATTCCAAGGATATGGTAGTGTCTTGTCGTTCGAGTCTTTGAGTTCGTAGGTTCCCTTTTGGCATATACGGGAGACTGTATAGGGTCCTTCCCATGTTGGGGCGAATGTACCGGCTGATCGGTCTTTGGTTGCAAGGCTGACCTTCCGTAGAACTAAGTCGCCTACTCTGAAACTTCAATGGTGGACCCTTGAGTCGTAGTATCGTGCAACTCTCTGCTTGTAGGTAAGTTGTTTTACGTTAGCAGTTTCCCTCCATTCTTCCAGGAGGTCCAAGTTAAGGGCAAGTTGGTGATAGTTGTTTTCTGGGTTGTAAGAGATTACGCGATATGATGTCTCGCCAATCTCTACAGGTATGACGGCCTTGGTGCCGAAAGCCAACATGAAGGGTGTTTCATTGGTTGCAGTTTTGAAAGAGGTCTTGTGAGACCATAGCACGTCGTTGATGATGTCGGCCCATTTGCCCTTGTCCTCGTCCAGTCTTTTCTTTAGGTTGTACTTGATGCATTTGTTGACAGCCTCTACCTGGCCGTTGGACTGTGGGTGTGAGGGTGAAGCAAATAGAAGCTTGATGCCATAAGTCTCACAAAAGGCTCGGAAACGGTTGCAATCAAACTGTTTCCCATTTTCAGTGACGATTTTGTGGGGGATTCCGAAGCGACAAATGATGTTTTGGTATACAAACTGCTCGATCTGTGCTGCCGTAATGGTGGCCAAAGGTTTTGCCTCAGCCCATTTTGTGAAGTAGTCCACCGCGACCACACCATAGTTGACCTTACCCATCCCCTCGGCCATCTGACCGATCAGATTGAGTCCCCATTGGGAGAATGGCCATGGACTAAGCATAGAAGTGAGGGGTTCGGCTGGGAGGCGAGGGATCTGTGCGTGTCGCTGGCACCTGTCGCACCTTTGTGTGAATTCTACTGCATCAGATAGCATGGTGGGCCAGTAGTACCTCTATCGGAAGGCTTTCTGTGCCAAAGTACGTGCGCCAGAGCGATCTCCGCAAATGCCCTTGTGCATTTCCCGGAGGACGTAATCGCCTATGTCAGGTGTTAGGAATTTCAGTAGTGAGGTTGTGAAGCCGCGCTTGTAGAGGTGGCCATGCTGGAGGGTGTACTGAGCTGATTGTCGCCTGACCTTCTTGGCCTCCATTCGGTCGCCCAGTAGAGTACCGTCCCGCAGGTATGCCTTGATGGGATCCATCCAGGTTGGGCTGGTGTTGATGGTGTAGACTGGTGATTTCCTTGTGCTAGGCACGTGTTGGATTTCCACGAGTACCTGTCGCTTTTCCTTTTCATCCAGTGAGGATGCTAGTAGGGCCAAGGCGTCGGCATGGCTATTCTCGGACCGTGGGATTTTGTGTATTTCGTAAGCCGAGAAGTCCTGAAGGAGTTGCTTTGCCATATCCAAGTATAGCGACATGGACGGGTCCTTGGCCTCAAAGTCGTTGTTGATTTGGCTCACCACTATTTGCGAATCACTATAAATTCTCACATGGTTGGCCTCGAGGTCCTTCGCTAGGCGTAGTCCGGCCAGTAGTGCCTCGTACTCGGCCTCATTGTTGGAGGCCTTGAAGATAAAGCGGAGGGCGTATTCTAGCTTGACAAGATCTGGGGAAGTAAGAAACAATCCTACCCCGGAACCGTTGTGGCAGGCTGATCCAACTACGTATAGGTCCCAGCATGGGCGTTGGATGTCGATTGAGGGTGCCCTGGTGATTCTCTGGGACTCGCCTGTTGTGGGTGCAAGTGGAGGGGTTGCCTCAGGTGGTATGCACTATGTCGGTTGGTATGAGTAATCGGCGATGAAGTCTGCCACCGCTTGGCCTTTTCGGCTGTCCTTGGTATGTAGGATATGTCGAACTCACTTACCTCGATTTCCCATTTGGTGAGACGGCCAGATATGTCTGGCTTCTGCAAAACTTGCCTCAGCGGTCGGTTGGTGATAATCTTGATCTCCTGGGCCTGGAAGTATAGCCGGAGCCTCCGGGCTGTGATTATAAGGGCCAAGGCGAGCTTCTCAAGGACGGGGTATCTCGTTTCTGCATCCGAAAATGCTTTACTGACATAGTACACAGGGTGTTCGACCCTATCCCTCCGTGTGATGAGAACCGAGCTAACCGCCGACGTAGAGACTGATAGATAGACGAAGAGTGGTTCTCTATTTTCGGGCCTAGTTAGCAATGGTGCCTGACCCATGTATTGCTTCAGCTCCTCGAATGCCCTAGTTCACTCGTCTGTCCAGTTGATGAGTCTGCCCTTGCCTTTCAGGGCTTTGAAGAATGGGGCGCACTTGTCCGTAGCCTTGGAAATGAAGCACGTCAAAGCGGTCACCCGGCCTGTGAGGCGCTGGATGTCCTTGTGAGTTCGCGGGGCCTGCATGTCTAGGATTGCCCTGATCTTCTTCGAGTTTGCCCCGATCCCCCTTTGGCTGATCATGTAGTCTAAGAATTTGCCCGCTCCTACGTCGAAGACGCACTTATTGGGATTGAGGCGCATTTTGAAAGTCTTGAGGACAACAAACATTTTTTTCAAGTTGGGGATGTGGCCTTCGTTCGTCTTGCTCTTCACTAGCATGTCGTCAACATAGACCTCCATCGTTTTGCCGATTTGGTCGGCAAACATGAAGTTAACCAGTTTCTGGTATGTTGCTCCTGCGTTCTTCAACCCAAAGGGCATAACATTGTAGCAATAGATACCAAGGTTAGTTCTAAAGCTTGTATGTATTTGATCACCTGGGTGCATGAGGATCTGGTTGTAGCCTGAATAGGCGTCTATGAAGCTTAGCAGTCTATGCCCTGCGGTGGCGTCCATGAGCATGTCAATTTTAGGTAGGGGAAAACTGTCCTTGGGACATGCCTTGTTTAAATCAGTATAGTCGATGTACATGCACCAGGAGCCGACTGGTTTCTTGATAAGGACTACATTGGCCACCCAGGTGGCGTAAATGGCCTTCCGTATGAAATTTATGGTGCTAAGCTTGGCGATTTCGGCCTGCATGGCCAATTGTCTTTCGGCGTCGTGGCACCGCTGCTTCTGAGTTATCGGTCTGAATGATGGGTCAATAGTGAGCCGATGGCAGATCACATCCGTGGAGATGCCTGGTATGTCCGCGTAAGACCATGCGAAGACCTCGGCATTGGCCTGCAAGAACTCTACGAGGGCTGCTGGATGGAGGGTTGGAGCTTGGAACCGATCCGGACTGTGCGCTCGGGGTCTGTGCTGGATAGAGGGATTGCCTCTATCTCCTCCGTAGGTTTGGCCTGTGGCATATTTGCAATGTCACTTGGATCGTTCGGAGGGTTGTCTTGGATTTCGCGCAGGAGCTGAAGGTTGATAGGGTCGTCCCCCAGGGCCGTTTCGCCAACAGATAAAGTCTCTGCTTGGTCGGGCGTGGTTGGTATGCTTACCTTGGTTAGGGCCGTGGCATAACAAGTGCGACCAGAGAGTTGGTCTCCTCTTATCTGTCCCATTCCCGCAGGAGTAGGGAATTTCATCAAAAGCAAGTGTGTTGCCACTATGGCCTTTGTCTGGTTGAGCAACCCCCTTCCCAATATGGCATTGTAAGCTGTTGGGCAGTCGACCACAAGGAAACTTGTGATGACCGTGGTCACATCGGGGATGGTGCCCATAGAAATTGATAGAGAGACGACTCCTTTAGGCAAAACCGAGTCACCAGAGAAACCTAGGAGCGAAGTGACCCTTCGGTCGAGCTTGTTGTCATTGATGCCCATTTGTTTGAAGGCGTCCTAAAAGAGTACATTGACTGAGCTTCCGGTGTCAATGTGTATTCTGCCCATGTCGCACCTCAAGATCTGGGCGCAGATGATAAATGGGTCGTCGTGGGGGAATATGATGCCCCTTTCTTCCTCCTCTGAAAAGGCGATGGGTTGCCAACCACCCTTAGCCGACTTTGTCATACGACCGGAGTTGATGCTGAGGACTTGATGGTTGTCGCGGGTTGCAGGGAGGAAGTTCTTTTTTGCTCGGTTAGAGGTCCTGGGGACAGATAAGGGGGGTCCGCCACTGATTGTGTTGATCTGTATGATTTCTTTGGAGGGGGTGGGATTATGTAAGAACTGGTTGAGCCTGCCGTCGCGGACCATTTGCTCTAGAATGTCCCTGAAAGCAATGCATTCCTCAATCGTATGGTCATTGTACTTGTGGTACTGGCAGAAGGTCTCTTTGTTGTGGGTGGGCCGAAAGCTGGGGTTTCTTGGCTTGGCCTTAGGGATCATGCCTTCCACGTTGAGCAGAACATGGTCCAAGGGTGTGTTCAAGATGGTATACATCTCAAATCGGCTTCGCTGTCCTGCATTTTCGCCTACCAAATGTCGTGGCTCCTGGCGATGGTTGTCGCTCTACTTGAATCCCCCGCCATTGTAGTTGGATTGGCCTTTCTTGCCTTGATGGCCATCATAGGTGAGCTTCCGCTTTCCCTGCTGCGATTGGTGCGAGTCATGGTGGTAGTTGCTATTAGAATGGCCGGTTCTACCATGGTTGTTGTTTCCCTGGGGGGCTGAATATGAGGGTGCCTTTGTTTCCTTCGTTGGAGTGTGGAAGAATTATGCCTTGGCATGGATGGCTGCTCTCCGCATGATTTCATTGTAATCCTTCCAGTGCTCGGTGTGAGCAGCATATTTGAAAGATGACTCTTTAAGGCCACTCCGGAAAGCATTGAACGCGGCCTTGTCATCAGTGTCTCAGCAACGGGAGTACTCGAGGCTGAACCTGGCAGCATATTTTTGGAGCGTCTCCTCTTCTCCCTGCCTAAGGGAGAAGAGATCTTCCATGGAGACCAACCTGTCCGTTTGGATCATGAACTGGTTCAGAAAAACTGTCTGGAGTTCATCAAACGAGTCGATGCTATTGGGCGCCAGTCAGCAAAACCAGTTAAGGGCTGCATCGGTAAGAGTGGAGCTGAAGATGAGGCATTGGACCTCGTCTGTCACATTTTTGTATGCCAGGGCAGAGACATAGTTGTTTAGGTGGGTGACAGGGTCTCCCTTTCCCGTGTAGGGGGTTATCTTTAACGGTTTCACCTCGGTCCTCCGTCTTGACCGAAGGATTCGGTTGGTGAAGGGGCATGTGCTAGTTTTTCCCCATGTTGAGACCTTCCCCTTTTCTCTTTCTGCCTCAAGATTGTTTACCCGCCGAATGAGGCTTTCCACTAGGGCACTGCCTTGTTGGGGTGGAGGTGGATTCGGCCGGTGTTCATGCTAGTCATCACCTCTTGCTCGGCGGTCCCGATTTCTTCTTCGGCTATGGGAGTAGCTCCCTGTAGTTGAGACGGTCTCATTCTGAGTTTCCCGGTTGTTTGTTTCCTGATGTTGCTCGGGGCCTCTCGTCCTGTGGTCTTCTTGATCATGAGCCATGCCAAAGTCATGTCCCGCGTTCCGCCGTCCTGATGCGGATAAGATGGGCAAGGGGGTTGCCCGATTGCCCTTGGGTCTGATGTCGCGTAAGTCAGGCGGAGGGGATCTATCTCGATTTGCCGGTCGTCCAGCAATTGCCTAGCGTCTCAGTAAATTGTAGGTTGAGAGGGTCCGTCGCCGTTTTGTGGCTGGATGAGTAGTCGGCTTCCAGATGCGCTAGGCCGAATCCTAGCATGTAGCCTCTTGCGCCAGTCCGAGGGGGCTAACTCTAACTCGAGTTGTTCGGCCAAGGTATGCTCGTCGGCGACCAGTTCGGTATGCACCCGCTCGGCTGTTCCCTTGTCTCATGATTCTCTGCGCTTGGACATTCTCACAATGGCGAGTGTGCTCTCATATTGCTCCGATATGACCTGATTCTTGGCCTCTATCTTGGCGTTGTGAGCCCTGAGCTCGGCTACTTCTCGGTTGAGATCGTCCAACGTCTGTCTCAGCCTGTCCGGGATGTTGTCCCGAGGACCTCTCTGTGTGATAGGGGTGTTGTTGAGTACCCCTTCATCTTGATCGTCTAACATATTTTTGGAGGATGTAGGGACGGATATGTGGAAAGTGAGCTCGTAGGAGTTCGTGTCAGGTTCCCACAGACGGCGCCAAACTGTTGATGCCAAAAATGGACCAACTTAGGAGAGTCCCTTCAAGCTTGCTTTACTCACTCCTAGGGTGTAGGGAGACCTGCAAATAAGAGAAGGTAGAAGTAAAGGAGCACTGGTGGGGTGCCGGCCAAATAGTCTCCGATGCTTAAGTTAGTTAAGTGTTTGGAGGGATTTGGCAGTGTACGAGCCAAGATGTCATTACCTTTTTCGAGAGAAGGTACCCTAGTATTTATAGTGGTATTGAATGTTGGTGGAACATCTCAATGTGGGATAAATGCTCAAGTTCCTGGTGCTGCCATGTGTCCTGGTGGTCCTGAGTCCATGGGCTGTATCGACATGGTCGGCCGAGGAGGGTAGGCCGAGTGGTAGGCCGAGGGAGGTAGGCCGATGACATACGGTCGGCCTAGTGGGTTGTCTTTGTCTATGGCTGTGCGTCTTGCTGAGCTGAGGCTAAGTACGGCTCTGGAGGGCTTTCTTCGGCCTTGGCCGGGTTGATCAAATTAAGTGTAAACAGTGACCATTGCGACTCCACCGTCTTTGTCGTCACTCCATTACCAGTTGCATTTATAATCCTCTTTTGCATTTGTGCTTTATGGGTTCTTTTGCATTTGCGGTTTTAGAAGGATTGGAGTAATATTTTGATTAAATCTCCAAAAATTGGATTTGGAGTTCGTTCTGATCGATTTTCTCCTTCTGCCACTCTTTTCTATTACATGCATTCCAATGGTGATAATCATTCTCACGGTTAAAGGCAATCAATCTCTTTACATTTCCAGGTGCATTACTGATCCTTTTTACTTAAATGGGTTGGTTTCATTTTCCTATTTGAGTGAGATTTTGATGAAATTTATAAAAATTTGATTTTGGTTTCTCTCAGTGGATATCTCATAATTACATATGGGTTAGTTTGATATTGCATTTTTAGCTTTCTACTAATTGTTGGAGTCCTTTGACTCTAGAATTCTACTAATTGTTGGGAGTCCTTTGGGCACCATAATTGGTTTGCAAACCAAGGTTAAAAAAGTTAACCAAACTCTTTCACAATTTATTTCAATTTCAATGTTTATCATCAACATGTAACATTCTATTTTTTGTCGGTTTGTAGGGAAGCATTCAAATGGAGATGAAAAAAAAGTGCGATTGTCTCAACGGGTTTTAACTATTCCATTATTCTATTACAATGAATATCATTGATCTTGGTCGTGAATGGAAAAGAACAAATATGCAAAAAAAATATGAACATCGCAAGGATTCGAACGGGGGCCTTTTTGAAGGAAGTGGATGGACAAGCCAACTCACCGAATTATTACTTTTTAATTATTATTGAAGTAACATAATTATATATCAATTGAACATAACAACTATGTATAAAAAAAAATTTCGGGGCTCCCTCAAGGCTGGGGCCCGAGGCGGCCGGCTCGCTCGGCTACCCTCAAGGCCGGCCCTGCTACTAATTTAGTAATGTCAATTAACTAACAATGCAATACAACACACAATTCAGGTGGTGATTTTATTGTGCACTAGCCTAGCTTAAATATGCAAGCCTTTCTGACCTTATTTGGACATACAAGACTGTTCGGAAAATTAGGTACAAAATCTATTTACTTTTTAACAAAATCTAAAATTGAAGTTGGAAATTTGAGATTTTATCTTATAAAACAATTTGTTTTGGTAAAAGATCATCTACAAAGAAATGGGTGGCACCAGTGGTCTTGAAGCCTAATGTTTATATGTTTCCGTGTTATGTAGAAACTTTATATTTTCAATCCGTTAATATATCTAAAGAATTTAAAGTTACAATGTTTCACTATATTTGCAACGTTATTTTTATCGTTCATTATATGGTTGAAATTAATCAATTAGCCTATATAAAACAAAACATACTCGAAGTATTAAGGATACATATTATGCAAAAAATAACGTGAGAAGAGACGCTTGTAAATATTATGAAGAGGCGTGAAGTCAAAGCCCTTTAATTGAAATATGAAAAAATAGAAAGTTTGAATAAAAAAACAAACAGTATGGAAACTGAAAATGTTAATTTGCTTCTTCTTGTTTTTTGTTTTTAACCGGACAAAGTTTTTATGAACTTAAATACAGGAAGCCCAATGGGCAATAATAAGGCTGGGTGGGTTGGGTTAGCTCCCCTTGTTTGCCTCTGGCTTGCTCTGCATTCCTGCTGCCTTTGGGCTCCCGCTTTAGGTTGTTTTGATGTCGTTGTTTGCAGGTTTTCTTCTCTTCTTGGGGTGAAGGCTTGTTCCCCCTTGGAGTGGTTTTTGGTTTCCTTGAGAGTGGAGTGTTCCCGCTGGGAGGTTTCGGCTTCTTGCCTCTTTCCCTGTTGTTGGGCTTATAAATTTTTTGATTAACAACAAAAGAAAAAAATAAGGCCGGGGCCCAAAGTGGTGCA
This sequence comes from Oemleria cerasiformis, assembly GCA_037349345.1. NCBI lineage: Eukaryota > Viridiplantae > Streptophyta > Magnoliopsida > Rosales > Rosaceae > Oemleria > Oemleria cerasiformis. Next base: position 819,104 of record JAZGTL010000055.1, on the reverse strand, counting down.
AATAATCGCAAAACAAGACTAAACATGAGTAGAATATAATATCAATATGATACTAATGTGAGCCTTAAATGCTGCTGGTAAGACAATTGGGTCAGGTACTTTCTTGAAGGACAACTGTCACCCTCTCTCTCTCTCTCTCTTGCTCTTTCTCCCTCTCTCTCTCTCTCTCAACAAAGTATGATGTGAAAGCTCAGTCACACATCCCACATTAATCCTCTTCTCCCTCTGTTTTCCCTCCCTCCTACAAAATTAATTACAGCCTATTGCCTCATTTTCACTGCCACCTACTTACTAGGTCCAAGTCCAACCAGCCACAGTAAAAAATCGAAACTCTGCAATTTTACAAAATCAATACAATAAAAAAAATAATCACCCATTTATCTTTGCCTTTTAATATATTATATAGTTATGATGTACGAATATTTTAAATTTTATATTCTAAAAATATCAAATACACGCATACAACAAAATACAATTGGGATACGAGATACAACATTGAATACGACACATGGGTTATCCTTTTAGTGATTGTAAATTTTTTAAATTGTTTCATAACTCATTAAGACCCACAAATTCACAACCTAATCAATAAGAACATAACTTCTTATTATATAGACTCAATTTAGGTGAGATCCAACTTTCTATTCATTGGTGGGATCCGGGCGGTTCAGGAGCGACCACCACAGCTCCTCTCTTCTCGAGAATCCATACATCCTTTATCAGTATATGGACAACTATCTCTCGAGTACAAGTTTAAGTTCGGCCTCAATGGGAAAATAAAACGAAGCACCTAACAACATATCTTCATATTCCAAGAACTAATCTCTCGAGCACAGATTTAGGTTCGGCCTCATTGGGAAAATAAAACAGGGCACCTAACAACGTATCTTCACAGACCTACTGCTATGAGATCGCCCCTTTCATTCTACGGTAACAGAGGGATTGTACCATTCGAGCATTTTTTTTCATGACTTTCTCGAAAGTCTAGAGAAAGTTGCATTCAATATGATTTTCCTAATCCCCCTTTCCGAAAGGAAGAGCGTGCAATTTTTTTTCCTTTCTGCACATATCATTGGTACTTGCATTTATATTATTAATATTTTTTAATATACACATTATTTTAATTATGGTACATCATATTCTCATTTTTAACAATTTATCATATTGTCAAAATTACGTCTGCATCGGTACATCATAAGTTTAGTTACGTCTTTCAATTAATTTAAATTAATAATATTGTAATATAAAAAAAGAACAAAAAGTCAATGTAGAATGAGAGCTGAAAAAAAATCTCGAAAATCGAAGCGAGTGTATCCCCACTAGTACTACAAAGACCTGACACATGCATATATATATCCATGCATGAAAACATGCATTATCATATGGTCATCATACCCTCATAATTTACACTTTCCTTCTTTTCACTTTCCTTGTCAGAAACAGAAAATAAAGTAAAAGTTGAAATTTTCATTTGTCCACCTTCTTTCTCTTTCTCTTTTCCTTTCCGACCTCTTTCTATTTCTCTTTCCGACCTCTTTCTACTTCTCTTTCATCCATGTACATATTATTATAAGTCTTCTTTAAATTTTATTTAAATATATAATAATGATTTTTTCGTCAATTTTTTGTATATATTTAAAAAAAAAAATGCTAACTGAAACCGATATCACTACTTTTATTTTAAAAAATAAAGTATTCAACAAATATACAGAAAAATCATCGCTGCATATTTAGGTAAAACTCAAAGACAACATACTCTAATATTAAAATTTAGTAACGGCTGATAAAATTTAAAAGTTAAAAGACGATGACAACTCTTTAACCGTTAACTTTTTTGAATATATGTATAGTTAATTACATTTTAGTATTTTACACCAAATTTCAAAGTTATGCTTGAATTTTTAATTATACATTTTTCATTAGAATTTCCATTAATTGATGACGTAGTGCATTTGGGGCCCACTTTAAAACGAATCTCAAAGTGACTTTAGGTAAAATTTCTTAATTAGTCAATAGTTATCTCTCGCTGAAAACCGAAATGTTGGGCGGGAGATAACTAAAGGCTAAGTAAATAATTTTGCCTACCATCACTTTGAGAATTATTTTTGGGTTGGCCATATATACGCTATGTCATCAACTAACAGAAATTTTACGAAGAAAAATATCAATTAAAAAAGGTTAAAACATTTTTAAAAAATTTTTAATCTTAAATATGATTGCAAATTTTATAAAATCAAATATAATTCTGAAATTTAATATAAAATAATAATACAAAAATGTTTTATGTCCTTTTAGTGTTGTTTATTTATAAATTAATTGTAAATTGTCAAAGCTAGAAGGGTTACCAGATCAATGATAAAGCAATCGATTACAAAATGATTTCATGAGGTCTCACTTTCAGATTGGACCATCTTTTCTGTTTTGCCCAAAAAGTCCTCTGTCCTTCTGCCGCTTCGCATTTATTACTCTTTTCGAGGAATGGGCCTTCTAATGTTAACCACACGGGACTCTACCACCATCCCTTTTCTCTGCCTTGTTTACGCACTGGTCAACTTCAAAGCGTAGAATGTTGTTCCACCCTTCCTTACGATAATCATACCCCTATTTCTTGTCAAATCCCATTTTCTCAAATACTTCTAATTCAATTTATCTTCTCCAATTCCGCACTCTCCGCTCATTTTAAAATTACTATGCGCACTTAATTTGTAGAGAAATAACAAAAATTAGCCCCGTAAGTAGTGTGACATATAAATAATCGACATTTATCCTACAGACGCACGAAATTTCAACATATAATTTACCCCACGTGTTCTATCAACTAAACTCTAAGTACTAGCGCTCAAATAGCACCATTTTGAAATTATTTGGAATCAACTAGTTATCACTAATATAATGTTTTCTTTTGTTATCAAGGAGACATCTTTCTCCCATGTTTCACACCCTTTTGAGCGATTCTGAAATTAAATATATGATAAAGGAATGAAAGAAAAATCTGGTTCGTAATAACCGCCCTTGCAACTCATGCAACGATGTAAAGTAAATTAAGATTTGCAGTGAGTTAACAATAAAAACAAATATCCATAAAAAAAACATTCCATTGAGTAACATAAATAAATAAATATTTATTTTCTAAAGCCAATAGATGTTACTCTAGGTCAAAGAGTTATTAGAGTACATATATAGCAATCTGGGTTTGACAAGTATAATGAGCATAAGTTGCCTAGCAATTAAAGGGCCTTTTCCTTTTTCAACTTTACCTGTTGTAGTAAAGCCATGACTACTGAAAGGTTACACTTAGACCCACCTTCTTTATTGTTGTCTTCTCTTCATACTTCCTGCTCTCTTTGTATATCCCCACATTTTTACTCACCTCTACCTTCCCAAAGTATTTGGATGGTCAATATCAGTGGCGTAGCATGATATAATTTGAGAGGGACCCTTTCACAAAACACTTTCAAAAGAAAATCATATTTATACCACTTCCAATCAACATAATATATATATATATATATATATATATATATATCAAACTAACCAAAAGATCTTAAACATCATATTCATAATACTGTTTATTACATTCATAATTGTTCTTGATGAATTCTCATTTGTTGAAATCGTTATACTTCGACCAGTATTTGATTTTCTTTTGTGATGTTTTTTCATAACTAAAAACATGTTGATTAAATATAAATTCAAACAATTCTAATAGAAATCCTTACATAGCGAATATAATAAAAGTAAGAAATCAGAAACACAAAGGTCACAGTGCAACGATTAATAAATAAATAAATTACAAATTCAAAATTACAAAGAAAAGGGGAATACTTTTATACTAGAATCAATTTAATACTTACTTTCTAACACAAAAAATTAATACTCACTTAAAGAATATATTATTATATGATATAATATATATATATATATATATATATATATATATATAAGTTAGTGGGGCCCAAGACCCCCCTAGACCTCGTCTCCCTCCACCCCTGGTCAAGATCATCAAATGCGGTGCGATGATGATTTTATGGATGCATTTACTCATTGAATTTACCATCTAATGATCATAAATCAACAAAATTGAAGATAACAGAAAAAAATTCAATTAAAATTAACCGTTGGATGGTGAACCCATTGGATGGATGGTGAATCCAGGGCCGGCCCAGAGGGTAGCCGGGTAAGGCAGCCGCCTTGAGCCCCCACCTCACGGGGCCCCGAAATTTTTTTTTATACATAGTTGTTATTTTAAGTTGATATACAATTATCTTACTTCAATAATAATCAAAATATGTTACTTAGGCGAGTTGGTTGAGTTGTTTTTTGCCTTCAAAGAGGCCCCCTGTTAGAATCCCAGTGGGGGGCTTTTGTTAAAAGTTTTTTTCTTTTTTTTTTCCGTAGTTTTTTCCTTTTTCTTCTTTTTGGTTTCCTTTTCCTTTTTTTTCTTTTGGTTTTCCTTTCCTTTTCCTAAACACAATATTTTCTTTTCCTTTTCATTTTTCTTTTGTTTTCTCTTTTCCTAAATCAAACCAAATAATTTTTCCTAACTCAAATCAAATGACTTTTCCTATTGTGTTTTGTTAAACAATAACCTAGCTTCCTCTATTATTTTTAAGTTAATTTTTAAATACCTAGCCCCTCTCTCTTCTTCTCAATTTTTAAAGAAATCGAAGAAAATAATTTTAATTCAAAGGGAAACGATATTTGAGTTGTAAAGCTAATTTTGGGAGGAGCACAAGAGAACACATTGCTAGATTTATTACCGAATTTCCTATTCGTCAATCAAAGTTTCCTCAACAGAAAGAAGCTTTCAAAGTTGAAGCTAATCAAATCATACCTCTGGTGAACGATGTCACAGGAAAGATTGAATGGTTTGGCTACTTTGTCAATTGAAAACAATTTGGTAGCAAAACTTGATTATAAAAACTTAATTAACACTTTTGCCTCTCAAAATACAAGACGAGCGATATTTAAGTGAAGTTTCCTTATATTTATTAAGTACATGTAACTTTTTTTTTTGAGAAATTATTAATTAAGGAACTTAAGTACTTATTTGATTACATTGTTTGGTAATTATTTCTTGTCATAGTTTTAATTTTTGTGAGTTTTGATATAAAAATAGTTTTTTAAAAGTGTTAATATATATATATATATATATATATATATATATATATATATATATATATATATATCAATGTACGAATACTTTGAGGGTTCAAGAATGTGGGACCCCAATTTGATCCCCAATATCTCAGGAACGACCTTGGGTGAATCCATTGGATGAATGATGTATACACCGGAATACAATTTATGTTATTTTTTCATTTTTAGGAAATACATATTAAACCATTTTTAAGTAATGAATTAATCTTTCCATTGGCAAGGTTTGCAAAACAAGACAATTTTCATTAATAACATAAACTAATCCAATATTGATGCCTTATTTTTAAGAATGCAACATTTACTTACTACATCCAACCAGCTTTGATATATAGAAAATTAAACTAATCCTCGAAAAGAAATATTGAAACAATCTAAAAAATAAATGGTTTTGAAAATTATGATATCCTTTATGGTTATAATCATGAATATTTTGTATTTCTCAATGAGTATTTCATCTAGTGAATATTTTGTAATCCCCACTTTGTCAAAAGAGGCCATGAGTTGAAGGTTCATGAACAATTATTGATTGAAAATAGTAAATCTAAACTTTACAAGTGTATATACATAATAATTTCTTCAATTGAAGTAAATGGGGAAATACATTAAGGGTGCATTGGATCAGAAACTTCAAAATTTCATGGGATTTGAGCAAACGCACCCTAAAAGATAGAATTTTCATTTTTTTTATGCATCAATATTCTAGTTCAGATAATGATGTAGTTTGGTTTACAAACATTTATACATGTGGTTTTTTATCGTGTACCATTTTATCTTCTTTAAATGTGTCCTTTGATAATTTTTTTACAATAAATTTTATCAGCGATTTTAGAATTAATTTTAGAATCTAATTAAAATACGTGTAGATATTGGGATTCGACTTTTATAAATAACGTATATTTATGCTGAATTCGTTATTTAGTGACTAACTCGTTGTTCGTATATTTAGTAAAAAAAAATTAAAAAAAACAAATTACATTTTACAATCCTGTGGTGTGTACCAAGTTACTTGGTTATATTAAAAATATTACATTTACCATTCTATAGTTTTTAAAATGTTATAACCTTAACCCTCCGTTAGATTTTCTGTTAAAATTTATGTTGATATAAGTGATGATGTGGACAAAGTGGAATGCACATTTAATTTTTTTTTTTTTTTTTGTCAAATGATGCACATCTAGTTTAAATCAATGACAAATAGGCACCTTGTGGTATAAAATAATAATAAACGTATAAAAAATAAAAAAATCACTTTTTGTCAAATGATGCACATCTAGTTTAAATAAGTGACAAATAGGCACCTTGTGGTATAAAATAATAATAAACGTATAAAAAATAAAAAAATCGCTCCCGTCCTCTCCTTTCTCCTCCCTGCTCCGCTCCTCCCTCTTGTCTCCTTCCTCCTCAGCCGTTTCAATTTTTTTTTATGGGTATAGTTTTTATTATTTTCTCCTCAGCCTCAGGTCACTGCTTGGGGTCGGTTGGGGAAAAGTACATAGACGGAAGGCCTTTGAGGTTGCCAATTGCAGGTGAGATTTCCCATCAAGATTTAGACCAAAAAGATTGCTGCACATAAACAATATAAAACATGAAAACCAGAATGAAACAAAAAGAACAATGATCGTTACAATTTGTGTATCCCATCGGATAGAAAAAGATCACGAGCTGGAGCTCATGGCCTGCTCTGCTCTTCTTAGTTTATGTGTGGCTGCTAAATGTTGGTGATGGTGAATTTTTCAATGCATGCAATTGTGGGACTTTGTTTTGAAGGTTGATAAAAAAAAGCTTTGATTTTTAGCTTTCAATTTTGTGTTTTATTTTGCGCTTAATTTTCTGGGTTTTTGGTTTTGTTATTGAAGTTTTTGGTTTTATTAAAGACGAGGGGAGGAGAGGAGAGGAGAGGAGAGGAGAGGAGAGGAGATGAGTGGAGCAGGGAGTGGAGAGGAGCGGAGCACGAAGTGGAGAGTGGAGAGTGGAGAGTGGAGAGTGAAGAGGAGAGGAGAGGAGAGGAGAGGAAAGGAGCGGAGAGGAGGAGAGAGAGTTTTTATTTTTTATTTTTTTATTTTTAATGCATATATTTATTATTATTTTATTTCACATAGCGTCAATCTGTCATCATTTAAATTAAATGTGGGTCCCATTTTATCCATATTATCAGTTAACAAAAATTTTAACAGAAAATCTAAGAAATTGTTAAAATTAATGTTTTAAAAATTATAAGATAATATTTGCATGATTTGAAAGTACAAATATAACTATATAACTTGATGTGAATCACAGGATAGTAAAGTATGATTTGCTCAATAAAAAAATAAAAAAATTTCAAGCGTCAGACTGTTTTCATATGATGCTAAGCATTCATTTAAATCCCCTTTACTACATAATACTATAATTTTAATATTTAATTTTTTAATTAACTTTACTTCGTTAAAATTCACTCAAATCGAAATATAATTATTATGTTTCCATCACAAAGTTTTATCACAAACTACAATGTTGGTGAGTTTGTGAGGGGAAGTGGATGAAATTGAATTTGGAGGTTATTGGTTGGGTTGGTGTTTTTGGTATGGGGTTGGGAAATAGTTTTACACTTCATTCATTGCTTGGTGCTCTTTCACCTTCAATACATTCGCTCGTCAAAGCCGAAGGCATATATATTCGCTCGTCAAGGGACAACATCCTCGATGTGCAGATACAGACGTTGGACGACCTCCAACGAGAAGTGGCTGAGCTCAGGGCTCACAATGCCAAGATGGACGTTAAGAATCAGGTCCCGTCTGAGCAATACGAGAGCACACTTACCCTTGTGAGGATGTCCCAACGCAATCAAGGGCGAGATAAGGGGCCAGTTGACCAAGTCCTAGCCGACCAGATTGTGACCGATCGGACCCCGGTCAATCAACCTGTCATCAAGCTAATTCCCTCAGACAGGCATAAGAAACAGCAGTCTAGGGTAAACCCCACCTCATCCGAAGGGCGACTGCTCATCCAACCACCCAATGGCGCCAGCCCTTCTCAACCGAGAATCTATCGGGACGCTCGCCAACTACTAGAAGCTCGCCAAGTTGAGTTAGAGCCCCTCCACCTAACTTATGCTACATCAGACCCTCGGGCTGTGGGACAACCTCCCTTACCCATCTTAACTACGACAGGCCGATAGACGACGGGACACACTTCCGACGTGGCCAATGGCCTAGAAGATCAAAGGACGAGAGGTCCTGAGCCACAACAGGGGGAAAACAACCGAGAAATGCAAGATGAGACCGGCTCAACTGCCAGGAGCTACTCCCATGGCCGAAGGAGAAATAGAAATCGCCAAGAAAGAAGCAATGGTCAACAGGAACACCAACCAAACCCGCCTCCACCTCAACATGACAATGCCTTGGTGGAAAGTCTCTTACGCCGAGTGTGCAATCTTGAGGCAGAGAAGGAAAAAGGTAAAGCACCAGCATGGGGGAAGACTAGCACTTGTCCTTACACCAACCGAATCCTTCGGTCAAGACATAGATCAGAGGTCAAACCTCTGAAAATAGCTCCCTACATGGGAAAAGGCTACCCCGTCACCCACATGAACAATTATGTCTCCGCCCTTGCATACAAGAACATGACGGATGAGGTCCAATGCCTTATCTTCAGCTCTACTCTTATCGACGCAGCTCTTAATTGGTTCTACTGCCTAGCTCCCAATACCATCGACTCCTTCGATGAATTACAGAAAACCTTCCTCAACTAGTTTATGATCCAGACGGATAGGTTGGTCTCCACGGAAGATCTTTTCTCCCTCAAGCAGGGAGAAGACGAAACACTTCAAAAATATGCCGCCAGGTTTAGCCTCGAATACTCCCGCTACCGGGACACGGATGACAAGGCTGCATTCAACACTTTCCGAAATGGCCTCAGGGAGTCACCCTTCAAGTATGCAGCCCATACTGAAGATTGGAAGGATTACAATTAGATCATATGAAGGGCGGCAATCCACGCCAAAGAAAAATTGTTCCACACTCCCACCAAGGAGACTAGAGCACCCTCATACTCAACTCCCCCAGGCAACAACAACAGCCAAGGTAAGACCAACCATAACTCGGGAGGCTACAATCATGGCTCCAACCAATCTCATCAAGGAAAAAGGAAACTCACCTATGACGAACAACATCATGACAAGAAGGGCGACCAAATAACAATAACAGGGGATTGAAGCGAGGTGACAACCATCACCAAGGGGCACGAGACTTGGTAAGAGACAACTTCGGACCAAGGCATCGCTTCGAAACATATATGATACTGAACACATCTTCGAACCACGTACTGCTAAACGTGGAAAGCAGGATCCCCATGGCCAAGCCCAGAAACCCTAACTACCGCCCCATCGTCAATAAAAAATATTTCTGCCAATATCATAAGTACAGTCGCCACACCATTGAGGAGTGCATTGCATTCAAGGACATTGTCGAGCAGCTAGTACTCGAAGGCAGACTTAATAAGTTCCTACAACATGCCCTTTGCCCCTAACACAACAGCAAATCAACACCATCAGCGGAGGACCAACCCTATCCTCTTCACTAAATTCCAACCGAGCAAAGAAGAACTTCCTTCGAGCTACTCAAGCCAACCACCAAGTACTCAACATCTACTCCGGTCGAGTAACTAAGGTGGCCAAGAATGGATGGAAACCCATCACGTTCTCAAAGGAAGAGGAGAAAGGCATCGTGTTCCTTCACGACGACCCCTTCACCATCAGGGCCCAAATTTCCAATTACGATGTAGGAAGAATACTCGTTGACACCAGGAGCTCGGTCAATGTACTCTTCTGGGATGCTTTCAAACAGATGGCCATAGACGAGAAAGAGCTCGACTGAAAGGTCACGCCACTTATGGGTTTCTCAGGGGACTTAGTCTTACCCAAGGGCATCATCTCTCTACCAGTATCAATGGGGACTACCCCCAACGATAGCAACAACCATCACGACCTTCCTTGTGGTCGATTGTCCCATGGCCTATAACGCCATTATCGGACGAGGACTACTCAATCAAATGAAGGCCATCGTGGCAACCCACCTACTACTAATGAAATTCCCAATAGCCAAGGGAACATGATAGGTGCGAGGAGACCAGCTCTCCGGAAGAACATGCTATGCCACGGCCTTAACCAAGACGAGTAAGCAGAATCAACCAAATCAAATAGAAACTCTATCAGTCACCGAAACTGTCTTGGGTGTGGACGCCATCAACCCAAAACTCATGGAAGAATTCCGAGACAGCCCCCCGGAAGATCCACGAAACCTTGCAAACATGCCACAAGCCGAACCTATGGAAGAGACAGAGGTAATACCTCTATCTTATCAACACAAAGATCGCATGGTCTGGATAGGATCAAAGCTGAAACCCACCATACGAGTAGCCCTGGTAGAATTCTTGAAGGAACATGCCGAAGCCTTTGCATGGTCTTACGCAGACATGCCATGCATCTCCACTGATGTGATCTACCACAGGCTCACCATCGACCCGTCATTCAAGCCAGTCACACAGAAGCAGCGAAGGTATGATACAGAGAGACAATTGGCAATGCATGCCGAAATCACAAAGCTGAGCACCATACACGTCATACGGAAAGCCATATATGCCGCTTGGGTAGCAACATGGTGCTCGTCAAGAAACTATCCGGATCCTGGTGCATGTGCATCGACTTTACCGATCTCAACAAGGCTTGTCCCAAGGACAATTTCTCATTACCTAAGATCGATATGCTCATGGACGCCACCGCATGACATAAATTACTCAGCTTCATGGATGCTTACTCAGGCTAACCAGATCCTCATGAATCCAGGTGATCAAATCCATACAAGCTTTCGAACTAACCTAGGTGTCTACTGCTACAATGTTTTTCCTTTTGGCCTAAAGAATGCAGGAGCGACATACCGAAAATTGGTCAACTTCATGTTCGCCGATCAAATCGGTAAAACAATGGAGGTCTACGTGGACGACATGCTTGTCAAGAGCAAAACAGATGACGAGCACATTCCCAACCTAGCTAGGATGTTCAAAGTCCTCAAGGAGTACAAGATGCGCCTCAGCTCCACCAAATGTGTCTTCGGAGTGGATCAGACAAATTCTTGGGATATATGATCAGCCAGAGAGGCATTGAGGCAAATCCTGAAAAGATCAAGGCAATCTTTGACATGCAACCTCAACAAACCCACAAAGACATCCAAAGCTTTACGGGACGAATGGCAGCTCTCACTCGCTTGATATATAAAGCAACAAACATATGCGCCCCATTCTTCAAAGCTCTAAAAAGCAAGAGCAAACAAATTGATTGGACAAAGAAATGTAACAAGGAATACATTTAACTCAAGCAATACATGAGTAGGGCACCACTACTTGCCAGACCAGAGGCCGGAGAGCATCTCTTCGTATACTTATCAATATCAACCTCAACTATCAGCTATGTTCTTATCACAAGGCGAGAAGGGGTAGAACATCCTGTCTACTACATCAGCAAGCTCTTCAGGATGCAGAGACCATGTACCCTGACATGAAGAAACTTGCTCTGGCTCTAGTAGTCACAGCACAGAGGCACATACCATACTTCCAAGCACATGAGATCAAGGTCGTCACCAGAAAACCCTTAAGACAAGTTCTACAGAAGCCAGACATCTCTTGCCGTCTCACTGAATGGGCAATTGAGCTAAGTGAGTTTGACATCTCCTATGTAGCCAAGACAGCTGAGAAAGGACAAGAAGTGGTTGACTTCATCGCTGAATACTCCTACCAACCTACACAATACATGCCACCGGAGGAAACCCCTTCGCAAGGAATCACCACCAAGGAAATCCAAGGATCAACCAACGCACCCCCAATTGATTCGCAACGCCCATGTTGGACACTATACGTGGATGGATCAGCTTGCCACAGTGGATAAGGAGCATGATTAGTTCTCACCTCCCCAGAACAAGTAAAGCTAGAATATGCCCTACGCTTTAGCTTCAAGGCATCCAACAACGAGGCTGAGTATGAAGCACTGTTGGTTGGCCTACGCTTAGCCAAAGACTTGGAGGCCAAATAGTTGAGGATCTACAGCGATTCACAATTGGTGGTCAACCAAATCAACAACGACTTTGAAGCCAAGGAAGTATCCATATCACTTTACTTGGTCCTGGCAAAGCAACTTCTTCAAAGCTTCTTGGCCAATAAAATCAACAAAATCCCAAGATCGAAAAATAGTCATGTCGATGCTCTGGCATGACTTGCATCCTTACTGGATGAGAAGAAGAAGTGAAGGTTGCTTGTGGAAGTCCAACACATGCCCAACACAAGACCACGCCCAGTATACACCAGTCCCACTTGGATGGATCCCATCAAAGCTTTCCTCCAAGACGGCACTCTACCATACGACAAGATGGAGGTCAAGAAAATCAAGAGACAATCAGCTCGATACACCATCCAGCATGACCATCTCTACAAGCGTGGTTTCACTACCCCACTATTGAAGTGCCTAACACCAGACATGGGTGATTACGTGCTAAGAGAAATGCACGAAGGCATTTGCGGAGATCACTCTGGAGCCAGAACTTTGGCACAGAAGGCCTTCAAGCAAGGGTACTATTGGCCCACCATGCTCTCAGATGCCATTGAACTCACGCAAAAATGCGACAAATGCTAGCAACATGCACAAATCCCTCACCTTCCAGCTGAGCCCTTAACTTCTATGCTTAGTCCTTGGTTGTTCTCTCAATGGGGACTAGATCTGATTGGACAAACGCCTGAAGGTAAGGGAAAGGTCAACTATGCAGTTGTAGCTGTGGACTACTTCACAAAATGGGCAGAAGCGAAACCATTGGCAACCATCACAGCAGCCCAGATTGAGCACTTCGTCTACCAACACATCATCTGCCGCTTCGGGATCCCACACACCATTGTCATTGATAATGGGAAGAAATTTGATTGCAATCGCTTCAGGGCATTCTATGAATCCTATGGCATCAAACTCCTTTTTGCTTCACCATCTCACCCACAGTCCAACGGATAGGTGGAAGCAGTCAACAAGAACATCAAACATAACTTAAAGAAGAGACTCGATGAAGATAAAGGCAAATGGTCCGACATTATCGATGACATGTTACGGTCCCACATAACCTCCTACAAGACAGCCACAAATGAGACTCATTTTGCCTAGGCATTCGGCACAGAAGCAATCGTACCAGTGGAGATTGGCGAGACATCCTACTGAGTCATCTCCTACGACCTAGAATAGAACAATCATCAAATAGCTCTTAGCTTGGACCTGCTGGAGGAACGTAGAGAAAAGGCCAACCAAAAGAACATTGCATACAAGAAAAGAGTTACAAGATATTACGACTCAAGGGTTCGCCATAAAAGCTTCAAGATAGGAGATCTATTCTTGAGGAAATTCAGCCTTGTAACCAAGGAGAGATCTGCTGGCACATTTGGCCCTACTTGGGAAGGACCCTACAAAGTGTCCAGAGTATGCCGAGAGGGGACCTATGAGCTCCAAGACTAGAAAGGAAAGACACTTCCACATACATGGAATGTGGACCATCTCAAATTCTACTACAAGTAAACAAGCCCACGGCCACAAACATGATCGGTCAATAACCGAATTTTTTGTAATCACTCCTGGCATACCCAATTGACATTATCAATGAATGAATTTTACAATGAGGCAAAACCACTTCTCTCTCATCTCTTTGGAAATCTGTCGTTCTATCAAGTGATCGACCTTCCTTCACTATGAGGCAGAACCTCATCTTAAACGACCTTAATTTACCCTAATCAACCTTCATTATGAGACACCCTCATTTTTGAACGGCCTTAGTTTCCATTTAAAATGGTTTTTTTTTTTCATTTTGAACGACCTAATTTCATTATGAGGCATCTCATTTGGAACATCCTCACCTTATCTTAATAAGTCTTCTCTCATTATGAAGCATCCCGCCTTAAATGGCCTTACCACCTTTCAAAGGCAAACACCTTATGTCAACCAATTTTGAACGGCCTCGCATATCACTTACTAGATCGGCCTTTTACAGTCCTATCATGCATACACACAAAGTCTGTTCTTAACGACCATGCAAATTCAACACACTCACAAGCAAAAATTAAGTCGAAGACAGAACAAATATGAGAAGGAAAATAAGCATACATCTATAGGTGAGACCCCATGGTCCCACCAAATAATTACTTGTTCATACAAGGCCATAGGGCCGATTAATAGACATATTACAAGAACTAAGGGGCATTCCCCTGATATTCTGGGACATTTCCTTCATCATCTTTCGGCGTCTAAGCTTCATCATCTTTCGGCGTCTAGGATTCATCATCATCATAAGGCAGAGCATTCCCATCTTCATCCAAGTAGTCTTCAAACTGTGGAGGTTGCTTCAGCCATGGAAATTGGATAGGAAGACTAGTGTTAGCCAGAAGGATTCGTCTGAACAACCCATCCTCCAGCTTGGCGCCAAACCACTGAAGGTCATGATGATATGCTGGGGACGACTTGTACTCTTGAGCCCCCCCCACCATCTTGCCAAGATAAGCTGTTCGGCCAGCCTAGTATTGGCCGACTCGACCTCAGTAACCTTGGCCTCCAGCTCTGCCACCTTCACCTTGGGCTCATCCTGTTGGGCAGCCAGCCTCCTCTCTAGCTCTTTCACCTTGAGCTCGGCATCCACCTTGGCCTGGATAGACTTCTCAACCATCCTTTCTTTCTCGGCCAAGGAGTCCATCTTCGACTTCAAGGCCTGGTGCTCTTCGGCTACTTTCTCCCTAGCTTGGCTAGCATGCCGAAAGGGGGTGACAACCTCACCAAAGAACTGCATGAATACCAAACACTTAGACAAAGAAAAGCAAAAGTATAAAAACAAAATACAAGGTCAAACAGAAAGAACTTACATATGCCCCAGCTCGTATAGTCTTGTCACACCAATCAGCAAAGTTCTTCACCTTCAAGGCCGCGATCTCATCCAGCTCATACTGAGACCCACGAACAACAGTGTTCATAAAGTCCAGCTGAGAAGGATGGAAGGCCGTAGACAGCTGCCTCCAGGTCTCGTCCACCTCCTCGGTCCTCACTATGTACGGCTCCCTATCGGCTTTCAAAAAGTAAGATCGAATGGAAGCATCAAGGTATGACTTCTTCATATTCTTGGGGACCCTTCGACCTTCCAAGTCAGAGCCGATGTTGGGACAGATGATCTTGCGAACCGTCTCAAGGGCCTCAACCTCACCCTACTTCTTCTGTTGAAGAACATCCTCAGAATCGGAGGCTGACTCCTTCCGCTTCTTCCCCATTCTTTTCCTTTCCTCATCCATTGCTCGGCAACGTTCATCGGCTTCATCATCAAGATTGATGAAGGGAGGAACATGAGGTCGATTAGCAGATGGCCTAGAGCTAGCAGTCGGTTGGGTAGGGACTAACCCAGTGCCACTTGAAAAAAGTTGAGCCAACGGCTCCCCGGTAACAAGATCCACCCCTTGGGAATCCAACGCCTCATGACCCACCTGCTCGGCCAAACCATCATCTACCCGTAAAGAAACAATCTTCGAAGTCGATCTTGTCTTGATCGGCTTACGAAAGTCAATCGTCCTTGTGGATGCTCCGGTCAAGCTTCATCGGGCTTCTCAGCGTCGGCCTTAGTTTCAGCTGCCTTCTTCAACTCCTCAACAATCTTCGCCATTCTCTTGGTTAATTACTCGGCCGCATCTACAACAAAATCTGTATCGACTGCAAGAAAAAGCCAGTTAGAAAATAATTGAAGCACAATCCTAACTAATTAAGACCGAGTGACATTTACACAAAGTAAGTATCAGACCAACTTGCAAAAGATGAGCAAGCTAACGTAGATCATCCCTATTACTTTCAGCCCGGTCAAGCTTGGAAAACACCTCAGCACAGTCGGCCTTTTCCTGATCGCTGATATCAAGCCGCTTAAAAATGTCTAGAAGAAAACAAAAGGATTAAAGTCAACACCAATCGGCCATATCATTCACAAAACAATCATACAACAAAACAAGACAAAAATTTCCTACGGCTACCACCTTTCAACTAATACATGCGTCGATCGAAGAAGGGCAGATCTATCCCTCCCAATTCCCAGAAACATACATAAACTTATGTTTCCAAGCCTTCTGGGAGGTCGACATATCTTCAATAAAGGGCCCCCTTTCTTTCTTCGTCTTGGACTCTACGTAAATCTAGCCTGTCTTATCCCTCACAAATTTATACAAGTTGTTGATATGACCCTAAGTCGGCTCACCCTTCCCGCACAACTTGAAAGCCGTATACACGCCAGTTAACATAATCCAACAATTTGGATTAAGCTGGCCGAGAATAACCCCCACTTCAACGGCCATCTTCTGCAGCCATGGATGAAGAGGAGGCATCACTCCATGACCAAAATTGTCTAGATGAAAGGTCGCCCAACCGATTGGCGGATTGCTCAGCCTCTCCTTTCTCCCAAGTAATCTCATCTTTACAGCATCTGGAATGTTGAACACTCTTCGGTAAGCCAGAAGGTCATCATCAGCCAAGGTACTTACTTGCCAATCAACCTCATAGGCCGAGCTGGCCACTGTTACCAATTCAACAGCCTCTTCCTCATCAATTTCCATCGGCCTTGAACTCGATGCAATCTCTACCGGCTTTGAACTCGAAGCTATATTCTTACCCTTCTCAGCCGGAGACTTCAACAACTCACTCTGGTCAACGAATGACACCTCAGCTTTAGAGGTCTCGGCCCCATCACCGGCTGACACATAACGGGTGTCAATGTATTCAAAAGCTTATCAAGCTCTTCCTGTAGTTCCTAGGTAGATTGTCCTTGAGATGCCTTAAGGATCAGTCCACCTATGTTAGTATCCACCTCTGGCTCTGCCCTAGGGTTTGGCCGAGGGGAACCAAAGGCCGATTCAGAAACGTTTAGCCATGAAGTAGAGCTAGTCGAGCTAGCTTCTGGTTCACCATCAAACGCATGATAGGATCGATCCTGAGATCCTTCTTAATTACCCACTGAACTTGACATCTACAACATACAAGGAAGATCAATGAAGGGAAATATGCAAGACACAACAACTAGACACACGGACGATCAAACAAACACACTCATCAAGTTCATCACAGTTCATGCAAAAGTCACACATTCGATCGAAAAAGCAAATGAAGAACAGGGAAATACCTTGTTTATGGGAATTCCGCCGTAAAATCCGTAATTACTCGTCGAAAATCTCCTAAACGGGATTCTAAGTAGCCGAAAATCGCCTTCAAATTTTCAAGAATTTCTCTCAAAAGCCAAAGTGGCAAATAAGGAAGGATTCAAAACTTTATAGGTACCCCAATGTCGACCGTTACTAACCTACTTCGGCTAGTCGAAGGGTCGCTCACACAACCCAAGGCAATGAAAGCATGACATGTGGCACCCCACTCAAACCTTGTCAGAAAACTTACATCATGTCAGGAGGCACATAATTGAACCCATGCAAGTGGCACTCGATCGGCCATAGACATTCCTAGCCGATCGGCCATATTATCGTGCGAGGTTCCGCTCCTGCGGGCTGTCCAAGATAACATACACTCATCTTGCAAGTGGCACTCGATCGGCCATGGACATTCCTAGCCGATCGGCCACATAATCGTGTGAGGTTCCACTCCTGCGGACCATAGAAGATAACAAAGTCTCATCTTGCTAGTGGCATTTGATCTGCCAAGGACATTCCTACCTGATTGGCCACATGATCGTGCGATGTTCCACTCCTGTGGGCCATCCAAGATGACATACACTCATCTTGCAAGTGGCACTTGATCGGCCATGGACATTCTTAGCCGATCGGCCACCTGATCATGCGAGGTTCTGCTCCTGCGGGCTGTACATGATGACATACACTCATCTTGCTAGTGGCATTCAATTGGCGATGGACATTCCTAGCCGATCAGCCACATGATCGTGCGAGGTTCCACTCATGCGGGCCGTCCAAGATGACATACACTTATCTTGCAAGTGGCACTCGATCGTCCATGGATATTCCTAGCCGATCGGCCATATAATCGTGCGAGGTTACGCTCTCGCGGGTCTTATAAGATGACATACACCCATCTTGCTAGTGGCACTCGATCAGCCATAGACATTCCTAGCCGATCGGCCACATGATTATGCTAGGTTCCATTTTTGCGGGCCGTCCAAGATGACATACACTCATCTTGCAAGTGGCACTCGATTGGCCATGGACATTCCTTGTCGATCGGCCACATAATCGTACGAGGTTTTGCTCCTGCGGGCCGTACAAGATGACATACACTTATCTTACTAGTGGCATTCGATTGACCATGGATATTCCTAGCCGATCGGCCACATGATCGTGCGAAGTTCCGCCCCTGCGGGACGTCCAAGATGACATACACTCATCTTGCAAGTGTCACTCGATCGGCCATGGACATTCCTAGCCGATTGGCCACATAATCGTGCAAGATTCCGCTTCTGCGGGACGTACAGGATGACACACACTCATCTTTCTAGTGGCATTTGATCGGCCATGGACATTCCTAGCCGATCGGCAACATGATCGAGTGAGGTTTCGCTCCTGCGGGCGATATAAGATGACATACACTCATCTTACAAGTGGCACTCGATCGGCCATGGACATTCCTAGCTGATCAGCCACATGATTGCTCGAAGTTCCGCTCATGCGAGCCGAACAAGATGACATACACTCATTTTGCAAATGGCACTCGATCGGCCATGGACATTCCTAGTCGATTGGCCACATGATCGTGCGAAGTTCCACTTCTGCGGGCCGTACAAGATAGCACTTCGCCATAGCCAAAATTTAAGACCAACCCTTTTTTTGTTAAAGATTGACCACGACGACTCACCTCAGCCAAGTGCTTGGGGGACTGAGGAAATCCACCTCCATCAACGACTTGTGGGACTTTTGTTCGTACCTAATTTGGTCAACCTGGTCAAGACCGATCAGTCCCGCCAAAAACCATATTTGGCATTTGGGTCAAAAAAATACAACAATACAAATCTACAACATCAGGTGCATCCCACCAACGGAGCCTTGGAAAAAGACACCAAAAGGCACTAGGCCGACCAGATTTGGTCGGCCTACCCGTCCATCGGCCGACCGTGTCAACACAACCGCGGGACTCGGGACCACCAGGACATGTGTCTGCTCCAAGATCAGAGACTTTTATCCCACATCGAAATGTTTCACCTACAACATTCAATGCCAATATAAATACAAGGGCGCCTCCCCTCAAAAAGTTAATAAGAATCTTGCCCTTACGCTGCCTAATTACTACAGTACCCTCCACACTTAACTAACTTAAGCATCAGAGACTGTTAGGCTGTCACCCCACCGGTGCTCATTTTCTCTTACCTTCTCCCCGCAGGTCTTCCTATCTCCGAGGAGAGTGAGTCAA
The DNA here is from genome assembly GCA_037349345.1 of Oemleria cerasiformis. Lineage (NCBI taxonomy): Eukaryota > Viridiplantae > Streptophyta > Magnoliopsida > Rosales > Rosaceae > Oemleria > Oemleria cerasiformis. The sequence goes on along the minus strand of JAZGTL010000055.1, from coordinate 799,513 downwards.
GCGAGCCCAGCGAGGCAACTCTAAGTTGGTCCATCTTTGGCATCAACACGGTAAATTACACTTTACTATTATATGGTTTACACTTTGTAATACGGTCATACTTGACTTTTAAAATTTTTACAAACATTATGTATTTTCTAAAACGTAACAAGCTGGTCCCACATTTCAAATTTCAGTCCAAGCTTCTTTCAAATACTGACGTGGCATCTGTCGATCTCATTTTCAAACTATTACCAACCTCATTAAAAGTGCATATCTGTCAATTTTCTCATTTCGGCCCCAATTTAGGTATTTTTTTCTTGATTTTGTTTCCCTTATCTTTGTTTTGGTCGTCAAAATACGCAAATTAATAGATATGGTCTTTTAATGAACCTGGGAACGGTTGAAAAAAAGAATCCACATACGCCACATCAGCATTTAACAAAAACTTGGTTAAAAATTATAACAGTGTAACTAAGTTGTTGCGTTCTAAAAAGTACAAGGAGATGCTTGTCAAATTATAAGAGTCAAATATGGTGAAGCAATGAAACAACTACCAACGTTACTTGAAATACATTATTATTTACCCTCTGCAAATCTGGTGCAGCTCTAATTAAGGTTGATTATAAACATTGCATGTCCCAAGAGGTAAAGGCACATGCATATATAGACCAAAAAGTGTGTTATTGTTCTTTATTAAGTAGAGAAACACAATGCACTGACCATGCATGTCTGGATACTTCCATCATTCATTTCTTTTGTATAAATATTCAGTACTAGAAACATAAGTAAAGATAATTGGCAATTTTTATTATAAAAAAAAAATGGTAGATAATTAGAAATTTTCCAATAAATGAAAAACATAATTGGCTTTTTGTTTTAATAAAGGAAAGAAATCATATATATCACTAACTTTTTATGGACAATAATGTACATACATTTTAAGAGCTTTTTTTATTACATTAATAAGACCCGGAAGAAGACTTGCGGAAACAACAAAATATGTTAGAGCATCACCAACAGGGTCCCTTAAATATATATATATATATATATATATATATATATTATCTAAATTCGGGATTTTAAAAAAAAATAGGGCTTCAACAAAGTCCATATCTCACTCCTTATTTTAGAATTTTGATATTTTGGGGTTGTAGATCCCTTAACTTATCAAATAGGAGAGTGAAAGTAGCAATTGCTATCTTCTCTCAATGGGACGAATTTCATTCAAATTTCAAATGTTTAACTTGAAATAAATAATAAAATATTTGAGATTTTGAAAAAATAGAGAACACTGCTAGAATAAATTTTTTTAAAGCAGTTTGCTAAAATAAATTTCTAACTATTTTAGCTATAATTTAGCTTAAATTTAGCAATCCTGATGTAGATGCTCTTAGTTACTAGATATTAACATCGAGCACACACACACACATATATATATATATATATAAATATATTTATATCATCATTATTTGCAACACAAATGAAGAGAAATATCATTATATTGTGGTGATATAACAAAATTTATGCATCTAACACAAATAGCGTTATGATAAAAAAAAAGCGTACCCATTAATTAAATAAAATTTCTATCTCCACTGTGCCAGCAAGGATTTGATGGGGATGCCTCACTTCCGATTTTGGTAGTGTTCATGTTGGTCTTTTCCGATTTTTTCTTTTTCTTTTCTCTTAATGGTCATCATGTATTCTTTTGCGAGGTTTTGGCATTATGTCCCTCTTGTTGTATTTATATATTTTTCTTAATAAATTTTGGTTAGTGTGAGTGCTTTGGAGGATAGGGGGCGGGGGGTTCTACCGGGAGCTTAGGCCATCTCTAGCAAAAGAGTCCTAAAGGGCCACCCAAATGAAAATTTAGATCTCCAAAAATTAATATTTAATGAATATTGTAGGGCTATATTTTACCATCTCCAGCAGTTGAGGGCTGTGCTATATTTCGTTTAATATTTTATAATTTTTTAATATACCATTTAGTTTAATGAATTAATAAATACACTAAAGTCACATCTTAACTAGTTTTCAGATATGTGACGAAATAAAAATATTTTGCATAAGATTTTTTTGGTCACGTGTCGGCTCATGAAATTCGGTATTTTTTATCATTAATTTTCTTAAAAAAATGGGTAAGATAATTTGCCACGTATAAGCACCCAATTGACGCTCGAGATTTCTTATTTCTTAGTTGTCCCACCTTATCTTCAGTTGTATAAAAAAATTCCTATAAGATATTAATAAGATATCATTTCATTTAAAAAATAAAATTCATAAGATATTGATAAATATTTTTTACAAGAAAATCTACCACGTGTAAGCACCTGATTGATTGTCGAGATTTCCTATATCTTAGTTGTCCCACCTTATCTTCATTTGAAGTCAATATTTTGAGTTATGTTATGCCTGTAAATCTCACATTCTTTTCTTTTCTTCATCTTCATCTTCTCTTTTCATATTGTGTATTTTGTCATTCATTCAAATCTAATTCAAAAATGAATTCCAACTCGGGTTTCCAATCCGATTTGGCATCGAAATGGGCGGTGAAGAGGCGCCAAATGGTGGAAGAAGATGAAGCCAAGGTGCGGTTGAATATGCAAATGGCGGCTATAGCAGTGAGTTGGTATTAACAACAAACCAGCATTCAACAACAAACTCAATGGGGTGGTTCTATTCCTAGTCGCCAAAAGAAACCCCAAGACCATGAAGGTTTGCCAAAAAATATATATATAAAAAAAAGCACTGCAGCTTTGCTGCAAATGATTTCTGACGTAATGCCCACTTCCAATTTTTGTTTAGTCCATCCCAAAGAGCCAAATATAGTTGTTCCTTTAGTCCATAGGCCAAATTTTGGTATTTAGAATTGATTTAGAACACTTGCTGGAGATAGATTTTGACCCAAAATTCCTAAATTTTGCCCTGTAGCCTACATTTAGACCATTGCTAGAGATGGTGTTAGTTCCCTCTCATTTGCTTTGTGCATTAGGGGTGTAGGCTGCTGTATTAGTCTGATGACTGGGCTTTGACATGTAGTTTTACTGGCCTAATCTTTGATTGCCCCGCTATTGTAGTTTGAAGATAATATTTCCAATTTCATAATTGTTATGGTTTGAAATTAATTTGGTCAAAGGAAAAAATGTACTTATTCTTTGTATTTGAATGTTATAAATTAATTTAACAATATTATTTTTGGTACTTATACCTCTACTAGAATCATTAAACTAGCTAATATCCTTAGAAAAGGGAGGAAAGCTCTTCATTCTTGGTTCTCCTATAGCTAGATCCTCTGGAACACAAACTAAGAATTATTATTTCTAGATTAGTGTACTACAAACAAAGAATTCTTAACTCATCCTCAGGTAGCCTAGTAGTTAACTCATTTTTGGGTAGCCAGGTAGGTAGGGCAAGTTTGTATCTATGTGTTGCTCCACATGCTAATATTTCATGGGTTCGATTCCTCTTAGGATCAAATCAAGGTTTAAGTGAGAGGTCATGTCGTTGCATTATTGTGTTAGTCTTCTCGAGGTTTTACATGACAAAGTTGAGTTCATTCTGACTCTATCTTGAAAGGCTTCCCTTGTTAAAAAATAAACTAAGAATATTTAGACTATTAGTATTATAATCTAATTGCATTCCTTTTTATTCGAGTTCGACCCGCGTAAAGAACGAGGTCGATATCCAATTTTTTCTAATCCCTCCCTATATATCGTTGTATAAAAAAATTAATAAGAGTTCCTAGGAAATGAAATATTTAAACACTTTGACCAAAACCCAAACCCCGAAATGTGAGGCGATACACTTGTCTTGATTTTTCAGTTCCTAATCCCATGTTTTTAAACATTTTGGGATTGCACTATGATATTTTTAAAAGTTGTTTCCATTGTACTTTAAGAATAAATAGTCGTAAATAAAACAATAAATGTTTTTTGAAATTAGCTTATAAAATTTTTATGTGAATGAAAAACAGTGTTATCGGTAAATTTTAATGTAACAATTGCGGCTACGGATAATAACTAAATTAGACATGATGTTGAAAGTGTTACGTAGTGGTTGTGGAAAATTTGAAGGTAGGGGTAGAGGAGGAGGCGTTCGTCATTGTCGTAGTAAAGGTTGAGGTAAAGGTAGGAGTAGTGGGGTGGGTGGTGGTGATGGAAGTGTAGGTAGGGGTGGGTATTTTGGTGGCGGTGGTAGGAGTAGAGGTGTTGGTGGTGGTTGTGGTCATTGAAGTAGAGGTAGAAGATGGAAAGGTAGTGGTAGATGAGGTGGAGGTGGAAGTAGAAGAGTTGGTGATGGTGGTGGTGATGGTGGAAATGATAGGACCCCTTCCAAATTTCCCCCTTGAAATTCGTGAAGAGCCCTTTTCCCATCTGAAAAACCCCGGAAAGTAAAAAATATTTCAAAACTACCCTTACGCTAGCAACCAAAATTATAAACTTTTACCGAAAATTCGGCAGAATCTCCCTAGTAACAGGGGTCAACCAAAATCTAACCTGCTAGAGAATCCAAGAATCCAAACCTAACTCAATCAAACAGACCCGTATATAAATATATACAACTTCTCCGGAAGCCATTTGATTTTAATTGGTGGAACCCACACTACATACAATTGTACCCCCACAATCCCACCATGGTACGGGGAAAGGCAGTTCAATAAGGTGACCTTCTCCCCAGACACGCATGTTCGAAGATACCTCAAAGACCCGGTTGAAAGTCTGGTCGAAGTCAATATCCCGGGCCGTAACTCAATGTACCGGTCGAAGCCGTAATCCCGAGTCACAGTTCAAAACTCCAGCTGTAACCGATATCCCGGGCGCCAATATCCGGACGCCCAATATCCCTAGCCATAGCTCAATATCCTGGCCGTAGTCGATATCCTGGGCTGCAGCCCAATATCCCGGGCCTTAAATTCAGTTGAAATCTGAGGGCGGAGGCCGGAGAAATCATGAACTTGGTTTAGCATAATTTACACTAAAAAGTTTTTCAAACTCCAGAAAACTCTGCCATTTAATGAAGTCAACAATATTCAATTCTTCTTTCAATACATCAAACTTATGTGTTGTTAGGAAATCTCCTAATTGAATACACCCTAATTTATAATGACTTTACAAATGTCAATGTGAATCTGTATTGAATATTCAAACTTTTATCAACTCCTTAAAAATTGTAATTGAATACACATGAACTTTTAGAGACATTTAAAATTTATAAAAATCTAAATTGAATACACAATCTAAAGATTTTAGTTTCTGGAAAGTATTATTGTTTTGCTCCAAAATGCGACGGAGGACTTGGGGTCGCCTTTGGTCGATCTCAGTAGAATCATGCGCCAAAGAAGGGGGCTCCTGTTGTCTTTAGTGATGTGGTGATATATGATTGTTTGGAGATTGGGTTTGGGTTAAAGGCTGTGGGCTAAGAGGCCTTATGATACTGCGGTCCTTCCCTAGATGGGCTAACTAGAAAGTATGCGAGTAGGCCTTAGCTGCCTTTAAAGTAGGCATGCCAGTAGTAGAAGCTGTTACTAGACAGTTTTAGAATGGGTTCTATTGCGGCCCAAGAACCTGTCTTTAATCAATTGATTGTATGGCGAGCGGGCAAATTGCTCTCGCTGTTGTTTTCAATGCATTATTCTTAATGTATCCAAAGACTTAATAATTTTCTTCCAGTCTAGTCCAAGTTTTGTTTAAATTAAGACCGACATGTTCATTTTAGCAGTTTGTTATTGGTAAGAAGCAGTTAGGTGTGCAGGTTTTCTTAAGTCGGGATGATAGTATTGGACCAAAACATATGAGCAATTTTATGAATTGAAGCAGCCGCAAAATGCAAACGGTTGGTGTATTCCAAAATACTTGTAAAACTCCTCTTAAGAAAATCCGTTTAAATGTAAAGGAATGAAATACAAGTAATGATAAGTAAGATGCGTAAGAATTGAATGTAATAACAAAGTACAAGTGCTGGAAGTAAATAATTATTTGGAAATCAAGCCTAATTTGAGGGGCACGATCTTCTAGAAATCTTCAACTAGAATGAACGTCAGTCAGAATCATACCATTGGATGGCAAAGAATTTAAACAGTAGTGAGATGCCAAGGGTTGAGTGTTTGGGTACCTTAAGGACTGAAATGCGCTGCAGTCGGGATGAGGGAAGTGTTCGAGTTCCAAGTCGGGAACTTGAGAGAGAGGTGGAGGGAGAAAATCGAATCTCGACTTGTGGCAGGAGAAATAGGTTGTGGCTTTCCAGGCGAACCTTTGAACAAAGAAGCTTGTTGCCTTTGTGTTTGAAATTGATTGGTTTGATCAATTGTTTGTTTGTTTGATTGATTGGTTGTCTTTTGAGAAGAAGGCTTCTTTTCCTTTTTATAGGTGGCTTGGGGAGCTGATTTGGCAAGTGGACTTCGCCACGGGGTCCACTACTGCCTTTGCTTTTCTTAAACATCCCCTTCATCCGCTAGCACGGAAGGCACTTTTCTTCATAACCGACTTTTTTACCACGTCTTCACGCATCCAAGTTGCTATTGGGCTGGGCCTTCGCGACTTGGGTATTTAATTTCCGCTCAATTTCTCTTTAGCCCAAAAGTGAATTTTTTTCGGGTGTAAACAATTATTAATTAAATTAACAGAGTGTGAATGAAGTTATATATATAAAAAAAAAAATACTAAATAAAACGTTTCTTATTTATTTTGTAAAGCTAACTTACTACATACCTTCAAATTTGACATTGAATTAATTTTCCATTTCTTTAGGCTGTAATCAAATTAACTTTCCCTTTCTTTTAGCTTAAACATTTAGGTAACATTTGGTGAGTGAAACTGGATTAGATTAGATAACTTGTCAAATTTAATATATCGTGAATGTAAAAATGTTTATATTTTCATTGTAGAAGGATTAGAAGGGATTAAACATAAAAGGAAACTTACCACTTCTAATTCTATAATTTTGAAGGATTAGATTAGAAAACTTTTCTTCTATGTCTACCCCCTCCTAATCCCCTTGCAATGAAAACACATCAATTTTCATATTCAAGATACAGTAAATTTGATGACTTATCCAATCTAGTCATCTCCACACCTCCTAACTAAACGAGTTAGCGTAAAGCCTGTAGTAATGTTGATATGATTGTGAATCGAGTTCGATTACTGGGGATATTGCACGACGGGTTATGAGGTGTCGTTTTTGAATTGGGGTCAAAGTGTCAACGTGGAATGAGTCCTAATTGTATTGTTGTCTAGTGATATTGCAATACACCGACCAAATTCGAAGATTGAAGCCACTCTTGACTCTTGTGGCGTTACCAAGCCTCCTCGAGGTTATTGAAGATTGTTCTATATCAAGCATTTTCCTTGATATCGATTATTTCCAGTCGATCCCGTCTGCTGAAGGTGCCGTGCCCGTGTTTCTAGCATCCCGTCCTCGGATGGAGATGCTAGTTGAGATCATGCATGTATCCAAAGGTCAACATATTTCAAAACTTTAGAATTATAGAAACAAAAATAATATATTTGTTTGTTTTGGTACTAACAGTCAAATCCGCCGTGGACCCCTTTCCAATTGAATATTACAGCAAAAATCCTGCCTTATGGGACGATCATCACATTCTCATTTAATTTATAGCTTTACTTTTTCGTTATAAATTAAAATGCTGCAATTATGTTTTCTTTTGCTTGTCGGGTGCGCCAACTTCATAAAATAAGTGAAAAAAAATTATGCTTCCATCACTTTGACTTGATGACTTAATTTAGGATGCCCTTCCGAATAAATTATTATAAGATATCATCTAATAGTTATATGAAGTATTCAATTTGTGTATTATGATATAAGAGAATTCTGAAAATAAGGAATTTGAATCATATCGCCTACTTACATATAATATGTGAACTAAATGCAATATATATATGTGGCTGTGAGGCGGTACCATTTAATAACTTCATTCGTTTTTTCCACTTTATAACTTTATTTCTTTTTAATTTAATCACCAATAATACATATTTCGTGTTGCTCGCAAATTCGATAAGATATTCATGAACAAATTGAGCACTATAGACATCTATAACAATGGAAGTCTTATAACTATGATCTGATGAGGCAATCAATCATATGTCCTCCCTATTTCTATCTAGTAGGGTGTTTTTTTTTCTAGTCATGTTCGCGTTGTTCGCAAAGTTGTTTTACGTCTACGAATGATTATAATATGTATATAAAATTTGATGTTTAATATTTAATTTATTACGTAATCAATCTTTAGAAAAAAAGAAAAAAACTTGATATGTATTTCTTTTTAGTTTCAACAAAAGTTGTTTGTGGGACCAGGGTGATCAAATGGTGGTGATTGAATGGAGAATGAGCATCATTTGTATGGTATAATAGAGCTGTACCAAACAACAACTATAATGGTACAGGCTATTCCATATTCTCCACCATACATTCTTGTCAAACTGACCGCCAATAAATGAGATCCATGTGGCAAAATCTTCTGCCCAGATATTGATAACCTTATGATGATCAATATATATATATATATATATATATATATATATATATGTGTGTGGATTTTCTTACAAATGTTATGCCGTCTACTTTGGGACATTCAAAAAGTTTTATATTTATGTACATGTTAATTTGTGGTGCTTTAGTTGTTGCATTCATTTGATGAAGTCGTTATTTGACGGTGTAGATTTGAATGCTAATTTTAAAAATTATTTTCTGCACCGTTGGATGTCGATTTTATCAAATTGGTGCATTAATTGAATCATTACCCGTTAATTTGATCAAAATTTTCCAGATAATTTGAGAGCGGAAAAAGTTAGTGTATCAAAGGAAAAGTTAATAGTTATTAAACGAATAAAAACTAATTGAGGAGTTAACTAGTGAGTTTCACATGTGTACTTAGTTGTGATTTCAATTGAGAGAGAAAGAGATTCATCGACACATTGGAGTGTGTTTGTTATAGATGGTAAATATTGTAAATCGACTTCGATTATTTTCAAAAATCCCAAAAATTGTCTAGTTTTATAAAAGTCCTTTAAAGTTTACAATCGTCTATTCTAACTCGATATATTATAAAGTAACTATAGAGTGGTTTGTTGTTGGGATTTGCATAGATCACTTTATATGCGTAAATTCCTTTATATTTATTCATATGTTTAAAATTCAACTCGTCGCAGTATATAGTTTCTTAAGAAAATGAATGATATAATAGAGAGGCAATGGAGATCCTAGCTCAACTAAATTTGGTAAAGAACGTGTTTTGTAGGCTCCATATCATGCTTTCTTTTTTATCTTATAACTGAACAATTGTGAAATGAAGCAGGGTGTTGGATAAAAATAAAAATAAAAGTTCACTTGAAGAAAACTACCTCATATGGCAAACTAAAACATCCCTACCTAGGCCTAGGAAACCAAGCCAAATCATCCGTCACAAACATAATTGGTGGCCAGGTAGGAATTGGTCATGAGAACTCTACATAAGTCGGGCAATGATCTCACAAAAATCATGTCATTTATTGAGTTCTAAGACCTACTGAATAGCAAAGAAGGCAAAGAGAGCTTCTGGATTTTGACAGAGAGGAAAAGACAAACTTAGGATTGCAGCAACATGTCTTCAATGGGTATGTACAATTGTCGCTACTTAGACTTATTATTTCTTATGATATTCATCATTCTTGAGCTTTATTTGTTGATTATTATGTATTAAATTCTTTTTAGAATTAAGCTAATATTTGGTAATAGAGCATCAACCACTAACGGTTCCTGCACCTAAAATTCGGATGGGCTAAACTCACATGTTAACTTTAAAAGAAGACAATGTCTAACGAAATATACTATTAAACATAAACGGAATACACATAATACAAAGGATATAACAAGCTTTACCCCAGAATTGCATCTCCGTATATAAATAAAAGCTTGAAAGGAATACAACAAAAAATACAAGTAAATATTCAATGCACATACAGAATAACATTATCAAATTTTATGTTGTTGTACCCTACGAGTCATTAAGAGTGTAAAATTTTCCACTAAACTTCATTATTGATAGCATCAACATATTTTGAAGAAAGAAAGCGGAATATTTCTTTTCTCGCATTTTGCTGAGTGTAATATGCTAAATTTTTTGTATATATTTTTTTTGGTCAAAACAAATTTTTTTGTATTAAAATTCTGAATTTTACTACAACTTTAACTATTAATTATTTTTTTATTGGAAACTTGGATGGGCTATAGCACACCCAGCCCAAAGCATAGCCCCGTCACTGGCATCAACGTACTCATAAATTCAATTACATAAATAATAAATTTAAGAAATCTTAGTAAAATGACAAGAATCACATTGCATAGATGACTATAGTCAATTTTCTCAAATGTGTTGTTTTAAGGAATAATACTTACATCCCACTATTGGAGGTATCTTCTCGTCCCACTCTTTCAATATCTCAAGTTCTCCTTATACATATATTATAATCGGAACCGTCCATTATCTAAATCATCATTTAAATATTATGTTCGCAAAAAAAAAATCAACAAGATTGGAGGTCGATTAGTCATTCATATGTGTTAAACAAATTAAAAGTGTTTGTGACAATATCCTCATAGTGAAATGACTATACATATGAATGGCTAAAAGATCTCAAATTTGATTGATTTTTTTGAATGATCATCAAATGATCACTACAAGAAAATCGAGGTTGCCCGACAAAATTTTTTCCGACGAAGTCGTTTTCGCCGCGTAATCATATGTTGCCTGACGAACACAAACGCTTGTGGGTAAGGTGTTGGCGGGAAAAACAAGTTGTTGGCGTGTAAAATAGGAAGGGTTGGCCTGACGAGTTGCTCTATCCGTCGGGTAATTCTAGATCTAACGACGAATATTGGTCGTCGGGTAACACTTGGCGTTGACTAAATGTTGCCCGACGAATCATTAAACTTTGCCCTGCAAATATACTTCGTCGAGCAAAGGTCTAAACGCACTAAATTATCCAGGCACTCCTTTCTTCTTCTTCCTCTCTGCTTCATCACTCTGATAATTTAGGAGTTGAATGGTTACAATTATAATATATGTATAAGAACAATTTTATAAAATGAAAGGGTGGAATGAAGAGGTACCCCTAGGGTGGGATGCATGTACGGTAAAATTGGAGAGGGTCATGTTCGGATACTAGTACATCCATACCCATACCCACTACAACTTTTAACCCCCATGCCGGCATCCATACCCAGTTATTCCAACCGGTATTACCCATACTCGCATCCATCTAGTAGTAGCACTCACATACCCTCCTCAAAACCCGCTTATAATTAATTAATTTTTTCTTAGTTAACATAAGTTTAAATTAGACTTAAAATTCTAAAACAACAAAGAAGGGGTCTAAATCTTCTTCTCCGTTCTATATATACCTCACACTACAAACATAAACTACAAGAAATCAGATGTTACTCGACCAGATTTTTCACGATGAAGGAAATTTCACTGCCCAAAGATACTTTTCCCGGAGAAAGCAACAGTTCGCCGGGCAAAAACCTGTCCAATCTAACTCAATAGACTATTTCGTAGGGAAAATATCGTGCGGGGAGCAAGTTTTTGGAGCGAAACAGAAATGTTTCCCGCATAATTTTGTTACGTTTGCCTGGCGAAATCTTTGGTAGGGCTAGAATTATTCGTCGGGCAAGATATGGCGCCATAAAAAAAATTTGGCATGTAATTACAAATCTTGCCTGACCATGAGGTTCGTCGGGCAAGGCTTGCGCATTGACTATTATGGAAATTTGATATATATGAAATTAAATTAGTATGAAAATTTGATATGAAAGTAAATTAGTATGGAAATTTGATATGAAATTAATTTGGTATGGAAATTTGATATGAAAATTAATTTAGTACCAAAATTTAATATGAAAATTAATTTAGTATCAAAATTTGATATGAAAATTAATCTTTGAATATTGGATATAATATTGCCTAGATTCGTCGATGTGAATTAATTTGATATCAAATTTATTTGATATGGAAATGAATTTGGTATGGAAATATGATATGGAATTAATGTAACCAAATTAATTTGGTATGCAAATTAATTTCATATCGAAATTTGATATGGAAATGGCCTATATAAAGTGGATGGAATGAGCATTCTCAAACCATCCTTCAAGTATTCTCAAATCATTCTCAAGATCGACCCCGTCCATTTGCCAAAAAACTAGAAGAAAAGGACAAGGGGTAGGCTTGTGGCCGGAAGGGTGAAATTTGATTTGGAAAGTGTTAGAAAAACTTCTTTGAGTTTTCCCTTTTCAACTTTCAAATCAACAAACCAAGTTCTCCCATTCAAAACTCGAAATACAATGTCTCTAGAATTGATACCATGCAATGCTGGTGACATTATGCTTCGGGTTTTGGATAAGAGAACTTGGTATGTTGAATTGAAAATAGAAAAGGGAAACTAAAAGAAGTTTTTTCAGCCCTTTCCAAACCAAATAGTACTCTTCTGACCACATGCATGTCCCTTGTTTTTTTTTTTTGGTACATCTTGCCCGACGAATATACATAATTATCGGGCAAAGTTTGAGAACAAATATCCCCGGAAAAAAACATCTTCGTAGGGCAAGGTGTGCATGTCATGACCACTTAAAAATATATGTTGAACACGAAGCGACGAAGTCATTAAATTTTTGTCGGCGATTGTGTTCGCCGGGCAAAGGTTTAAAAACACATTAACTGCTACAACACCGCCCCTATTCTCTTCTTTTTCCTTCTCTGCTTTTGCTCTCAACTACTTCTCTCTGTCTTTCTCTCTCTCCAGCTTTATAACACCATCAATCATAACCATTTTCACTACCAATCTCTCCCTCTTTCTCTCTCAAACACCAAAGTCCATCAAATTCCAAGTTTGAAGGTTTGAGAAATTAAAAATTTTTAATTATGAAAATTGATTTTTGATTGGAAACTAATTATATTGTTTGTATTTTAGGGAATTTGTGATTGATTTGAAGGTATACTTATAAAGAGGTATGTGTGTTTGACTATAAATTTAATTTTTTTGTGAGAATTTTGGATATATAAATATGTTAGAAAATTTTAATTTGTGGAAAATGTGTATAATTTGTGGAAAATTGTGTAGAAATTGTGGAAAATGTATATTATGTGATTTTGTAGGAAATTAGGAAATATGTAAGGAAAGTAGGAAAATAGAAAATATGTATGGAAATTTGGAAAAATAGAAAATATGTTGGGAAATTTGGAAAATAGAAAATATGAAGGGAAATTAGGAAATTAGAAAATATGTTAGGAAATTAGGAAATTGGAATATGTTAGGAAATTAGGAAAATAGAAAATATGTTAGGAAATTAAAAAATTTTAAATTATGTGATATGCGTAATTAATATATGTTTGTATTTGTGAATTTGCTGTGATATTTTCTATAAAGCTTAAGGTAGTTCCGACGGAGTGAAATATGTTGATATTTCATAACTGTTTATGCGAAGTTAATCATGTTGATTAACTTCGTATAATGAAATTCAATAAAAAACCTTAGACATGTTTGAGTGTCTGTGAATCGGGTTGATTGATTGACTCTTGAATTGTTCATTTATTTGGATAGTTTGGGGGTGTGCAACTATGTGTTGTGTAGTTTGTGGTCTACGAGGCTAGGTTTCGATCGTGGGAAATTCGGTTTGTATCCCCTCATTGTTCTCTGAATGCATACTAGATATTTCTTTATAATATCTACGTCGTGCATTTGGGGAACTGTAGCGAGATCCTTCTGAAATTTCCCTCGATCAAAAATTAGCCTCGTTGGTTGCAAACTATACAGCACAAACGTGCACCCTCGAAAGGGATAGGGCCAAATCACCAGAGGATGGATGGATGCACTCACAATTATTTATGTTGACTGTATTTTGTGTAAGCATGCACAATGGACAAAGGATGAATGCAAATAGAGGATAGATGTTCTGATCAATATTTGGATGGGATCGACATCTTCATTGCCTTTGCACATAGTCATTGCAGTGATGAAAGACGTATAAGGTGTCTGTGCTGGAAATGTAACAACTGCAATTGGATGACGTTTAATGAGGTTCGTAATCATCTGGAAAGGAATGAGGTCGTACATGACTATACTAATTGGATCTATCACAGTGAACAAATATTTACATTATCGAAATCTTCGGATCCCGGGACCGGTCAGGATGAAAGTGCTTTGGATGGGTGATGTGATGATGACCAAGTCATTGACATCTTAACCGATGCTTTTCCTCCCACATCAGTTGATATGGACGATGAGTCGCCCAGGTTTCAACCCGAAGACTCTAAGCAACAGTACGAGAGATTGTTGAAAGAAGCTCAACGCAAATTGTACCCCGGTTGTAAATCATTCTCGGTTCTAGGAGCAGTTGTGGAGTTGATGCACATGAAAGTTGAGTATAATCAAATGAACAAGCATTTTGATCACATTATGGACATCATCATCCGAATACTCCCTGAAGATAACCGTCTACCAAAAGATCATTATAGCTCGAACAAGCAGTTGAAGGGTCTCGGTTTAAGGTATGTCAAGTTCCATTGATGCAAGAACAGTTGTGCATTGTTTTATGGTGAACATGAGTAGCTTGACAAATGTCTCGTGTGAAATGAGCATAGGTTTCGAAAGAACAAGATTTCGAACAAAGTGTTGCGTTATTTTTCACTGAAGCCAAGGTTACAGAGATTCTGCAGGTCATCCCACACAACTCGTGATATGAGGTGGCAGATGGATGAACACATTGATGACGATGTACTGAGGCATCCGCCCGAGATCAATAAAAATATCATCAATGGGAATTGGTGGGATGACGTCGTTGGTCCGTACTCCATCCACATTTGGGGTGGATGCGGAGGAATCCACATGGTAAACATTTTGGTCATCTTCCATTTCCCCATACTCTTCATGGGATCGGTCATCCAAGTCCCAAATATTTCTATGATTTACCATCTCAACTACTCTCCAACCAGTACCAGCTTTTGGATCATCTACATAGAAGACTGGTTTCGCTGTACTAGCGAGGATGTAGGGATTACTTTCAAACCACCCGATGTTTGTGTTGACAGAGGTATATAAATGGTCTTTAATGACCCTACCTGGGACATTTGGGTTTGTATCAAACCAATGATACTTGAGCAAAATGACTTCCTTGTGATATGCATATAACACCTGAACCACACTTAACAATCTACCGTAGAATCCCGTATAAGCATTTTCCCACTCCCGCGGCACGAAGACCCTACTGTATTAAGTAGAGAATTTGTCGTCTCGTTTTGTGCACATGAATTTAACTCCGTTAACGTGACAACCAGCGTACGTTTCTCCTCAAAATGGGCCAATCGCCAGCTGCATTAATTCTTGATAGAACTCTGGCGAGTTGTCATCTTTCAGTTGTGCCATCTAGTAAGATACACACAAGAAATGAAATTGGTAACGTAAAAACAGTTTAAGAAATTTACAAATAAAATATTTGACTTACATTGCAGGAAAACCAACAAGAAAATAGTTGTTGGTCCATTTCTTCCCAATTCGAAGGATATTGGGCCTTCATCAACGCCTCGTGCTACTCATGGAAGGCCAAGACTTCGTCACAGTTGTTCAGTATGAACCAATAAGCCACCTCCATGTCGCTATTGGTGAACGGCTCCGACACTGGACCAGTGCCGAATGGTCGTGCTGGTTAGGCAAATAAAAACAATGTCTCGGGACGTTCACCACCGTCATCGTTGCGCTAGGCCCTATTGAAGGAAGTTTCTACATTCCGAAGGTAGATTGTACAAAACATCAATGACTCCTTTGCAATGTACCCCTCCACTATAGAGCCTTCGGGACGTGTCTTGTTGCGGACGTACTGCTTGTACCTACCTAATATTTTGCAAGGAAATATACGTTATGGTAGTTCACATATATTAATAACATATTAAGGAAATAGTACCAAAAACAAAATGAAGTTTACCTCTCGATTAGGTACATCCAACGATAATGCACTTGGCCAGCTAGTTTTGCCTCATAAGGCAGATGTATTAGTAGGTGCACCATTATATCAAATAATGCCGACAGATATATTTGCTCTAGCCGGCTCATGATGTAGACAATATCCTCGTTAATTGCTCTGAGGTCCGCCTTTACCAACGATTTGGCGCATAGGATCTGGAAGAACAAAGACAAATAAACTATTGTCTCAACAACACCAGGCTCCAAGTAAGGCCGAATACCAATTGGAAGGAGCCTTTGTGGAAAAACATGATAGTCATGGCTCTTCAAACCAGACATGGTGTCGCTATCTGTGCTAATATTTCGGGATATATTTTCGACGTACCCATCAGGACATTTCACACTCTGCAACTACTTCAGGAATTTTTTCTTATTCTTCGGCGTAAATGTAGAACTTGGATGAGCCATTATGTATTTGCCATTAACACTTCAGGAATTTTTTCTTATTCTTTCTTTATCCATCTCCAAGGGGGAAGGTGAACCATGATCACCGGCCAAGTGCTATAGGGCTTTGTAAAACCCCCAAACGGATTAAAGTCGTCAGTATTAAGGCCTAATCTGACATTTCTTGGCTCCGCAACAAACTCGGGATACATCTTATCAAATTCCTTCCAAGCCTATCCATCAGCCAGATGCCTCAGTACATCATCGTCAATGCGTTCATCCTTGTGCCACCTCATATCACGAGCTGTGTTATTCGACATGTAGAATCTTTGTAACTTGGTGCCAGTGGAAAATAATGAAACACCATATTCGGAATCTTGTTCTTTCCAAACCTAGGCTCATTGCACATTGGACATTTGTCAAGCGGCTCGAATTCACCTTAAAACAATGCACAATTGTTCTTGCATGCATGGATCTTGACATACCCGAAACCAAGACCCTTCAATAGCTTCTTCGAGCTGTAATGATCTTGAGGCAGACAGTTATCTTCAGGGAGCATTCGGATGTTGATGTCCACCATGTGATCAAAATGCTTGTTCATTTGATTATACTCAACTTTCTTGTGCATCATCTCCACAACTGCCTCTAGAATCGAGAACGATTTACAACCGGGCTACAATTCGAGCTGAGCTTCTTTCAACAATCTCTCGTAATATTGCTCAGAGTCTTCGAGTTGAAACCTAAGCGCCTCATCATCCATATCAACCGATGGGGGAGGAAAAGCATCGGCTAATATGTCAAAGACTTGGTCATCATCACATTGCCCATCCAAAACACTTTCATCCCGACGGGTCCCGGGATCCGAAGATGTCGATGCTGTAAATATTTGTTCACAGTGATAGATCCAATTAGTATAGTTGTGTACGATCCCATTCCATTCCAGATGATTTCGAACCTTATTCAACCTCATCCAATGACTATGTGCAAAGGCAATGAAGTTGTCGATCCCATGCAAATACTGAAAAGAACATCTATCTTCCATTTGCATCCAGCCCCTGTCTATTATGGTTGCTTTCAAAAAATACAGTCAATGTAAGTAATTGAGTTCAAATTGTTCCGTAATTAGAACAAGTTAATATCAAAAGTCTCTCGTCTCCTTATTCCTCCAGTGATTTGGCCTTATCCCATCCAAGAGTGCATGTTCTGTGCTGTGTAGTTTGCGACCTACGAGGCTAAGTTTCGATAGAGGGAAATTTTGGCAGCATCTCCTTACAGTTCCCCAAATGCATGACGTATATATTATAAACAAATATCTAGTATGCATACCAAATTTACCACAATCGAAACCAAGCCTCGTAGACTGCAAACTACACAACACATAGTTGCGCACCCCCAAATTATCTGAATAAATGAACAATTCAAGAGTTAGTCAATCAACCCGATTCACTGACTCTGAAATGGGTCTAAGGTTTTTCAATGATTTTCATTATATGAAGTTAATCAACCCGATTAACTTCGCATAAACGGTTATGAAATATCAGCATTTTTACTCGTCGGAATGACAAAAAGGTTTGCAGAAAAAATAAAAAAAAATAGCCACAAATACAAACATATATAAATTCACAAATACAAATAATTTTCTAATTTCCTAACATATTTTTTATTTTCCTAACATATTTTCTAATTTCCTAATAAAATTTGTTTTTGTATTGGTTAATTTTATATTTTTGGTCCCTTTAACTATCTTTTGTTAGAAATCTAGCCATCCATAGTAGAAAGTCATGCTCTTGTGAGACATGTGCATGTTTTAGAAAGATAATGCAATTCTCGAAATACAGGAAAAAGAATGGCTCAAATCGGAGTTCAAATGAAGGAGATGTCCTCATTTAAATATCGGGTCATGGACTAGGCCCTGAGTGCGCTAGTGCGCCCTATTTTGGGCAGAGACCACGTACTTCAGATCAGGCCATCCGAGTCCGAAACCTACTCTCATGACATCAAGTTCAAGCCTTAGAAGTGACAAGGTCATGCTAGGACATGTCAGGACATGTCCCAAGTACATCCATTCGAGTCCCCAGACGCGTCCCAGACTTGGTCAGAATTGAGCCCCAGAGCCTCACCAAGGAGTCTAACCAAGAGTCCCGGAGGAGCCCTAGTGATGTCCCAGGTGCCAAGCTTCAGTCGAGGTTCCTGCTAGGGAGTGCCTCAGCGGTACCAGGTCTAGTTCCAGGGCAAGTCCTTGACCTAACCCGATAAGTTCCAAGGAGGACATTTGCAAGCCTACCGCCATTTGATCGAGGCATAGGGTGCATTTAGACTCTTTGAAATGTAATGAAGCCATTCAAGTGCTAAGTCACGGCGTGGCGTGACAAAGACATCCCAAGGGCCAAGTTTCCATTTACAGTGCCTGACCGAGGATGTGTCCAAGCGCATCCCGCAGGCTAGCGGTCAACTTCAAGATAATGTCAGAATCATCCCAAATCATTCCAAATTCATTTCAAGAACATTCCAGATTTCTGCAATACCGCTGGCTATCGAGGACAGCTTGTGCTCACACCAAGGCCAACTTGCGTTCAGACCTCTTTTCCATGTTTTTAGGATTAGCTTTATTTAATTAAATGTTTTAAATGTAATCTTAGTCTGTAGGAGCCAAGGAATCACTTTATGGTCTTTATTTGGAATTAAGATTCCAAGTTTCACTTGGATTAGTATTTGGATTCAAGACAAGGCTTGGCTTTGCTATATAAAAAGAGGGCCTTGTCCAGTGCTTTAGGGACGACCACAATTTCACAAAATATTTTATATACAATTTATGATTTTGCTTTTCATTATGTGTAATGAGTGGTTTACCTTAGGTTAGGGGTGATCTTGAAGCTCTAACCATGGCAACTTCTTAACTTGGTATTGGCGCTTGGTTTGATTGTTGTGTTTGTCTTGGTAGAATGATTCACTGCTTTAATTGTTATTCTGTTGATGTTATTAAAACTTGCCACTTTAATTGCATGACTTAAAAGATGATTTTGGATCAAGGATTATAGTAAAAGTAATTTGTGAAGAGATCCATGACATTCCTAGAATTGCACATCACTTTCTAGGGTTAGTGTAGTGTCATTAAATTCCTTTTGTACTTAATGCTTTAATGCTTGCTTTGGTAGCTTAAGAGAAATATTGCATAATTGATTAGAAGTTTGGTAGCTTAAGAGAACTAAACATACAATCTAAGGAGGAATAAAGGTGTTAGGGTGAGCTTAAGAGACCCCTTGCATGGGCACTAAACCATGAAGGAAACATTATAATTGAACCTTGGAAACCAAGTTAGAAAACATTTTGGTTAGGTGTGGATAGGAACTGCCTTAACCTGCCTTTTAATCGGTTACAATCTTTTCTTATTTACTTTTTTTCTTGCATTACAAGTTATTTACTTTGCTACTATCTTTAGAAAACGTTGTGGTTAGATTTGGTTAGGTGTGTCCTACTTTAGTGTCTTTGTTTTAGTGTCTTTTGTTTAGAGTCTTTGTTTAGTTAAGTGTCAAAGCATATCTAATTTGTGTGTCTTTTATTTTCTGTTTTAGGAGTCTAAGTATCTGGAGGCAGCCTAGACCTGGTTGGTGATTCCTAGGAGGGAACCTAGACCTGGTTGGTGATTCCTTCCTTTTCTTGATGTTATCTGGTGTACATGCCTCCTTTGCGTCTTTACTTATTTTGATCTTAGTGTTTTCACTTGTTAAACATTGAGGACAACGTTTAGTTTAGGTTTGGGGTTAGGATTTAAATTTTGCAACATTTAGGTTTGGGGGTGCAAGGGTGGGAACTTAGTACTTTACTTGTTAATAAGTTACATTTGTGAATTAGTCGTTAGTGTCTTGCTAGAGCCATGCCATGTTTAAGTTTGTGCCATATCTATATTGATTGATCTCATTATTATTACTTTGCATTGAATTTTAAATAACTAACATCTCATGTAGAGGCTCATGGTTCCCAGTTGGATGTACCATAAGAAGTGATGTAGGCTACGCATGTTTGAGCCTCTAAAAGCCATATATGTCCCTTTGCATGCTCCCTTAACCCACTTTGAAGCCAAACACTTCACCTTTCTTTCATCACCCACATCAAAACTGAGCCCTAGATAGGAATCCCTCAATCTTGACCATTCCCTATAGCTTAGGTTTTGACAAGGCCGCGCCAAATGAAGTTCATGACTTGGAAAGGAAGACAAGCCTCAAAGTGTGAAAATTCAGAGACAAGCCGTTTGGGCGCATTCATGATATATCAAGGCCATGTCACGTCAAAAGAAGCCAAAATGTGAAGTCGAGATCAAGGGAATGTCTTAGACATCCCAAGTGACCAAATGTCCTAACGTGGACAAGGAAAAAACACAAGGTAAACCATTGCATGATCTTGGCTTAGTTTGAAAAAAAAATGTAGAGGAAAAGAAAAAATGTGAAGAGAAAAAGAAAGAAAGAAAAAAGAGAAAGGAAATACTGAGCTAAGCCATGTGAGCCAATGAGAGTAGTAGTCACAAATCATCATTATTCAAGGAAATCAAACCTCGGCATAAGAAACCATTAAGAATACCAAGTCTGGCCATGAGTTCAAAGAGAAGAAGATCAAGTTTCCAAGTCATGCTACTTCATGCCTTGTCAGAGCCTAGGCTCTTTGAAATCCAATCCCTTCTTCTAAACCCTTTGAGCCTAACCCCATTAAGACCCTTGAATGAAGACCTAATTGATCTTATGGGAAGTCTCGCTTGGAGTGAAGGTATGTCTCTACGGTCTTAAAGTTAAATTCTTTCATGGGATCCATTTTCAGAAATTGCCTTTCTTTCATACTATATCATGTGTGACTAAATTTGATTCCTATACATAAATTCTTCACATATGCTTGCAAGAGTGAAAACCATAGGATTTATGAGAGAAATTGAGAGCTGCTTAGTGAGGTTAGAGTCGAAGCGAAATATTTCTAAGGCATTTGAGCTTTGTTGTTTTTAAACTTGAAATCTTGAAACAAGGGCATTCACACTTACACATGATACTTACTTGAAATTGGCATATCTTTAGCTTGGCATGATATGATTGATTTGTTGTGTTCCTTATTAGCTTGTTAAGTATTATGTTTAGTATTTTTTTTGCTTAGTGAGGTTAGAGTCGAAGCGAAATCTTTCTAAGGCATTTGAGCTTTGTTGTTTTTAAACTTGAAATCTTGAAACAAGGGCATTCACACTTACACATGGTACTTATATGAAATTGGCATATCTTTAGTTTGGTATAATATGATTGATTTTCTGTGTTCCTTATTAACTTGTTAAGTATTATGTTTAGTATTTTGTTTTTTAAGTTGTTACGTAAAAGGAGACAAAACTCCTCCTACAAGGTGAACCTAGGGGTTTAAATGATCTATCCTTAATTAGATTGAGTCTTTTAGTTTTCTTTTAGTTTTTATTCTTTTTTTTGCTCGAGGAGTAGCAAGAGATAGGTTTGGGGGTATTTGCTAAGTCATATTTCCTACATGTACTTCATATAATTTTTGGTCCCTTTAACTGTCTTTTGTTAGAAATCTGGCCATCCATAGTAGAAAGTGATGCTCTTGTGAGACATTTGCAGGTTTTAGAAAGATAATGCAATTCTCATAATACAGGAAAAAGAATGACTCAAATCGGAGTTCAAATGAAGGAGATGTTCTCATTTCAATATCGGGTCCTGAACTAGGCCTTGAGTGCGCCAGTGCGCCCTTTTAGGCGGAGACCAAGTACTTCAGATCAGGCCATCCGGGTCCAAAAGTTGTGTCTCATGACATCAAGTTCACGCCTTAGAAGTGGTCATGCCAGGACATGTCAGGACATATCCCAAGTACTTCCATTCGAGTCCCTAGACGCGTCCCATACTTAGTCAGAATCGAGCCCAAGAGCCTCACCAAGGCGTCCAACCGAGTGTCCCTGAGGAGCCCCAGTGTTGTCCCAGTAGCCAAGCTTCAGCCTGCCGCCATTTGATCGAGACATAGGGTGTGCTTAGACTCTTTGACATGTAATGAAGCCATTCAAGTGTTAAGGCGCGGCGTGGCGTGACAAAGGCATCCCAAGGGCCAAGTTTCCATTTTCAGCGCCTGACCGTGGATCTGCCCAAGTGAATCCCGCGGTTTAGCGGTCAACTTCAAGATAATTTCAGAATCATCCCAAATCATTCCAAAGTCATTTCAAGAACATTCCAGATTTCAGAAAGACCACGGGAAGACCGCGAGCTAGCCGGGACAGCTTGTTTTCACACCAAGGCCAACTTGCGTTCATACCTCTTTTCCATGTTTTTAGGATTAGCTTTATTGAATTAAATGTTTTAAATATAATCCCAGTCCTTAGGAGCCAAGGAATCACTTTATGGTCTTTATTTAGATTTAGGATTCCAAGTTTCACTTGGATTAGTATTTGGATTCCTTGTAAGACAAGGCTTGGCTTTGCTCTATAAAAAAAGGGTCTTGTCCAGTTCTTTAGGGACGACCACACTTTCACATAATATTTTATATACAATTTATGCTTTTACTTTTCATTATGTGGAGTGAGTAGTTTCCTTAGGTTAGGGCTGATCTTGAAGCTCTAACCATGGCAACTTCTTAACTTGGTTTTGGCGCTTGGTTTGATTGTTGTGTTTGCCTTGGTAGATTGATTCACTGCTTTAATTTCTATTCTGTTTATGTTATTAAAACTGGCCACTTTAATTGCTTGACTTAGAAGATGATTTTGCATCAAGGATTATAGTAAAAGTAATATGTGAAGAGATCCATTACATTCCTAGAATTGCACATCACTTTCTAGGGTTAGTGTAGTGTCCTTAAATTCCTTTTGTACTTAATGCTTTCATGCGTGCTTTGGTAGCTTAAGAGAACTATTGCATAATTGATTAGAAGTTTGGTAGCTTAAGTGAATTAAACTTACAATCTAAGGAGGAATAAAGGTGTAAGGGTGAGCTTAAGAAACCCCTTGCATGTGCACTAAACCAAGAAGGAAACATGATAATTGAACCCTGCAAACCAAGTTAGAAAACGTTGTGGTTAGGTGTGTCCTAATTTAGTGTCTTTGTTTTAGTGTCTGTTGTTTAGTGTCTTTGTTTAGTTAAGTATCAAAGGATATCTAATTTGTGTGTCTTTTATTTTATGTTTTAAGCGTCTAAGTATCTTCAATCTGTGATAACTTGAGAATTAAGAAACCTAATCAATTGATCATCATCGTTGAGTCAAGTCTTCGTGGGATCGACCCTTGCATGTACCACTATATTGTCTATTGATTAGTGCTCTTGCTAGGATACTTTTCTTCCAACAAGTTGCAGTGACCTGAAGCTGAGAAGGAAAGAAGGAGAAGAGGGGCAGTGTTGCGCACTTAATGTGTGTTTAGACCTTTGCCCGACAAAACATTTCGCCTGGAAAAATTTAATTATTTCGTAGTCGCCTTGTTTTCTGGATATTTACAAGCGGTCGTACAATTTACCCTACGAACTACATCGTTCGTCAGGCCAAGTTATTTTTTACATTGCTCGACGAATTTATACATTCGTCAGGTAAGATGTACCAGAAAAAAAAAATTAAGGGACAGGCATCTGGCTGGAAGGGTATTATTTGGTTTGGAAAGGGTTGGAAAAACTTTTTTGTGTTTTCCATTTTCAATTTTGAAATCAACAGACCAAGTTCTCCTATCGAAAACCCAAAGCACGACCTCACCATAATTGCATGATATCAGTTCTGGAGGCATTATTCTTTGAGTTTTGAATGGGAGAACTTAGTATGTTGATTTGAAAATTGAAAAGGAAAAACTAAAAGAAGTTTTTCAACCCTTTCCAAACCAAATTTCACCCTTCCGGCCACATGCCTATCCCTTGTCATTTTCTTCTAGTTTTTGGGTAAATGGACGGGGTCGATCTTGAGAATGATTTGAGAATGCTTGAAGAATGGTTCGAGAATGCTTGAAGGATGATTTGAGAATGGTCATTCCATCCACTTTCATTACATCCACTTTATATAGGCAATCTCCGTATCAAATTTCGATACGAAATTAATTTCGATATCAAATTTTCATACCAAATTAATTTCATTATATTAATTCCATATCAAATTTCAATACCAAATTAATTTTCAACAAAAAAAATTTGATTTCAAATTAATTCACATCGACGAAGCTAGCCAATATTACATCCAATATTCAAAGATTAATTTTCATATCAAATTTCGATACTAAATTAATTTTCACATCAAATTTCCATACCAAATTAATTTCATATCAAATTTTCATACTAATTTAATTTCATATCAAAATTTCATACTAATTTAATTTCATATATATCAAACTTCCATATACCAGTCAACGCGCAAGCCTTGCCCGACGAACATCGTGGTCGGGCAAGCACTGTAATTACGCTCGAAATTTTTGTTGTGGCGCCAAATTCTTGCACGACGAAGAGGTGTAGCCTTACCAAATATTTCGCCGAGCAAACGTAACAAAATTACGCGGGAAATATTTCGATTTCGCGCCAACAGCTTTCCCCACGCACAACATTTGCCCTATGAAATACTCTATGGGGCTAGATTGGATAGGTTTTTACCCAGCGAACTGTTATTTTCGCCGGGCGAAGATTCTTTAGGAGGCGAAATTTCCTTCGTCGGGCAAAATCTGGTCGGGTAACATCTGATTTCTTGTAGCGTGTTAAAATAAGTTCTACAATATCATGACTACTAGATTTGATTTTCTTGTTTAAGCTATTTTATGTATGAAAAGGGTTCCAATTTCCTACGGGCCGGATATGGAATGTTAAGTTCATATTATTCCTTGTTAAACTTAGGATTTGATATTGATATAAGACTTAGTTTAGACTTGTTTTTTTACTTATTTGTAACATTTGATGTATAAAAATTCAAATAAATGAAAGTATTGAGAAACTCTACCCTATTTTTTAACATTGATCAAAGCAATTATGCTCTTGAGACCTAAATCCATTGTGGTTCCTCTCATGTGGGTATGAGGAGTCTAGTTTCTTGGGTGTGAGGAGTCTAGTTTCTTGGGTGTGAGGAGTCTAGTTTCTTGGGTGTGAGGAGTCTAGTTTCTTGGATGTGAGGAGTCTAGTTTCTTCGTGCACTCACGAGCAACAGAAGAAGATGAAGATTGAAGGAGCCAAAGAAGAAGATGAACAAAAAATGTGTTTGCTCCCTTATTCTCATTCTTTTGTCCATTCGCCTACCTAGGTTTTGTTCTATTATTCTTTTAATAGAACTTTATTTTAGAGGTGTTTATATATAGGTCCAGCTTTAATAGGTAAAATTTTAAAAAAGTCAATTTTGTTAATGGGAGTCCTGACTCACAATCTCCCGCCTAATAAATAAATTTTTTTTACAATTCAATTACAATTTACCTATCATACCACTTTTAACAAATCCAGCAAAATATTAAAAAACTATTATCATTTTATCTAAAAGAAACCTATTTACTAAAAAGAAACCCTTAAGTAGAAACCCTTCATTTTCTGAAACCTGTAAGCAGATGCAACCTACAGTCTCATTGCACATGTAGTCTCCTTCAACTTGAGTCTTTTCTGTGTGTTTATAGCTATCTTCGGGTATTTTTTATATATCCAATTTGGAGGAATAATTTATTGTTTTATTTTGATGTAGTTTCATTATGTAAATTTTGATTTCTTTTGTTTTTGGCTTGCATTGTTGTGATTTTTTATTTGATATTTTTATATACCTCCATCACAAGTCAAATTATTTCTATCTTCCAATGTAATGAGCATATATTGTGCTAATTTCTCTATCTCAAAGGTATTTTCTCGTTTGGCTTTTTATGGGATTTTTTTATTACCTCTATTATAGACTATCAATTTAAGTTATATGTGATATTTTTCAACATAATTTACAACTTAATTATTCAAATAAGCCTAATTCACATGTAAGTTCATTTCATAAACCTTATCTTTAGGTATTTTGGATGGAGATTTTATCCTTTTGAAATTCAAATACTTTAAAAAAAGATTCTTTAAAAAAAATTAGTTAAGAGAATCTGAATTTTTTGTAGAAAAAAAGGGAAAATAAATCAAAGGGGTCTTCTAGGAAAAAAACTTCATATTAAAAATCAAAAAAAATATTATATGCTAGCATGGAATCCTTTTTTTTTTTTGTAAAAAAGCTGATTCATTGAAGTCCCAAGAACCAAAACAGCCCAGAAAAAACAAACAAAATGTAAAGAGCTAAACCAACAATGCCTAAAAGCAAATGAAAATGTAAATACAAAAAAGAAAAACTAAAAGGAAACCTAGATTTGAATATTGAGTAGCATCCACATCTCTAGCCGCCGCTACACCAAGACACCATAGCCACCACAACACTGTGAGACCACAACCACCAAGGATGACAAATCCAGAAGCCAAATCAAATAACCAATCGGAAAATGGGGGTGGGCAGGCCACCCGCGCATAAAGCGCTCTCATAATCCATTCAAATAGTGCAATAAGCAATTTAAACAGCACCAAAAATCACCACGTACAACTGACGAAAATCGGTGACAGAGGCGCCCGTTGGGTTGAGGGGCGGAGCATAATGGTGAAGAAAAGTCGTGGAGTCGCAGCTGATATCAATGAGTAGGGGCACAAGGAGAAGAGAAGAGGTGAAATCTGAGGGATGGTGGAGGATTTTTGAGATGGGTATGGAGGTGGATTGTCATATCTGAGGAGCAAAACAAAATCACCATTAGAGATGAAGATACCAACCACCACAAAGGGTGGAGCAAAAAGGCCATCACAAAGGATGGAGCGGGAAAGCCACCACAAAGGGTGGAGCGGCAATCGAAGATGAGGGGGGTGTGCCGCCCCAAAGAGCGGTAGGGATATGGAGGACACTATCAAAAGGGTTGTATGGGGGAAGAGAATTTTAGAGATAAGGAGGAGAACTCTCTTTCTCTAAACTCTCGGTTTGCTGGCATGAAATCTAAAGGCCCATTTGGTATCATTTTACAAAACAATTTTTCATTTTTCAAATACAAAAACAGTTGTAACATACGTTTGGTAACTTTTTTTTTTAAATGAATTTAGAAAATGAAAACACAAGTTACAATAATTTGCTTACGTTTTATAAAACAACAAATTATTGTTTTCTGAATTTTAGGATACAACCCAAAAAAATAAAAATAAAACAAAATACATATGATATTCAGTAAAAGGTCACCGTAATATTACCATAGTCATCATCACCACCACCACACCACAACCACCACCACCACCAACATAACCTACACCAACGCCGCCATCACCACCCCACCACCACCACCACCTCTGCCACCACCACCGCTGCCGCCACCACCACCACAATCGTCGGCACTGGCGCCACCACCATCTCCACTATCATCACCACCATCACCAACCCTACTGCAACCACACCCACCACCTGCTCATCACCACTGCGACCGCCCCTGCCACCTCAACCACTGTCATTGTCCCCGCCACCACCCCAGCAGCAATTCCACCACCACCACCACCCCCCACCGCAACAACTCCCCCACCACCACCTCATCACCATCGCAACCGCCACTGCCACCATGACCACCTCCACCGCCACCCCTCGCCCCATCACCAAAACCACCACCGATGCCGCCAACACCATCACTGCAACCACTCCCACCACCACCCTATCACAGTCGCCACTGCTATCCCGACCACCACTGCTTCCACCCTCACCTCCACCCCATCAACGCCACCACCAAACAACGTCCACCATCACTGCCACCCCCATCACCACCACCACCACCTCCTCCACCTCCACCTCCACCCCACAACAATCACCATTGACACTACCCCACCACCACCACGACCACTACCTCCACCCGACAACCAGCATTGTCGCCGCCACCTCAACCACCACCCTGACCACCACCTCCACCTCCACCTCCACTCCATCACATTACCTTTATCTTTACTATTATCATTCCACCATCGTTATCTCAAAATTTATGTTTGAAAATTATTGTCTAATACGTATTTATTCTTTTTTTTTTTTTTTTTATATATTTGTATCAGACAAGTTTTTCTTTTTTCCCTGTTACAAAATCATATTCATAGTAAACTACCGAACGCATTCTCAAATATTAAACACACAAAATCATATTTGTTGTTTTCGTTTTACAAAACAATATTTCAAAAACTGTTTTGCAAAACGATACCAAACGGGCCCTAAGCTATCAATAAATGGATTATTTTAAATGTTGACTATTAAAACTGAACTAATATTTAATTAATTTTTATTTTACGTACTATGTAAAATTATTAAAAAGAGAAAGAAAAAAAAATATGTAAAAATGAGAGAAGATGGAAAATTTTCCGGTAGGTGCTTTTGAGCCCAAACAAATGTCATCAATCATTGTTGTTCCTTGGAACGGATGTCGAACGTTTCAACTTATTGATACAAATTGATAATTGTGACTTCAAATTGAAGATGGTGCTTAATTTGGAAAACATTGGTGTCATAAGCCAAACCAAGAATGGGAAAAGAAATCTAGGGGAGCCAATGAAAGAAAAATTCATATTCTGGAGGTGAATGAAAGGAAGGCACAACAAAAAGATGTTCCATAATTTATTCTGCAAGTTGGGCATTGATGTTACTTATTCATCAACTTAATTAAGAGGGAGTGTTGATTCAAAGCTGTTTATTATTACGATTATTGCTGGAAAAATATACTTTTAAAAAATTAATTGTTTATTTACTAGATTTGATTTTCTTGCTTAAACTTAAGATTTTATTAAACTTAAGATTTTATTAAACTTAAGATTTTATGTCTATATATATATATATAAGGCGCACTTATGTTATACATGTTACTTGTATCCTTCGATATATAAGAATTTAATCAATGCAAGTTTTGAGAAACAGAAAAGCATAGGTTTTGATACAAAGAAGGAAGGAAATTTAGCTTTTATAATCTTACCAATTTGAGGGGAATGGATTGTATAAATATTGTTCTATGTCTAATCCCCTCTAAATCCCCTATAATGAAATTTTTTTCAGTCATATTTTCAAATTACCATAAATTAACTTGATGAGTTGTGAATCTAATACAATCTCTTTCAATATAATGTAATCCCCCTCCACCAATATTATTATATAAAAAAAAAGTCCTAAATTAAGATTGATGAATTATTAAATAATGGTACCGTACTAAAGCTACATGTTGGATCTATTTCACGTGTTATAATATGAGTGAACGGCATAGTTTATATTCCCCATTTATGAGGCGGTATTAAATTTTCTTATTATAAATTATAACATGTGGAATACTTCTCAATATATAAGGACTAATGATAACATGACATATCCAAATCTTCAATCACCAAAATTAATTACTTGACAATAACCGAAACAAAGTCTAGAATTCATATAATCTCCATATAAAATTCATCAACCCTCCTCAACAAGTCATAATCTTCATGAAAATTTTCTTAATCTCAAAAATTTATAACCTAAAAATAAATTATAATCTTTACAAAAGCATAATCTCACCTAATATAAATCAACATGACTCCAATTATTTTTGAATAAGAGAACTCCAAAAAATTTTATTTTTATTTTTATTTTTTATAATTTTGGTGGGTACTTTGAAATTATTGTAAAGTTGTAATGACACTGTTGATAAATAAAATAAGATAAAAGAGTGTAATGCGAGAAGACATTTTATGTACACCTGATCCCCTGAGTTAACATCATCCGTAATGAGAAAACTGATTTTAAATGGTGCATCCACATATTAAACGATTATGTATTTTAAGTAAATAACGTTAGATGTATGATGTGAATCAATTACCTTTGAATTATTCCAAGTAAAACTGAATTTTATTTATATATCTATGTTAAAATATCAAATTTTGAAATTAAAAGTAGATAACTACAAACGAAAGTATTTAATAAGAGTTATAAATAAACACTAGGTCTAGAAAAATTATAGCCTCCATTTTCTCTCCTCCTAGTCCCAAAGAAAAAGCAAACTAAGGAGGAGGAGGGAGAATATCACCTTCTTCCCTCCTCCCCTCAACCGTTTTTCCTTTTTTTTTTTTGTTAGTAATAAGAGTCCCTTTGTGGTGATTGTATGGTCTGAGCCATATTCAGATTTGAGTTCCCCATCATGTTATTTTGCTATTTTTTCAATCCATCCCCTTACCCAAAATCTTCCTTTAAAATTTCTTATTTTCCCTAAATCATGTTCTACCTTGTTGTTGGTGAGTTTGCCGCAATATCTCCCAT
The DNA here is from genome assembly GCA_037349345.1 of Oemleria cerasiformis. Classification (NCBI taxonomy): domain Eukaryota; kingdom Viridiplantae; phylum Streptophyta; class Magnoliopsida; order Rosales; family Rosaceae; genus Oemleria; species Oemleria cerasiformis. The sequence goes on along the minus strand of JAZGTL010000055.1, from coordinate 768,887 downwards.
TGGATTTGGTCAAAGTAGTTGGATTAGGATTTTTTGTCATTTATTCGCTATTATGCGTAATTGGATTGCTAGAGATCAAGCCTTCCTCAGATCCGCCATGCTCTACAAGTTCTTCAAGACCATATGTCATGGGTTTGACGACGGTGGCTGTTTCTTTTAATGGAGGTAGTTTGTTTAGGGTTATAGACACTATTAGGGTTTTGGTTGTTTTGGCCTTTGTGGGTTTGATTTGTAATTTTGCATAATTTCAGTGATGTAGGTTGTTAGTGCAGCCTTGTCCGCGCTATTATTGCCATATTGGCTTGTGGATCTTGCTGTCATAGCTTGATTTTGATGATATGGTTGTACATTTTCTTTATGATATAGCACTACAAGAAAATCGTTGCAACGACGACTAATCGCCGTCGGGTAATAATGGGCATTGACCCTAGATTGCCCTACGAATCATTAAATATTGCCCTTCGATCGAATTAGGTTCGTCAGGCAACAGTCTACTTCTTCTTCTTCTTCTTCTTCTTCTTCTTCTTCTTCTTCTTCTTCTTCTTCCTCTTCTTCTTCTTCTTCTTCTTCCTCTTCTTCTTCATCCTTTTTTTCTATTAATCACCAAATATCAAATATTAAGGTATGAAAAATTTATTCTTCTTCTTCTTCCTCTTCTTCTTCTTCTTCTTCTTCTTCTTCTTCTTCTTCTTCTTCTTCTTCTTCTTCTTCTTCTTCTTCTTCTTCTTCTTCTTCTTCTTCTTCTTCTTCTTCTTCTTCTTCTTCTTCTTCTTCTTCTTCTTCTTCTTCTTCTTCTTCTTCTTCTTCTTCTTCTTCTTCTTCTTCTTCTTCTTCTTCTTCTTCTTCTTCTTCTTCTTCTTCTTCTTCTTCTTCTTCTTCTTCTTCTTCTTCTTCTTCTTCTTCTTCTTCTTCTTCTTCTTCTTCTTCTTCTTCTTCTTCTTCTTCTTCTTCTTCTTCTTCTTCTTCTTCTTCTTCTTCTTCTTCTTCTTCTTCTTCTTCTTCTTCTTCTTCTTCTTCTTCTTCTTCTTCTTCTTCTTCTTCTTCTTCTTCTTCTTCTTCTTCTTCTTCTTCTTCTTCTTCTTCTTCTTCTTCTTCTTCTTCTTCTTCTTCTTCTTCTTCTTCTTCTTCTTCTTCTTCTTCTTCTTCTTCTTCTTCTTCTTCTTCTTCTTCTTCTTCTTCTTCTTCTTCTTCTTCTTCTTCTTCTTCTTCTTCTTCTTCTTCTTCTTCTTCTTCTTCTTCTTCTTCTTCTTCTTCTTCTTCTTCTTCTTCTTCTTCTTCTTCTTCTTCTTCTTCTTCTTCTTCTTCTTCTTCTTCTTCTTCTTCTTCTTCTTCTTCTTCTTCTTCTTCTTCTTCTTCTTCTTCTTCTTCTTCTTCTTCTTCTTCTTCTTCGTCTTCCTCTTCTTCTTCTTCTTCTTCTTCTTCTTCTTCTTCTTCTTCTTCTTCTTCATCCTTTTTTTCTATTAATCACCAAATATCAAATATTAAGGTATGAAAAATTTATTCTTCTTCTTCTTCCTCTTCTTCTTCTTCTTCTTCTTCTTCTTCTTCTTCTTCTTCTTCTTCTTCTTCCTCTTCTTCTTCTTCTTCTTCTTCTTCCTCTTCTTCTTCATCCTTTTTTTCTATTAATCACCAAATATCAAATATTAAGGTATGAAAAATTTATTTTTTTCTTCTTCTTCTTCTTCTTCTTCTTCTTCTTCTTCTTCTTCTTCTTCTTCTTCCTCTTCTTCTTCATCCTTTTTTTCTATTAATCACCAAATATCAAATATTAAGGTATGAAAAATTTATTCTTCTTCTTCTTCCTCTTCTTCTTCCTCTTCTTCTTCTTCCTCTTCTTCTTCATCCTTTTTTTCTATTAATCACCAAATATCAAATATTAAGGTATGAAAAATTTATTCTTCTTCTTCTTCCTCTTCTTCTTCTTCTTCTTCTTCTTCTTCATCCTTTTTTTCTATTAATCACCAAATATCAAATATTAAGGTATGAAAAATTTATTCTTCTTCTTCTTCCTCTTCTTCTTCTTCTTCTTCTTCTTCCTCTTCTTCTTCATCCTTTTTTTCTATTAATCACCAAATATCAAATATTAAGGTATGAAAAATTTATTTTTTTTATCCTTTTTTTCTATTAATCACCAAATATCAAATATTAAGGTATGAAAAATTTATTCTTCTTCTTTTTCCTCTTCTTCTTCTTCTTCTTCTTCTTCCTCTTCTTCTTCATCCTTTTTTTCTATTAATCACCAAATATCAAATATTAAGGTATGAAAAATTTATTTTTTTTAATTTTGAAATTTTGATTTTTGATTAGGAATTAATTATGGTTTGTGTTGCAGGAATTTTGTGGTTGATTTGAAGAAATACTTATAAAAAGGTATGTGTGTTTACCTCTAAATTTAATTTTGTTAAGAATGTTGGATATAATTATGTTAGGAAATTTTGTATTTATTGTGGAAAATGTGTAGAAATTGTTTAGAATTTGTGGAAATTAGAAAATTTGTTAGGAAAATATGAAAATAGAAAATATGTTATGAAATTGGGAAAATAGAAAATATGTTATGAAATTAGGAAAATAGAAAATATGTTAGGAAATTAGGAAATTTTGTTCTAAAATAGGAAAATTAAAAATATGTAATGAAATGATTGAAATTAGAAAATATGTTTGGAAATTAGGAAAAATGTTAGGAAATTAGGAAAATATAAAATATGTTAGGAAATTAAAAAATTTTGTTAGAAAATAGGAAATATAAAAAAATGTAATGAAATTATTGAAATTAGAAAATATGTTAGGAAAATAAGGAAATAGAAAATATTTTAGGAAATTATGAAATTAGAAAACATTTTAGGAAAATAGGAAAATAAAAAATATGTAATGAAATTATTAAAATTCAAAATTATGTTTGGAAATAAGAAAATATGTTAGGAAAATAGGGAAATAGAAAATATGTACGGAAATTATAAAATTTAAAACTTTGTTTTATGCATAATTTATATATGTTTGTATTTGTGAATTTATTGTGATATTTTTTTTAAAACGCTTTATTTAGTTCCCACGGAATGAATTACGTTCATATTTCATAATTCGGACAGTTTGGGGGTGCGCAACTATGTGTTATGTAGTTGACGGTCTACGAATTAGGTTTCGATTGTGGGAAATTCAGTTTGTATCCCCTTAATGTTCTCCGAATGCATACTAGATATTTGTTTATAATATTTACGTCGTGCATTTGGGGAACTGTAAGGAGATGCTGCCGAAATTTCCCTTTATTGGAACTTAGCCTCGTAAGTCGCAAACTACACAGCAGAGAACATGCACTCTCGAATGGGATAGGGCCAAATCACCGGAGGCATAAGGAGAAGAGATGCTTTTGATTTTAACTTGTTCTATTTACGGGACAATTTTAACTCAATTACTTAGGTTGACTCTATGTTGTGAAAGCGGGCACAATGGACAAAGGGTGGATGCAAATGTTTGATAGATCTTCTGATCAGTATTTGGATGGGATCGAAAGTTTCATTGCCTTTGCACGTAGTCATTGCAGTGATACAAGACGTATCAGGTGTCCGTGCCGTAAATGTAACAACTGCATTTGGATGCCGTTTAATGAGATCCAAACTCATCTGGAATGGAATGGGATCGTACACAACTACACTAATTGGATCTATCACGGTGAAGAAATATTTTCCGCATCGACATCTTCGGTTCCCGGGACCCGTCAGGACGAAAGTGGTTTGGATGGGCGATGTGATAATGATCAAGTCGTTGAGTTATTAACCGATGTTTTTCCTCCCGCATCAGATGATATGGAACATGATGCGCCAAGGTTGTAACCCGAAGACTCTGAGCTCCATTACGAGAGATTGTTGACAGAAGCTCAGTGCGAATTGTACCACGGTTGTAAATCATTTTCGGTTCTAGGGGCAGTTGTGGAGTTGATGCACATGAAAGTTCAGTATAATCAAAGGAACAAGCATTTTGATCACATGATGGACATCATCATCCGAATGCTCCCTGAAGACAACTGTCTGCTAAAAGATCATTATAGCTCGAAGAATTTGTTGAAGGGCCTTGGGTTAGGGTATATAGAGATCCATGCATACAAGAACAACTGTGCATTGTTTTACGGTGAATTTGAGCAGCTTGACAAATTTCCCGTGTGCAATGAGCCTAGGTTTCAAAAGAACAAGATTTCTAACAAGGTGTTGCATTATTTTCCACTGAAGCCAAAATATTGGAGATGTTACCCGACGGGATACCGACAGGTGATGTTACCCGATGATGGTTTTCAATTATGCCCGACGTACACTGCACCTAAATTTTCACGCATTCTCAAAATTCCCGCGTATTTTACCCCGACGAATATTAGAGATGTTACCCGACGGGCTACCGACATGTGATGTTACCCGATGATGGTTTTGAATTCTGCCCGACGAACACTGCCCCTAAATTTACGTGGATTCTCAAAAGTCCCGCTGACGTGGTTGCGCGGCGGAGGTTAAAATTATTACCCGACGGATTTCCGACCGTTGGCTTACCCGACGCATGTTGAAAATGTTACCCGACGGATACAGACAATTACAATGCACCTAAAATATTCGTGAAATCTCAATTTCACCGCCTAATATTTCCCGACGGATATGTTTAAATTAACTCGACGGATATGAAACATTTGGCCCGACGGACACCCAACATGTGACCCGACGGAGATAGTGAAGAGTTACCCGACGGATACGTAACGAGATATCCGACGAATGTCCACCGTTTGTTCATACTCGACAATTCATTAAATTGAAGCGCGGTGTACGATTTCGTCGGGCAATGTGTCAATCAGAGATATATATCATACGAGTCTTCTTCTTCTTCCTTCTTCATTTTCTGCAGATAACTCCGTTGCTCTCTGTTTCTCTTCCGAATTTCCTCTCTGTTTCGTTCAAATTTAAGAACCACACCATTGTTTCTCGCTCTCCCTCCATCCACCGGCCCAGCAGTCAAAGACGCCGCCTCTCTCTCAGCGAGCTTTGCCGGAGCCGCCGCTCCCCTCGCCGGACCAATCTCTCACCGAGTTCCTTGAAGGTCGAACTCATTGTTCCTCTCTCTCTAATGTTAATGTATATGTATTGGTTTATTATTAAATTTGATTTGAAAAAATAATTTATGAAATTGGATATTGTTATTGTTAATGTTAATGTATATATATTTGTTATTGGTTTATTGTTATTGTTAATGTTAATGTATATATATTGGTTTATTGAGCATTTTGATTTCAAAAAAGAAATTATGAAATTTGATATTGTTATTGTTAATGTTAATGTATATATATTTGGATACATATTTGTTATTGGTTTATTGTTAATGTTAATATATATATATATATATATATTGGTTTATTGTTAATTTTGATTTGAAAAAAGAATTTTCAAAATTGGATATTGTTATTGTTAATTGTTATTGTTAATGTTAATGTATATATATTGGTTTATTGTTAATTTTGAATTGAAAAAAGAATTTATGAAATTGGATATTGTTATTGTTAATGTTTATGTATATATATTTGTTCTTGGTTAATTGTTATTGGTTTATTGTTATTTTTAATGTATATATACTAGTTGAAGATTTGTTGAAATTTTGATGTTTGGTATAATGTTGAAATTTATATAATGGTATGATTTTTGTTATGATTTTGGATATGAAATTTATGTGAATTTTGGATATGTGAATTTTCTGCATTTTGGGTATTTGAATTTTAAAAACAATTTTTTGAAATTTTGATATGGTGTATAGTATAAGTGAATTTTGGAAATGTGAGTTTTGTAAAGTTTTAATTTGTGAATTTTACGATTTGGATTTTATTATTATATGTTTGGATTAATTTGTAAGTTTGATTTTGGTCCCGAAATTGGGATTTAGAAATTTAGGCATAATGTTGTGAATTTTGAGTTTAGTACGTTTGGATTAATTAGTGTTTTAAGTTTAATTTTCGTTTGTGTTGGATTTATTTTAAAAAATTAGAATTTGGTGGTTTTAGTTTTTAGATACCAATTTACTAATTATTACTAAAAAAAAATTATTCCTTTATTTATTTACGTTTATTGGTATTATAAAATGTTGCTTAATTTTAAATGTGATTTTATTTTTAGTTTTTGAATTTAATATTTAAAATGTTTGGTTTTTTTAATTAATTAAATATATGTTGGTTCATATTTTATTAATTAATTTATATTTGTTATTGTAGATATCGCATCGCAGTTTAATCACATCTAGGATCCCCCCTGCCCTGATCCCGTTGATGATCATGTCCCGGAGGAGGCAGCCCCTGACTTGGTTGCCTCCACAGCGACGTCGGTTCATACATCGTTGTCGGGCCATCAGCGACCCAGTGCCCGATCGGCACGTCGATATCATAGCAAGAAACGGGGGGAACCCCGTACTGACCCCCAACTCACACAAGACGACGTCCCAACAGACAAAACAGGGCCTAATGTCGGCGCACTCCCTAAGGGTAAGTTCATTATTTTGTTTATTTAACCAACCTTTTTTATTTGTTACTAATTTTATTTACCAATTTTCATCGAATTTACAGGTAGGTCGGTGAACGTGCACGGGATAAACCGAGGTTTGACATCCCAGCGGATTTGCAGGACGACAAATGCAAAGATACTGGTGCATGACATTGGTGCGATTCTTCGCACCAAGTCCCTGATGATGAGGGAGACTTTCCGAACCCAAACCCCCGAGGAGATCACGCGTTGTTGGGAAGAGTTATCGGTATGTGTTTTTCCCATTTTTAATATTAATTTGATATTTTTTAATTATTTTACTAACTTTAATAATTGATTGCAGATTAATTTTGAGTTCGACTTAGACAACGTCGAGCTCAATAGATACCTGAGCCACCACTGGCAGTTACGATACGCTGACTGGAAGTACGAGCTCCACAAGTACTTCTTGACTTGGCCTTCCCCGGAGGAAGCTCGGGCAAATCCTCCGGAGGAGATGGACGGGCCTAAACTGCCAGGGTGGTTATGGTTGTGCGACCATTTCGTATCTAATTAATTAAATTATTTAATTTTTATGTTATTTTCCATTTTAAAATCTAATTTTTGGTTTTACGAATGAATAGCAGAAATCGATTGCCAACACATCGAATCGGGGAGCGAAGAAATTCAACCACCACGGGGGGTCGCGATCTTTATCAGCCCGGCAGGAGGATCGGGGCAACGCCAGGTCGATGTTCCCAGAGGTGGATGCCTGGGGGCAAGTGTACGCTGGATGGGGGGATCAAGAGGCTGATTGAATTCACGTAAGTTTATTTTTTGAAGATTAAACATTATTTTTTAAATTGATAATTATATTTCTAATTAATAATTATTCGAATTTGTAGGACGCGATGCAGCAAGACGTCTAGCAGACACAAGCTGAGCTCACCCAACAACATCCGGATGTGCCGTTGGAGCAGCAGCTCCTTAATCCCGACATGTCGATCGCTATTCTGGAGCGACGACTTGGGAGGCGCCCATGGAGGATCGTTCGGGGGGCGGGCGACGAGATTTTACGGGATGTCTCGACTCAGTCGTCCAGTTCATCTTAGATAGGCAATCCCCAGGAGACGCCGGATCGTTTGAGACACCTCGGTGCCGAAAATGTTATGATCAAAGCCCAATGCGCGGAGATTCAAGCCCAAAACCAACAAATCAAGTCCGCCCTTAACAAGGTCCTTCAACGTTTGGGTGACCATGGATTAGATGACATTTTCTCATTGCCCACCCAACAGCCCCCTCAGGATCCCGCCTACTTTGACCCCTCGACGAGTAGTTAGAGTGTATTATATATAAAATATTTTTTTAGTTTTAATGATGTAAAAATATTACATTAATTTTTATAAATATTAATTTATTTTGATTCTTTTAATTGAATTTTTTAATTAAAATTTTTATTTTTTATTATTTAATTAAATATTTTATTACAAATATATTTTAAATATGCATCGTTTGCCCGACGAATGTGGGAAAAGTTACATGACAGATACGTAAAGCGTTACCCGACGGACACGTAAACCGTTACCTGATGGATACATAAACCGTTAACCGACGGACACGTAAACCGTTACCCGACGAACACATAAACTGTTACCCGACGGGTACGTGACACTTTACCCGACGAATATATAACACATTACCTGACGGATGTGTATAACATTACCCAACGGATTTTTATAAACTTACTCGACGGATATTAAAAAACGGCCCCGACGGATATTTAAATAGTTACCCGACGGATATATAAAACCCTACCCGACGGATATGTGACCCATTACCCGATGGATATGTGACCCATTACCCGACGGATATGGGACGGTTACCCGACGGATAGTGTACGTTGGTAATATGTTGTTGACTGTAGGTTGCTCGACGAAGACTTCAACGACGAACTAGTCCGTCGGCCAAGATAACGATGCTCGACGAATATACTGTTGTCGTCGACAATATAAATGCCCGATCGAAGTAGCCCGACGGAGATTGCCCAACGGCGATTCGCCATTTTCAAAGTTGCTCGACGAATTCCTACGGTTGCTCGACGATGTCCTTTCGCCGGGCAACTTGGATTTTGCTGTGGTGTACAATGATATCGTTCTTGATAAAAAATGAAAGTATTTAATAAGAGTTTGTGTTAGAAATTAGGTTCAATGTGTTGGACTCATTTTATTTATAATTTTATGTGTAATATAATAAAGTTATAATATATATATTTTTTAAATCGCCTAGGTCACGTCTAACCGCCTAGGCTCTAGACCCGTATTTGTTGCCCAATTAGGGCCTAGCGTTCTTCCGAATATTAATGAAGAGAAAGAAGCAACATAATGTTTTTTTTTTTTTCTGATACAATGATATTGAGAGAGGGGGAGTACAATATACACTATAGGTATATCGGCCTCGCCATTGACCAAAGTTGAACCCGAGACCTCCCGCATAACCTGTGGAGAATAATACCACTATACTATAACATTAAGTGGCTAAAACAACATAATTTTGGTGAAGAAAATTTGTTTGTGGACATTAATTATGGGGTTAATGAGGATGAAGATGATGAAGCATAGGTACAAAATCAAAAGGTATTGACTTTGGTTCTAGACCGTCCAAAATTTTAAATCCAATTTTTTTTTGTCCACTAAATGAATATAATTTTTGTCAACTAAATGAATATAAAGAGGATTTGAGAAATTTTCTCGACGGAAATTGACATATTTGGAAGGGAAGTTTTCTTAATTAGCGGTATAGTATACCTAGATTAGATTATAAAAAGACAATCCTATCCTTGAATAGAACCAAAATTATTGAGAATATTGACGGAAGGACGATTGATGTAACTCACATATATATTTTAAGATCATAAACTAATATTGAAATTTAAGGACATAACTTTCAAATTTTGTGTATTATTCTGAGAGAATTATGCCAGCCATGAATTAAGCCTTACTTATTCTTATAATTAAAAATCACATATGCATGAATACTTGCAAACCCATATAATTATTACTAGGATTATACATTTGTTGGTGCAATGCATTAGTAAATCAAAATTGGATTACTGAGTCTGAAACCGACTCTCTAACTCGACCCTTATATTTTCATATATAAATTGCCATTAGATCTGAAATTTTGAAGATGTTACTTTTATTCTAGGTATTGTCATTTCTTTCTTTAATTACTTAATCCAGCTATTTCTGTTGTTTGATACGAACCCCAAGGTCTGGAGACAATGAAGTATGCAGATATATATATATATATATATATATATATATATATATATATTATATACATATGTATATACACTCTCTTCCCGCATTTACCCAAACATAATTTAATAGGATACATTTCTCTTCTGTACCTTGATGCAAAAAGAAAACAACAGTGATAATGGGGTTCTCTCAAATTCTTTGAGCCAAAATTCGTCAAAAAGACGTATTAAAAGGCAATGTTCTAAAAGTCCCTCCTAGGACCGTCTAGTCTCCCTCAAGGCGCTATTGGTTCCCTCTTGTCACCTCGATTTTGAAAAATTCACCTAAGCTAGGTGTCTTAGCTCGAGGTTGCCCAACAAATTTTTACCCGACGAAAATATTTTCGCCGAGTAAGGTAATGTTGCCCGATGAACCCGGAGGGTCGTCGAGTAAATTTTTGGCGGAAAGAGCAAGATGTTGGCGCGCAAAAATGGAAGGTTTGCCCGACGATTTGTACAATCCGTCGGGCAAGATTATATCTACCGACGATTATTCGGCGAAGGCTCGCCGGATAAACTGTTGGCGGGAAGAGCAAGATGTTGGCGATCGAAATAGGAAGTGTTACCCGACAATTTAGACTTTCCGTTGGGCAAGAGTATATATAACGACAATTATTCGTCGTCGGGTAACACTTGGCGTTGACTTTATGTTGCCCGACGGATCATTAAACTTTGCCCTGCGAATAGTATTCGTCGAGCAAAAGTCTAAACACACTAAATACCTGAGACACTCTCCTTTCTTCTTCTTCTTCTTCCTCCTCTATGCTTCATCAGTCTCTGCGTGTTTACCTCTCAATTTAATTTTGTTAAGAATTTTGGATATAATTATGTTAGGAAATTTTGTATTTATTGTGGAAAATGTGTAGAAATTGTTTAGAATTTGTGGAAATTAGAAAATTAAAACATTTGTTAGGAAAATATGAAAATAGAAAATATGTTATGAAATTAGGAAAATAGAAAATATGTTAGGAAATTAGAAAATTTTGTTGGAAAATAGGAAAATAAAAAATATGTAATGAAATTAATGAAATTAAAAAATATGTTTAGAAATTAGAAAATATGTTAGGGAAATAGGGAAATAGAAAATATGTTAGGAAATTAGAAAATATTTTAGGAAACTAGGAAAATAAAAAATATGTAATGAAATTATTGAAATTAGAAAATATGTTAGGAAAATAGGGAAATAGAAAATATGTACGGAAACTATAAAATTATAAACTCTGTTTTATGCATAATTAATATATGTTTGTAGCACCGACGGTGAGACCATTTCTGGTATGAAGAGCCATGACTATCATGTTTTGCTACAACGACTCATTCTGATTGGTATTCGACCCTTCTTGGAGGCTGGTGTTGTTGAGACGATAGTTTATTTGTCTCAATTCTTCCAGATACTATGTGTCAGATCATTGGTTAAGGCCGACCTCGAAGCAATTAACGAGGATATTGTCTACATCATGTGCCAGCTAGAGAAAATATATCCACCTGCATTCTTTGATGTAATGGTGCACCTACTAATACATTTTCCGGATGAGGCAAAGCCAGCTGGCCCAGTATATTATCGTTGGATGTACCCAATCGAGAGGTATAACTTATTGTTGGTAGAATTTAAAGAGCAAGAAATATGCAATTCAATTCTAACAGTTATAAAATCCTTGCAAGTGCACAAATCGATAAGAATAGTATAGTAGCACAGCAAGAGTCGATCCCTCGAGGACTTGTATCAACGTTATGACCACTTTAGTTCATATTTATTAACTTAGTGAAAACACACACATACACACGCAGGGGGGGTTTATGATGTGAGAACTGAAATTTAAAGATAAGCAAAATAAAATGCAGAAAATAACAATGCAAGAATTAACGGTTGATTGATTATTAACTAAGACGAATTAAGGCTTACTATCCACTCTAACCAATTATAGCTCTTAACCAGATTTCCTTGACCTAATTACTATGCATTTTCTGAATTAGGTGCCCGTGCCTAGGACCTGGCGTTGGTTCACTAGACACATCTTATTCCCTCTTACTTAGCATGTTCTAAACAGGGCATATGCCTAGAACGTCTATCACCTACCTTTTAAGATCATGCATGAAGTTTAAAGACAATTTAATGACACCACCTTAGCCTAGCAAAGTGACATGCAATCCTAGGTCGTTATGAGTTAAGATTACAAGTAAGAATACTTTCGATGCTCCAAATCACAAGATGATATGACGGTCACTCAAGCAATTACAACTATAATTATATGCAATCAAGTTAGCTAATCTTATAGGCATAAATTAAGGTCATTAAGCATAGTAATCCAACTTATTCAGCATGCATAGCAATCATAATCAAGAGAAAGAAATCCAATCAACAAGCTAACATGGCTAGGGCTTAAAGCAGCCCTAATCCTAATGACTACTCACACATAACTGAAATTGAAACAAATATAATTGAAATCATAAGTAAATTGCAATAATGAAAATAAGGATACAGAAGAGATTGTTAAGAACAGGTGTAGCAGAAGACACGGCAAAGCCTTCTACTCCAAGCTCCACGTCCAATAATCTATGTGTAAAATATTATCTCTCAAAATATCGTCCCTAATTCTCTAGAAAACCAAAAAGGAATTCTCTCTCTCTCTGCCTCCTATTTGCCTGATTCTAATTCCCCCAGAACACTGAACAAAGGCTCCCTTTTTATAGACAAAGGGAAAACCTTGTTCTATAAGGATTGGTAAAACCATATTCTATAAGGATTGGTAAAACCATATTCTATAAGGATTGGTAAAACCATGTCCTATAAGGATAGGGAAAGTTATTGTACTTTTAATTAATTAGAAAGTCCTTAAATCTATTAGAACCAATCAGAGCACGGCTGGGAGTGTGAATGCAAGCTGGCAAGCAGGAACGCAAGTTAGCCAAACTTGGATTTTGGACTGTCTTCGTAATCAGGATCTGGGACTGCGCTTTTGAAGCACATCATGAGTATAGTAGAAGCGCATCTTCGTTCAGGCTTGGCGCAAATGTTGTCAGGCTTAGCGCAGAGGGATAACCTCTGATCCACCGCTGGCAGAACAGGGACCCCGGGCTTAGGCACACATCTGGGCTCAGATGGGAGTTCTTGGGACATGTCCTCGACCTACCTTGGCGCGACCTTGGCAATTCTAGGACCTGACCTTGATGTCATGAAACACAGGTTTGAGACTCGGAGGGCCTGATATGAGGTACTTGGCCAGTGGCCCAAAATAGGCGCACTGGCGCACTAAAGACTCCGTTGAGGACCTAATATTGAAATGAGGACATCTCCTTCATCTGGACTCCGATTTGAGTCATTCTTTTTGCGTTCTTTCTAGATTTTACCTATCTTTCCAAATCCGCACAATTATCACATGATTGATCATTTTCTACTATTGATGGCACGAAATCATTCAAAAGACATGTAAGAGAGGCATATAAAGACATCAAAATGATGCATAAATAACGACTGATCAAATACCCCCAAACCTATCTTTTGCTAGTCCCTGAGCAAAACAAACACTAACAAAACGAAAAGACTCGATTTTAGTTAAGATAGAACATTTAAACCCCTAGGTTCACCTAGTAGGAGGAGTTTTGTCTCCTGAGGGTTATAACATCACGATACCCACAAACGTTTTACTTAAACAAAAAGATGCTAGAGATAGTACGTTTAACAAGCTAATAAGAATAAAAGTAAGTAGGCATGCTTTGCAGAACTAAAAGGAATGCCATTGTCGTGAGTGTCATGTGAAGGTGTACGTGTATAAATGCCAATATTTTCAGGTGATCAAGTTTGAAAACAACTTCATCTAAGTGCCCTAGAAAGATTTCGCCTTGACTCTAATCCTCACTAGGCAACTCTCAATTCGCACAAGAATCCTTGGGTTACACTCTTTTCAAGCATATGTGATGAGTTTATGTTATGAAATTCAAATTTAATCACATATGAGTAACAATGAAGAATAGCACTTTATGGAAATAAAGATCTCATGAAAGGAATTGAACTTTAAGAACATAGATACGTACCTTAATCCTCAGCATGATTGTCCATAAGATCAGTTAGGTCTTCCTTTTTAGGTTGTAATGGGGCTAAACTTTGGGGTTTATCAAGGAAGGATGGGATTCAAAGAACCTGAGCTGTGCCAAGGCATAAGAAGTCATGACTTGAACTTGGAATTTCTGAACTGAATCCTTTCTTAAGGCCCACAACATTGTACTTTCTTGATGACTTATTTTGAGGCTCTTGTGGCTTATTTTGAGGCTCTTGGCTCACTTGGCTCAATTCACTTTGTTTTTCACATTTTATCTTTTTCTTTTCTTTTCTTCTCAATGTTTCTTTCTTTCTTTCTTTCTTTATTTTTTTATGTTCTTTGTTTTGAATTGAATTGCACCAAGATCATGCAATGATTTCCTCAAATTTTCGTGCAGCTTGCAACTTGTAAAGCTTTTCTTTACTTTTGAACTTTGAATTGACGCCAATGTCCTTTGAATTGGGCAGCATCTTCTTTCACCTCTCATTCTCACCATGAATCTCATTTACAGCAACCTTAGCACAAACTGAGGTTATAGGGCATGGCGGTGATGAATGGCTAAGTATTTCGGTTAGGTTATACTTTGGGTGATGAAAGAAAAGGTTGAGTGTTTGGCTTCAAAATTGGCTTAGGGAGCATGCAATAGGGAAGGAGCAAGCCTTTAGAGGTTAAATCATACATAGCCTACATAACTTCTTATGGCAAACCACACATTAAATCAAGAGTATCTAAATGATGTTAGTTCTTTAAAATTCAATGCAAATATGATGTAATGAGATCAACAATTAAGAACAAAAGTGATGAGTGTTTAAGAGTAGAAACAAGTATATCCCTCAGAAACAATGGCAATTAGGCTCAAAGATTTCACAGGGTAGTCTCCACTAATTTTCTAAGGTTCACTCAAATTCAGTTATTTCGTTCACTTAATCACTTAAAACATGGCATTGTGAAGTGCAGATTATGAACTACTTGACCATGGCATGATTCTTAGTAAAGCAAAGATAGTTAACTTAGCATATACATTCCTATTAACAAGTTAACATACTAATCACCCCCAAACCTACTTGTTTCTATATGCAAAATTTTAAATCCAAACCCCCAAACCTAAACTGAACATTGTCCTCAATGTGATAAGCAGTAAGCATGACAACAGTAGAAAGGTTTTAGAGATATAACGGGCAAAAACAGAAAAAGAAGTGAGAAATACAAACCAGGGCTAGGCTGCCTCCTAGGAGCGCTTTATTTAACGTATAGGCAAGACGGGGCTGGCATGCTAGGAGCTGGTCTCATGCGGAGTTGCAGGGTTGACTACGCTTGGATTAGAGATGTCCTTGAAGTAGTGTTTGAGGCGATGGCCATTTACCTTGAACGGATCCTGCTGTTCTGGGTGCTTGATTTCAACTGCACCATGAGGAAAAACGTTAGTAATAATAAATGGTCCAGTCCATCTTGAACGCAACTTACCTGGCATTAGTCTGAGCTGGGAGTCAAAGATGAGGACTTCCTGTCCGATGTGAAAGTCCTTGGGCTGAATGCGCTTGTCGTGGAAAGCTTTGGTCTTTTCCTTGTAGATACGAGCACTGTCAAAGGCCTCGTTTCGCAACTCCTCTAATTCACTTAGCTGAAGCTTCCTATGTATTCCAGCATCATCGAAGTTCATGTTCATTTTCTTAATAGCCAAGAATGCTCTATGCTCCAATTCCACTGGTAGGTGGCAGCCTTTTCCAAAAACAAGCCGGAAGGGAGACATGCCAATCAGGGTCTTGTATGCGGTCCGATAGGCCCATAGTGCATCATTCAATTTGCTGGACCAATCTTTGCGGTTAGGATTTACCATTTTTTCCAATATGGCCTTTACTTCTCGATTGGACACTTCCGCTTGGCCACTCGTTTGAGGGTGATACGGTGTTGAGACCTTGTGGGTGACGCCATACTTCTTCATTAGGGCTGCAAACGAATGATTGCAGAAGTGTGCCCCCATCATTGATGATTGCCCTAGGTGCGCCGAATCTGGCTAAGATGTGACTCTGCAAAAAACATACCACTACTTTGGCGTCGTTAGTTTTGGTGGGAATTGCTTCCACCCATTTGGAGACATAATCAACTGCAAGCAGAATATAAAAATTGCCAAAGGAATTCGGAAAAGGTCCCATAAAATCAATGCCGCATACGTCGAAGATTTCGACCACAAGAATAGGGTGTAATGGCATTTGATTTCGAGGGCCGATGTTACCTAGGCGTTGGCAACGGTCACAGGTGAGTACAAATTCGTGTGCATCCTTGAAAAGTGTGGGCCAGTAGAGTCCACTTTTTAATACCTTGAGGGCTGTCTTCTTAGCTCCAAAATGGCCGCCACATGCCAAGCTATGGCAAAATGTCAAGACGGATTCCATCTCGTCTTCGAGGATGCAGCGCCGAATGATTTGGTCTGGACAATGCTTCCATAGGTACGGCTCATCCCATATGAAGTATTTAGCTTGTTTAGCCAGCTTGTCCTTTTGGTACCTATTTAAAGATGAAGGAATTTGCTTAGTGACAAGGTAATTAATGAGATCGGCATACCATGGATCAATAGCTTGGAGTGCGAAGAGCTGTTCGTCAGGAAAGGTCTCGAGGAGGGGCAACTGATCGGCCACTTCATTGGAACCGTGAAGCAATCGGCTCATATGGTCAGCGACCACGTTTTCGCTGCCCTTCTTGTCTCTGATTTCAAGGTCGAATTCCTGGAGCAGTAGCATCCAACGTAGCAACCTTGGCTTGGCGTCCTTTTTAGTGAGCAAATACTTCAAGGAAGCATGATCCGTGTATACTATGACCTTGGTTTGAATTAGATATGAGCGGAACTTCTCAAGGGCAAAGATAACAGCAAGGAGCTCCTTCTCGGTGGTGGAGTAGTTCAGATGGGCATCATTCAGGGTTCGACTTGCGTAGTAAATGACATGAGGGAGCTTGTCAACACGCTGTCCCAAAACAGCTCCTATGGCGAAGTCCGAGGCATCACACATTAGTTTGAATGGTAAGTCCCAATTCAGTGGCATGATGATGGGTGATGCCATGAGCTTTGCCTTGAGTGTGTTGAATGCCTCACGGCATCCCTTAGTGAACTCAAATGTGGCGTCCTTGGCTAGAAGATCACACAAAGGTCTTGTGATTTTCGAGAAATCTTTGATGAATCCGCGGTAAAAGCCAGCATGCCCTAAGAACGATCGAACCTCTTTGACTGTAGTGGGGTACGGCAACCTCTCTACTATGTCTAACTTTGCTTTGTCCACTTCTATGCCTCGACTAGAGATCACATGACCCAAGACAATTCCCTGTTGTACCATGAAATGGCACTTTTCCCAATTTAGCACTAAGTTGCTTTCTCTGCACCGTTCCAGTACTCGGGTTAGGTTAACTAAGCACAGTTCGAATGAATGTCCAAACACCGAGAAGTCGTCCATGAATACTTCAATTATATCTTCCACCATATCGGAGAAGATGCTCCTCATGCAACGCTGAAAGGTAGCTGGGGCATTGCACAATCCAAATGGCATTTCTCTGTATGCAAAAGTGCCATATGGGCATGTGAATGTTGTTTTTTCTTGATCTTCGGGTGCAATAGCAATCTGATTGTATCCTGAGTAGCCGTCCAAGAAGCAATAGTGGGAGTGTCCAGCCAGGCGCTCGAGCATTTGATCAATGAAGGGCAAAGGAAAGTGGTCCTTGCGTGTGGTTATATTTAGCTTTCGATAGTCAATGCACACTCTCCATCCTGTTTGAATCTGTTTAGGTACAAGCTCATCCTACTCGTTTTTAACCACTGTGATCCCACTTTTCTTTGGCACGACCCGGACTGGGCTCACCCACTTGGAGTCACTAATTGGATAGATGATTCCAACGTCCAGAAGCTTTAGGACTTCTTTCTTCACGACCTCCTTCATAGGTGGATGCAATCGTCTCTGCGCCTCCCATAATGGTTTGGAGTCTTCCTCCAGCAGTATCCGATGCATGCATTTTGTGGGACTTATGCCTTTGATGTCAGCTATTGTCCATCCAATTGCCGTTTGATTGACCTTAAGGACATGAACCAATGCCTTTTCCTCTTTCGTACTTAGGGTAGACGCAATGATGACTGGAAGGGTTTGATTGTCGCCCAAATATGCATACTTTAAGTGCTCGGGCAAGGGCTTCAGCTCGAGTTCAGGAGCCTTTATGATGGACGGCAGGGTTTTCTGACTTGTGAGTGGTAACGCTTCGAAGGGAGGCCTGTGGAATGGGAGGGCTGGCATGATGTCAAGGGCTCGTACCCCTTCGATCACGCTATCTGTAAGTGAATCCACAATGTGTGGGTTACTAGTAACGACCTTCTCAAGGTCAACCGCCATGCAAGACTGAGCAATTGTCTCCAGTAGCAGTAAGTCCATTGTGTTTAACGGAAAATCTACAATAGGCTCGGCAGGGTACTGGATGGTGTCATGGATGGAGAATGTCCGAAGTTGGTCCAGGACCTTGATGGAGACCTGGCCCTTTCTGACATCGATGAGGCACTCGGCTGTGGCTAGTAAGGGCCTTCCGAAGATGAAGGGAGGTTCCTCACTTTTGTCAATTCTGTCCATTCTTACTACATAGAAGTCTGCAGGGATGCATGTATCTCCGATTTGTACCAGTACGTCCTCAAGAACCCCCATTAGGTTGGTTGCAGAAGCGTTAGCCAATCTGACACATAGGTGCGTGGGTTTGAGTGCGCCTAGGTTGAGTGACCTGTAAATGTGGAATGGCATGATGTTCACTAATGCTCCCGTGTCGCAAAGGCAATGTTCGAATCTTTTTGACTGAATGACACATGGAAGGGATGGAGGCCCAGGATCGTTGTCCTTAAGGGGCATGCGCAAAAGGGCAGCCGAGCAGGCCTTAGGGATGTCAATGGTGTCCGTGGAGCTAAAACCACGCTTTCTTGCAACTAAGTCCTTGATCAGCTTCGCAAAGATAGGCATGTGCTTGATAATTTTATGGCAAGGCAGTCTGATATGAAGCTTCTGCAACATGCTGATGATCTCTTCCTCAAAGTCCTCCCTTTGCTTATTCCTATTTTGGAACCTGCGAGGAAATGGATAATCAACATTATTAGCTAACTCAAAAGTGACTTTTTTAGAATTGGAATTCTGAGGTTTAGAGTTAGAAGTATTCGAGTGCTGCGACTTGGGCTTAGGAGCAGGTTGCATGCTAGCCGTGGCCGAAGTAGGCGCAGTGTCAGGTCCTCCTTGCGGTATGGCACTTGGTGACTCGTTGGGCCAGTTCTGCGCCAGAGGTGTTGGCCGTGGCATGTTTTGCCGCGTGCCCTGGTTGGCGATCCTTGGCAGAGTAGGTTGAGGCTCGGTTTCAGGTCCTGCGAGGGTGGCATATGTGGGGTCTTGAAGTGGAATTTCCCTCTCCAGCGTGATGGCATTAGCCGTAGGATTGTGAAATCCTTTCGGATTTACCAAGACTTGACTTGGTAGCTTGCCCTACTCTCGCTAATTTAGTTGGTTCGCCACCTGTCCCATTTGACGATCCAAGTTTGCAATTGCATTTTTCATGTCTCCCGTCTGACTCTGGCTATCGTGCATGAATTTTATGAATTGAGCATGTTGTTGAGTCAGGATATGGAGGGAGTCCTCAAGAGACTTGCTTCCGCCATTCTGATTTGAGGAAGGACCGTGATAGTTCCCCTGAGGGCCTGCGGCTTGCTGTTCAAATCCAGGAGGTGGCAAGGGATTTGCGGCTGCTTGATTGTTGCTCCAACGGAAATTTGGATGATTTTTCCACCCCGGATTGTAAGTGTTGGAATATGGGTCATTCCGGGGTCGATAATTGTTGTTGAACCCTCCAGCAAAGTTGGTATCTTCCACAACCGGGCAGTCCTGGGATTTGTGGCCCTGAATCGAACATACCTCGCAGATGTGAACTTCTATGGCTTTCTCGCTACACAACTGTTTCAGCATTGCCGTGAGTTGAGCAATGGCGTCATCTTTGTATTTGGAGGAAGCATCACCCGTAGCTCTAGAGGAGGGACCCCTGTAGCTGAACTGTTTTTCCCTTTGAGCAATGTTCTCAAAGGCGGTCCTTGCTTCCTCGGCTGTGCCTTCTAGAATCCCTTGGGATTGAGAGTCCACCATTGTCTGATCGCTAGTCTTCAAGCCTCCATAGAAGTATAGCATAAGATGATGGGCATCAATATGGTGGTGGGGGCACGCCCGTAGCATCTGATTGTACTGCTCCCAAAACTCATAGAAAGACTCCTCCATGTCTTGCCGTGGGTTCATGATCTTGGACTTTAACTCATTTGTCTTTTCCACGGGAAAGTACTGTGTTAAGAATTTGGACGTCAAGTCCCTCCAAGAGTGAATGGAAGCCAGCGCCAGTGAATGAAACCATGTCTTGGCGCGATCCTTGAGACTGAAGTGAAAGAGCCGCAGGCGGATTTCAGATTCTGTCATACCATTGATGCGCAGTGTTGAACAAACCTCAACAAATTCCTTGATATGAAAGTGCGGGTCCTCGCCAGCAAGGCCGTGGAATGTGGGCAGCATGTGAATTGTCCCCGACTTCAATTCGAAGTTTGCCACTGTTGACTCGGGAAAAACAATTGGAAATTGATCCTCCGAGACATGGGGCATGGCAAAATCCTTAAGGCGCCGTGGGGCTTGCGGTACTAGGCCACGTTCCAGGCCTTGCTCTTCTCTGTGGTCCCCCATCCACCTTGGGCTTGGTGGAAGGGAGCCATGGACTGAAGATGCTTGCGATGATGGTCCACTTGATGACCCGTGCACTGAACCTTGGAATGACATACACGGGTACCTCACAAAAAGAAAAACTAAGTTACAAATCTAAACTTGAATGGGCATCGTTGAGGGACAAGTCCCCGGCAACGGCGCCAAAAACTTGTTGGTAGAATTTAAAGAGCAATAAATATGCAATTCAATTCTAACAGTTATAAAATTCTTGAAAGTGCACAAATCGATAAGAATAGTATGGTAGCACAGCAAGAGTCGATCCCTCGAGGACTTGTATCAACGTTATGACCACTTTAGTTCAGATTTATTAACTTAGTGAAAACACACAGACACACGCAGGGGGGGGTTTATGATATGAGAATTGAAATTTAAAGACAAGCAAAATAAAATGCAGAAAATAACAATGCAAGAATTAACGGTTGATTGATTATTAACTAAGGCGAATTAAGGCTTACTATCCACTCTAATCAATTATAGCTCTTAACCAGATTTCCTTGACCTAATTACTATGCATTTTCTGAATTAGGTGCCCGTGCCTAGGACCTGGCGTTGGTTCACTAGACAC
This sequence comes from Oemleria cerasiformis, assembly GCA_037349345.1. Classification (NCBI taxonomy): domain Eukaryota; kingdom Viridiplantae; phylum Streptophyta; class Magnoliopsida; order Rosales; family Rosaceae; genus Oemleria; species Oemleria cerasiformis. The sequence goes on along the minus strand of JAZGTL010000055.1, from coordinate 747,759 downwards.
ATCTTATTCCCTCTTACTTAGCATGTTCTAAACAGGGCATATGCCTAGAACGTCTATCACATACCTTTTAAGATAATGCATGAAGTTTAAAGAGAATTTAATGACACCACATTAGCCTAGCAAAGTGACATGCAATCCTAGGTCGTTATGAGTTAAGATTACAAGTAAGAATACTTTCGATGCTCCAAATCACAAGATGATATGACGGTCACTCAAGCAATTACATCTATAATTATATGCAAACTAGGTGGCTAATCTTATAGCCATAAATTAAGGTCATTAAGCATAGTAATCCAACTTATTCAACATGCATAGCAATCATAATCAAGAGCCAGAAATCCAATCAACAAGCTAACATGGCTAGGGCTTCAAGAAGCCCTAATCCTAATGACTACTCACACATAACTGAAATTGAAACAAATATAATTGAAATCATAAGTAAATTGTAATAATGAAAATAAGGGTACATAAGAGATTGTTAAGAACAGGTGTAGCAGAAGACACGGCAGAGCCTTCTTCTCCAAGCTCCACGTCCAATAATCTATGTGTAAAATATTATCTCTCAAAATATCGTCCCTAATTCTCTAGAAAACCAAAAAGGGATTCTCTCTCTCTCTGCCTCCTCTTTGCCTGATTCTAATTCCCCCAGAACACTGAACAAAGGCTCCATTTTTTATAGACAAAGGGAAAACCTTGTTCTATAAGGATTGGTAAAACCATATTCTATAAGGATTGGTAAAACCATGTCCTATAAGGATAGGGAAAGTTATTGTACTTTTAATTAATTACAAAGTCCTTAAATCTATTAGAACCAATCAGAGCACGGCTGGGAGTGTGAATGCAAGCTGGAAAGTGGGAACGCAAGCTGGCCAAACTTGGATTTTGGACTGTCTTTGTAATCAGGATCTGGGACTGCGCTTTTGAAGCACATCATGAGTATAGTAGAAGCGCATCTTCGTTCAGGCTTGGCGCAAATGTTGTCAGGCTTAGCGCAGAGGGAGAACCTCTGATCCACCGCTGGCGGAACAGGGACCCCGGGCTTATGCACACATCTGGGCTCGAATGGGAGTTCTGTGGACATGTCCTCGACCTGCCTTGGCGCGACCTTGGCACTTCTAGGACCTGACCTTGATGTCATGAAACACAGGTTTGAGACCCGGAGGGCCTAATATGAGGTACTTGGCCAGTTGCCCAAAATAGGCGCACTGGCGCACTGGCGCACTAAGGACTCCGTTGAGGACTTGATATTGAAATGAGGACATCTCCTTCATCTGGACTCCGATTTGAGTCATTCTTTTTGCGTTCTTTCTAGATTTTACCTATCTTTCCAAATCTGCACAAGTCTCACAATATTGATCATTTCTACTATTGATGGCACGAAATCATTCAAAAGACATGTAAGAGAGGCATATAAAGACATCAAAATGATGCATAAATAACGACTGAACACTTATCCCTGCTATTTGATAATATTTCCTCTATTTGATAATATTTCCTTACTATCATGTATATATGTGAATCATAATGTAAATTTCCTTGCAGAATGTTAGGTGCGTACAAGCGGTACGTTCGGAACAAGACACGTCCCGAAGGCTCTATAACGGAGGCGTACGTTGCAAAGTAGGTACTGACATTTTGTGCAATGTACCTTCGGAATGTTGAAACTTCCTTCAATAGGGCGTCGCACAATGACGATTGTGGTCAACGTCCAGAGACCCTATCTGTATTTGCTCAACCCGCACGATCATTCGGCACTGGTCCAATCTCGGAGCCGTTTACCAATAGCGACAATAGACTAAGCGGCCGACTATAGACTAAGAAGGGTGGACGGTTAGGCGGAAATATTTTATTTTATTAATATTTTCTATTTCTATTTTTGGGGCAAATTAAATTAGAACTTTTATGTTTAAATTTCACTCCAACTCTCGACATCTTCATCTCATTTTTCCATTTTGTATGTTTATTTTTATATTTATGATTCTAGAACTTCCATTTTTCACATTTAAATTTCTCAATACAATTATTTCGTGTTTAGAAGTACTAATTATTTTATAATTGTTTGGAAATATGATTAAATTATTAATATTTGTAAGTAAAAAAAAAAACCGCCTAAGCCCTGGCTAGGCTTTTAGGAACTAGGTCTCATCATGCCGCTCGATTAATGCCTGGCGAGTTTTAGAACATTGTTAAAAAGACGCCATTAACATTTTAAAGATAAAACCATCCCTTTTCAACAAGGCATGCACCAGCGACAACTCACAACTGAAAATACATGGGAGCTCCTCTAAGTCTATTAATTTTTTTTAAAATACTCTTTTTTTTGAATATCATTCAAAACAAATTTCAAATTGCCTAGTATTTCACAAATTAGGAACCCAAGATTCCAGACTTCTTTGAGCCAAAATTTATCAAAAAAAACTTATTAAAAGAGTCCCGTTAACATTCTTAAAAACCAAACCACCACACTCACAATTACTAAAAATATTTGGGAATAAATTTAGTTTTTTGTTGGAGTGGGATGTAATACATAGAAAGCGAGACCACGGCATTTACTATACGCAATTCAGCATTAAATGCAGCATCTAAACCAGCACCTATGGTCCTATGGATGGGGCGTTTCATTGCTTGCAAGAGGGTGGCACAGTAAATTGGAAACCCTACATCAATTATATCTCAAATGAATATATAATAATTAACATGACAAGGAAAGTGGTTACTTTATTCCAAAATTCTTCCCCATAGCTAGCTCCATCATATATGTAACGACCCGTCCCGGAAACTCCGGTACGACAACAGTACGTTATGGCCGCCGGGAATCCTCCCAATGCGAAGCCCAAGGTTCACCACCTTTAACAGTGGAATCTTACCTTCACAAAGGTATTGTTAGCGAAGTCCCCATCCAAATCCCCTAGCTGCAGCCTTTGAAGATTGAACCCTGGACCAAGCCTTTTTATTCCACTCAAGGTGGACACCTTTCACCAATTGAGCTGCAGTCTCATTGGTGAAGGCGTTCCCTGGTTTGGGAAGCAAAGAACCAGGTCCCGGGTTCGAGACTTGTTATCCGCTGCAGCGGGAGTATAGAATGGGACTGGTTGTATAATACCTTGAGAGTGGAATGTGATGCTGGGGTAGATTCCACTATTAAAGGTGGTGAACCTGGGTCACCTATCAACTTAAAAGGCGTTTTTATGTAACAACCCGTCCTGGAAACCCCGATATGACGACAATACGTTATGGCCGCCGGGAATCCTCCCAAAGCGAAGCCCAAGGTTCACCACCTGTAACAGTGGGATCATACCTTCACAAAGGTATTGTTAGCGAAGTCCCCATCCAAATCCCCTAGCTGCAGCCTTTGAGGATCGAACCATGGACCAAGCCTTTTTATTCCACTTAAGGTGGACACCTTTCACCAATTGAGCTGCAGCTCAATTGGTGAAAGGTGTCCACCTTGAGTGGAATGTGATGCCACTGTTAAATGTGGGTCACCTTTCAACTTAGAAGGCGCCTTTTATGTAACGACCCGTCCCGGAAACCCCGGTACGACGACAATACGTTATGGCCGCCGAGAATCCTCCCAAAGCGAAGCCCAAGGTTCACCACCTTTAACAGTGGAATCTTACCTTCACAAAGGTATTTTTAGCGAAGTCCCCATCCAAATCCCCTAGCTGCAGCTCAATTGGTGAAAGGTGTCTACCTTGAGTGGAATAAAAAGGCTTGGTCCATGGTTCGATCCTCAAAGGCTACAGCTAGGGGATTTGGATGGGGACTTCGTTAACAATACCTTTGTGAAGGTAAGATTCCACTGTTAAAGGTGGTGAACCTTGGGCTTCGCTTTGGGAGGATTCCCGACGGCTACGTACTGTCGTCGTACCGGGGTTTCCGGGACGGGTTGTTACAATATACCCAATATGTCGATAGCATAAATAATCAAAATTTAACTATTGAAAATATCGGTGTACTCAATATCTAACACGGGAGAAAATTCAATAATGTAGTTAGTAATAATATTAAGATAATACTTGCATATTACCTTGGTGGTATCTCATCTTACCACCCTGGTGGTACCTCATCGTACTACCCTCTCGATTTATTGAATAATTCTTATTCGTATATCATAATCGGAACCGTTCAATTCCTAAATACATTTCAATATTATATATATATATATAATCAACTAAATTAGAAATCATTTAGCCATTCATATGTATAAACTAAATGCATGATTTACTAGCAGGATTAATCGTTAGCAGTACCCTTTATTTGTTTGATACATATGAATGACTAAACGACCTCCAATGTTGTTGATTTTTTATGGAGATAATATTGAAATGATGATTGTAGAGTTGAACGGTTCTAATTATGATATATATATATATATAAGGATTGTCTAATAATAATTCGAAAGAATGGTACGAGAAGACACCTTAGACGTGTGATGCAAGTATGAAAGCATGTGGTTGGATTTTGAAAACCTAGCCTAAGTAGGTATAGGATGAGATGAGAGTGAAGATACATATGTGTTTATATATATATAATAAATAATTATATATATATATGCATATAGGCAATGATGGTGAGGAGGATGGGGAAAGAGAGTATAGGTAGCTTAGTGCATGTTAATGATCATGAGTCATGTGGAGAAAGACATAATAAAACCCATAGGTGCCAGACAAGGTTGGTGAGAGATTAGAAGGGAATATTTTGGAGGATGTAAGGGGAATTAGAAGGTAAATAATTAAACGTGGGATTAGGGTTTGCGATCGATGCTTACATATGGCCATCTGGGAAGCAAACAAAAAAACCCTTTGTGGGTCTCTCACTCACTCACTCACTCCATCACATGGTCAATGCCTCTTATCTTTTTATATATATTCATATCACTAAAATATATAATTTCAGAATCTCACGTGAATTTGAAAATCCAAGACTGTATAATATGTAGTTAACTTGTGATATTGCTAACATATGTAACTTTTAAGCAATAAATGAGAATATTGTTATTTGTTTTTTTTTTTACAAGTAACAATATCCATTAATAATAAAGAAGTTACAGAGAGTCCAAATACAAAAAGCAGCTCAAACTAAATAAAAAGTATAAAAGCTCAACATAAGATACAAAATAAAATAAAGTATAGATGAGGCATAAGTACAAATAAAGCTCAAAATAACACAAAATTAATGTGAAACCCTAGATCTAAGAACACAACCCAACAATCTCTTCCACACCACGGTCGCCGCATCATCACCGCAGGACCACAGCCACTAAAGTAGAGCACTTTGCATGTAAGCATACAAACTAAAAACCCAAATGGAAAATGGAGGTAAACAAGCCACCTGCGCAAAAAATACTCCTATAATTCAGCCATATATATAGTGCATCATGCACTTTAATCACTACCCAGCACCACAGTGAGCCAACACAAGGAGAAAGCACACTTGGAGCTGAGGAATGGAATAAGGTGATTGAGATGCCACACTGAGAAGCAACCATTGATGTAGAGGGAACGATATCATCAAAAAGTGAGGTAAAAAATATGGAGAAGTGAAGATGGAGGTTAAAACATTATGTTTGTGGGTGAGGAAGAAAAATGGGGTGAGAAGATGTAGATTTGGGGTTCCAAATTGGGCATAAAGGAAAGAAAACAAAGAAAATAGAGGAGAAAAGGAGGCATTTCAGCCCAAACCTGAGTAGAAAGCTCAAGAAACACCCACAAAGGGGTGGGAAGGAGCGATTGACTCTCAAACCAGAGAGTGGGATTCGGCAGAAATTTGGGATTTGAGGTGGCAGGTTGCTAGGGTTTTCTTAAGTTGTGAAGACTCCCTCCGAGAAAGAACTCGTTCAATGTTATTTGTATTATATACCTTTATTGAGTTCGTGGGCTCGTTGATTCCTAATGGAAGTGAACCTAGTTACATGCAAAATTGCAAGTATTAGTGGTGATCAGTAAGACAAGAATATTATGAATTCACATTTTATAATACGAATATACGACCAATAATATTGCTATAAATAAACTACGAGCATTTTGTAACAATGGTTTAAATAAACCTGAAAATTACCGGGATAGTGTCTAAATATCATTATTCCATAAATAATAATGAAACCCATTATTCTATATATTCCAGTGACGGAGGAAAAAAACCCTAGTTTCCGTATTCTTTTCTCTCAGTCCCAAAGAAAAGCACACCAAGGGGGAAGAGGGAGAAAATTATCTTCTTCCCACCTCCCCTCTACCGTTTTTCTCATTTTCTTTTGGGTTAGTAAGAGTCTCTTTTGGTGATTGTTTGGTTTGAGCCATGCTCAGATTTAGTTTCTTCATCATTGTTATTTTGCTATTTTTTCAATTCATCCCTTTACCCCAAATATTCCTTTAAAACATATTCATTTTCCCAAAATCTTATTCTACCTTCCTATTGGAGAAGTTTACCGCAATATTTCCCATTGATTTTAGTCACATTAGTTAGATTAAGACTTTTGGTTATTTATTCGCATTACTGCGCCACTAGATTGTTGGAGATCAAGCTTTTATTAGATCCGCCCCTACTTTACTGGTTCTTCAAGACCATATGTGATGAGTTTGACAACGGTGACTGTTTCTTTTAGTGAAGGTGGTCTGTTTAAAGTTATTTGCTATTAGGATTTTAGTTATTTTGGGCTTTGTGGGCTTGGTTTGTAATTTTTCATAATTTTAGTGATGCGATTTTTTTAAGTTACTTCTATAATTTTATCCACGTTAATTTATCGTGTTAACTTGTAGGTTTTGTTGTCATAACAACTTAATTTTGATAAGAGATATGAACCATTCATTATGATATAATAATATCAATATAAAAAAATAAAAAAATATTCCATTGACTGAAACAAAAGAAACAAAATCGATAGTATTATTAAAAAAATATGTAGAGAGAGAGAGAGATAGCGAAGAGGGTGGGGGAAAAGGAATCAGAGAAGAGCGTGTCTTTCTCTCTCTAACATTTTTTATCCCGTCGTCTCCGGAGAAGGGAAATCCAAAGTGACCATATTTTTTGGTGCATTTGGTGGGTTTTGACCAGAGAGAAAGAATAGGAGAGAGAGAGAGTGAGACCTTGTGCTCTTTCGTTTCTTCTTCTTTCTTCTTCTTCTCCTTCTAGTGTCATTTTCCAAGATATACTCTCTCTCTCTCTCTCACTCTCCCCCTCTCTTTCTCTCTCTCGTGAGCATGTCTGTTTGTTCCAGAAGATTGCTGTCTTCCTTTGCTTTAGCTGAATATTATCATCATCCCTTTTAACTTTGGCGCTCTTCAAACATCAAAGCTTTCTTCTTTCTTCTTCTTTTCATAGCTATCTCAACTAGCTTTCCACACATTCTTTGCAACAATAACAAAAGAGAAAAAAAGAAAAAAAAAAGCAAAATCTCCCTCAAAAATCTTCAAGCTATAGCTCCTCAAAAGAAAGAAGAAACCCACTTGCCAACATCTCCTCCACTTTTTTCTTTTTCTCTACTTTCTTCTTCCACAAGTTGGATTGAGCAACAAAAAAAGAAAAAAAGAAGAAAAGAAAAGAAAAGAAAAGAAATTGACCCCAATAATCTCTCTATTCTGTGTGTTTGGTAAAGTACTGAGAATTAGAAAATGCCCTTGGAAGGGATTTTCATTCAACCCCCCTCCTCCTCAACAACTAATACTACTTCTCCCCTTCCTGATCTCTCCCTCCACATTAGCCCTCCCAACCCTTCTTCTTCCTCCTCAATCTTCACCGCCGCCATCACGTGTGAACCCCTAAATTCCGCCGCCGCCACCAATCCCCCACCAGAACACACTGAGCTCTCTCTAGGCCGATGCTCCGCCGCCGGACCCCACCAACAGCCTCAACAAAACCCTTATCAACAACAACAAAGTTTTCATCTCTGCCGCTCTAACAATCAAACTCACCTGAACCACGGTCTTTCCTTACTAGATGTGTCGTCATCATCGTCATCGCAAGGTTTGAGGCCAATAAAGGGGATTCCGGTGTATCAAAACCGTTCATTCCCCTTCTTGCCGACGGACAATATCATGAGTCCAAGAGATCATCATCATCATCAAATGGATTCCAAGATGTGCTTCTACCAACGGCCTCCGGGTAATTCTTACCATAATAATCTTCCATCTTTGCCCTCACCAGCCTCATGTTCTTCCAATACTTCTCCCCCTTCCCCTTATTTCGGGACGCTGGATCCGATGTCGAGATTCAACGGCTTGTCCTCCATGGACGGCTATAAATCCACCACACAATTGCACCACCACCATCTTCACCATCATAATCACCAGTATGGAATCGGAGGCGTTGGTCCCATATCCGACGGCTCACATCACGCCATGATGAGATCGAGGTTTTTTCCTAAGCTGCCGACAAAGCGGAGTATGCGGGCGCCTAGAATGCGGTGGACAAGCACCCTCCATGCTAGATTTGTTCATGCTGTTGAGCTCCTTGGCGGTCATGAAAGTAATTTTCTCTTCACTTAATTAATTAAACCTTTTTATTTTCGGGTGCAAATTAATTAAGTTCGTGTTTCAATTTTGTTCTCCATTTTCATCATGTTTTTTACTTGAATATTATTGATGTGTTTTAGGAGCTACTCCAAAGTCAGTTCTTGAGCTCATGGATGTGAAGGATCTCACTCTAGCTCATGTCAAGAGCCATTTACAGGTTTTTTTTATTCTCTTTTTCGTTTTTTCTTTTTTTATTCATGTGGGGCGGTGTGAGACGGGGGCACAGATACCAATGGGAGCTGTGAATGAACGAATTAAAGAGTAATATTGAGTCTGTCTGAAACTTCTGGACTACTATACTGACTTTTCTGCTCTAAGTCAGAGAAAATTTTGAAAATAAAAATAAAAATGAAAATAGGAAATAAAAGAGACAAAAAACTAGTGATGATTTCCCAATAATTAATAATACTAAATTATTATTATTATTATAAGGGCTAGATATAGCCTTGTTGTTCATAATGACCTCCTTATCCAACATCAACCTCGTTATTAATGCTTCGTCCTCCATCGTTATTAATAAATGATGAAAACCAAGACAAACCCAGAACCCCATGAACACACAGAAATTTTAGACTTTGAATTAGTATATTTTTTTAATTGTTTTTTCAGGTTTGATTATTGCCATTATAATTGTTAATTAATTAGGGCCAATTACTTTGCACTTTGCAGATGTATCGAACTGTTAAGACCACTGACAAGCCTGCCGCTTCTTCAGGTAATTCGTATTGCTAATTTAACCCTTTTATTACCTCTCTTTTTTTTTCTTCTTCTTTTACCACCCTTCACTTTTCCTTTCTTACCCTTCACATTCTGTTTTTACCATTACCCCACACATTGTTTGCACGATCTTTGTTTACCTAGCTAGTTTTTACCATTGACCAAATAAAAAGTTCGTTTTTACAAACCCTATATATATATATATATATATATATATATATATATATATATATATATATATAGAGGTGCATAAAATAGATATATAGTAATCTACCATAAATATTAGTATTATATTAAGTTTTGAATACTTGTGTGTATATATAGACGTTAATTTATTATCTTATATATGTAAAGGCCAATCTGATGGATCCGGTGAGGAGGATATACTGTCGCCAATTGGCAGCACCGCCGATCACCACGGTATTCGCAGTAGTCATCAATATCCAGATCAGCAACGAGGACCGTCGGATCGGTCGGGGCAACCAGACGTGGACTACACTAGCTCCACCACTCTCTGGAGTAACTCTTCAAGGTAGAGTAGTCTCTCTCTCTCTCTCTCTCTCAAGTGAAATATATATATATATATATATACATGTATGTATATAAATAGATATATAATAGAGTGAATGTGAGTTGAGTACAAATGAGTAAATGCTTTTCATTTCTGTTTTAGCATGGTACCTTATAGAGAGCTTAGAAATAATGCAAAACTACGTCCACCATTTTTAAAGAATAAAAGGGTTCTGTGGCCAACCAGCTTTTGCTTTATTTATTTCTTTGCCTGCTTAATTTTCCTCTTTTTTCTTAATTTCTTTTTTCTTCTGCACCATTATCTTTAATTACATGATTAAGAAATTAATCTTATATTAAAATAGCAGCAAATACTCAAAACTCCGAAACAATAATAACGAAGTCAATAAATTTGTGGCATTCGTTCCTGGGGTTTTAAAGAAAAGTAGTATAAAAACAGTGAGAATCGTTACCTGAGAAAGCACAAAATTTGTACACTACTACTTTATCTTTTTGTTGGCAACTATATATATTTCCAGAACTGTTTATGGTATTCCATCTCTTTAATGTTAATTACTACAATAAATTAATGAAACTCAGGATCTTATTCTCTTCACGAGGAAATATTGCATATGTGACCAAAAAGCTCATTCCCTTGCTCCCTCTTTAACAAAGTTGGTATAATATATATAACGATATGTTTATTAATTATTTAAATATACTACGATCCATCAACCCTTGATGTATGTATATATATAAATATATAATTCATATAGCCTCTCTTTGACTGAAAACACATTAACTCCGAATTAAACACCAAGAGATTCTTTGGTGTTCTTAGAATAGATTATGACTATATAGAAGCCATAGCTTTTGTTGGGATTAATTAGCGGCTCAAAATTAAGACGAAAATATTTAACTTGGAAGTTGGTTGGAGTGATTACGAAAAAGTTTCATATATATATGAATTTAGTTTGTTTTAAATGTGAAGAAAATTTTAGTACATTCTTTAATTAGCATGCTAGCTTGATTGTGTTGGAGAAAGTTGAATCATCTCGGGATTGAGTTCCACTGTGCCGCATGCTCGTGTTACATATTCTGTTTTAAACAAATCTAAACTGTGGAAACGAGAACTTGATCAAACTTACATGGAGAGATTACCTTTTTTTTTTATGGAATTGGAGTTGATTGCAAAAATCACCAACTTTCTTTGTTCTATACCCAACTTTTTTTCTTTCTTATTAACGTCTTTCATGCAATGACATGTCTCTTGTAGGTTTACTAATGGCTCATCAAAGCATTGTCATTTAAACAATGGAATCTATAAAAGTATTATTTGAGCATTCAAATTTTATAAACTAGGGCTAGCTCGGATTCGTTTGTTACAGTTGGATTATTGTGTGGACAGTCAGTTTGGTATATTTCGGCTTGTCAAAGCTCTTGGCATTGCTTCGTTTTTCTCTCTTTTCCTATCTACAATTTCCGACCTTTAATTTTGTTGCTTTGTTTTGATATATATTTTGATCAGAATCTGTTTTAGGATATCGATCTAGCTAGTGATTTAATTAAAAAAGTTAATTTACAATTTGCATATATGCTTGTCAAAGTTTGAGTAAATAGATATATATATATATATATATATATATATATATTTTGTTTGTAGACATAACTTGAATAAGAATGATTATTATTATTTAGGGTGCTAAAGTTGTTTGTTAATTTGTATGAAATGAATCTCAGTAGTAGAGAGGCCTTCCCACATACTAATTCTCATGACATGGAAGGGCTAACCTTAACACCAGCAGTATCCTCCCAGTTACACAAAATTTCAGGCCATCAAATTCAGGTACGTCATCAATTCATATTTTCAATTTTATCGAAACATAAAAAGAAGAAAGAAAGCAATGATGGGCACAATATATATCTGGGATTTTCATGAATTTTAGACCCTATATATGGAGAATCCTTTAATTATACCCTTTGGACTTAATTAGTTTGGAGATCTTTTAAAAACTATAAACCTAGTTTGGATAGAAACGTTTAATAATCATTTTGTTTTAAGGTTTGGGTTTTGGTTTTTTGTTAATATATATAGTAGAAGGGTGAAAGGAAGAGTGGTCGGAATGAAAGAAAAGAATGTACATATATATATGTACACAAAAAAGTAAACTTAAAATTGAAAACTGAAAACTTTTTCTAGGAGTATAATATATGGCCGATACTTAATATGTATAATAGATTCTTTTTCCATGCATTCATTTGGAAAACCATATCTTGTGGAATGAAGGAAAAAAACATGAGATTTGTTAAAAAGTTGAATTTCAAGTTTCCTATGCACAAATTCTCTTGTTTGGATGCATAAATATAGGAATTTAAAATTATAAGAAAAAAAAACTAAAACTTGGAATTTGGATACTCCAAATTCCATATAAAAATATGTCATTTTCAAAAATTCATCTTTATAACTACCATTTATATATGAATATTAAATTATATCTTTAAATTTCATTTTACTTTTATGTTATCCAAACAAGAAACTTCACAAATTCTAGAAAATTAATTTTCGTTATTTTCAATTTCGTCATTTTATAAATTCTTTGTACATAATCTTAAAATTCTTCATCCAAACACCATGTAAGGTGATATTTTGTTTCCTTAAGATTGTAAGGGGATATTTGGTTCGTTCATTTTCATTCCATTCTCACTATTAATATTACCATATTATCATTGATCAATTGTATTCCAAAAAACCAGCCGCTAACTTGTTTTGTTACAGGAATGTGATTCAACCCAAGTGAAGAGCTATTTGGGATCTAATTTTGAAACCAGAAACCCTAGCTTGGAGTTCACGTTAGGGAGACCGGACTGGAATGGAAAAGCACACGACTGATGATTCAATTTCTATCGATCTCGATCTCGATCTTCATTGTTATTTACTCTCTTATCTCTTGGAATGGAAGTGCTTGAAGAACATAAGTTACTGGAAATTGAGTCGTTTGAGTGAATATATATTCTTTTAGGGTTTGCTATGAGCAGTGGCTATGTGCAGATGCAGTGTTTATTAGTCCTTAACTGAGAAATTAAACTAAGTAAGAAAAGAAACATGTATAGGGGCCAAGAAAATTAGTTCACCTCCCCATTTCAAGTTAGGCTATATATCCGACCACTGTCAGGCTCGTAAATGGGAATTTTCCGGGTGATTGAGAATCGGGCCAGCTTCGGTACGGCGACCGTATAAGCATCATCGTAAGTTCGACTGGGAAGTCATGATGATGATTTTTGTGTCTCATAAATTATATGAGAATTTACAACAAACATTATACTTGTAAAAGTTAGAGTGGGGTTTCATCACAAATGAACAGAGTTTGTACGTCACCATTAGTTTTTGACCTTCCTTGTCTTTGTTGTTGCCCTAATTTTGTACTTCAATAACATTACAAGGGCTGCTGATGGACCAAGAATCAAAACTCCGTGAGCGACTCACAAGTGCTGTGTTCTATTTAACATCTGCACACACACATGATAGAAAAAGAGGCCAATATATCGTGGTTGTTTATCAACAAGACACTCGGAGAACCTATACAATACCTGGCCTATCTGGCCTCAAACGAATACGTACGTAATGAACTACAGATAGGAAACAGCATCCAGAAACGAAACATTGTCATATACATATCCCAACAAGGTCTCGATAACGAATCAAGGTACGTGGTATCTGCACTTGGTTTCTCTTCAATCTGAACCCTTGTGTGTTGCTGGATGACGGTGAGCGTGCCTACCATAAGAGTAAGCTGAAAGTGCCGAACCAGTGACCCTGAATGACTGTTTAGCAAGGCCTAGACTTTTCTTTGTTGCCAGCCACGCGATCCAAAAGAATCCAATCCAACCTAGTCACAGAAAAATGAAATATTAGAACATCATTCGACTTGAAATATAGATCTAGCAACACCACACTCATCAATGAACTGCACAATGCAGGCCATTAATTTGATAAGAGAGCCTGGGGAATTGGTACCGATGGATACATATGATCAAGTAGACAGAATATATTTGGGACACACTATCACTTCTAAGGAAACAAAAGAAAGACAACACGGGACCCCTCAATAATCACAATTAACAGGAACTGATAGGTTCCTATCCCTTACCCCTTAACATTAGTAGAGATTATTTTTCTATAAGCTAATTCTTACTTTCATATTAGCAGATCTGATCAGTATAATGTGTTCAAAGTTTAGAAATCGACCATTACTACGTGTGGTAAATGCTATGCTTCTGGTTGTACAACTCTATCAGAACATAAAAGTAAGTAGAAATAGTGAAAGTGATGGTCAATTGGTCATAACGTTTTACCTGTAGTTATCAGAACAGCTACAATCGCAGATATTGTTGTGGTGGAAACAACAAAAACAGCCACTGATAATGCTCCAATGTATATAGCTGTTACACAAGCAAAGAAAAGGGCCAAGAATCCTCCTGCAGCAGCCAAAGACAGTAGAAAAGAGATAACAATCGCATTGAAAGTTGCAGCCACGAAGAAAAGCATGAAGACAAGCAATCCTGTCAAGGAAAGAAGAGTAATCGTGCCAACCTGCAGCAAAAGATTCAGTTGTTAACTCAAGTTTCTATCTGAAATCTTTGTTAATGTCAATGGATATCAATAGTCTAATTGAAAATTTTGATTGGCTCATTTCAAATTTATCCGAAAATAAGATAGGTTCAAATCAAATTGATTGAAAAATTCGATTGGTATGAATTTAACAATACAACAACTAATACACAAGAAACTTTATCATGCCCCCTGAAACTGATGGTCTCCATACTGAATAAGGAAGATCCTGACAGGTAACTTTTTCCCTTACAACATTTTACCACCCGTTTCAGTTCTACCATTTCTTCGAATTTCCTTGCATTTTCTTTTACAGCATATTCCTTCCATTCTTCCCATTCTTCTAATTCGTCAGCACCTTTTAATGCCAGATTTACCACCTGCAGTTCCTTCTAAACCCTCTAATGTACTACTTGCACTTCAGATGGCAGAGTTACCACCTGTTTCATCTTTAACATGTGATCTTGATACTGAGCACTTGTGATTACCATCAATTTTCCTCCTTTCTCTCCTTTTTCTGCCCTCAATCAATATCCTCGGCGGTAGATGAGATCGAAATATGGCATCTCTAAGCAACATGTTTTTGTGCTTTCTAATGTACCATCTTCATCTATACAATCTTCGTCTATTACTTAACCTACTTATCGTGGTTTTTTAAATCCAGTAAACACAATGTTTCAAAGATGGAGGAATTTTTGGCTCTTCTGAAACAGGAGACAGACCATACAAAATGTATATTAAACATTAAAAGATCTTCATCATCAATGTGAACAGAAATAGCAGCACTATAGATCTATGTTTGAGCAGGAAATGAAGAGGAAGCCATATTGTCATTAAACAATCAAAAGATTCATGAAACCAAAAGGAAAGAACAAACCTCTGCTTTTTAAAGAAAGAAAAGAGACTTGCTCTTCACAGGAACTACATCTTACAATTGATAAGAAATCAGTGAGGGACTTCAGTCCACTTCAAAAGGTATACTACAAAGTTGCTAAAGGGCACAAAGCTCTGATACCATGAAAAGCCATAAAACACAGAGACTTTTCTCATGAATGCAAGAGAGTTCTCAACCCTCATCCACAAACACAGTTACTCAGAAGCATCTAAATACAGCTCCAGCAGAAAGCTAGGTAACTCCCAGCTGAACTAACAGAAAAATCACAGTTTACAACTGTAACTACTGTTTATGATACAATATCTCATTTTTCATGGCTGATCTATCATCTTCATGAATATTTTCTCTTCGTTTCTTTCTCAAGAGCCATAATTATAATATACATTAGTACTATATTCAAGTATTAAAACATAAGTGCTCCAAAACGACTCAATTTAATCATCATCAACACCACCACAAATTTGACAAAGAAAACAATTTGATTTGATTACCGAAATGAAATCAAGATCCAATGTATAAGGCATTTCAATCATAAGCTCATAATCAAAGTAATCAATTCTCATTGGTAAAGATTTTTTTTTTCCTAGCGATGTACAAAACCATCACACAAGCATTCAGGGCAATTGAAACACAAGTCAACTCTCCAAAATGGCAATGTACAAGTATTGAAAGCACAAGGTACAAGTCGATCAAAGGCAAAGTGTTGAAAAATAAACTCACAGAGATGACGAGGAGTGCCCGGAGAGGACTACCCCTACGAGTCCAGAGAAGAACGTTCCGCCCACTGTTTCTAGAAGCTTCGCGAAAGAGCGGAGCGTTCTTGGCTACAGATATTTTGATCCGGTGAAAAAGGGGAGACGAAGCGGCGGCGCTAGTGGAGGCCGGGAAGAGAATTTCAGAAATCAGACGGTGGAAAACACCGTAGAGAGTGTCCCCAGGCTGGGAGTGGATCTCGCCGTCATCGGTAACGTCGACATCGACTCCGCCGTTGGTTCCGTACGACTCCGCCATTGGTTTTGTGTAAAGCAGAGTTAAGGGAGTGTTTACTGAGGAATAAGCGGGTGACTACGGAAGTAATCTACAGTTAATTGATATTTGGCAATTGTTTGCCGATACCGATTATTGGCAGTTGGAGTTTCATTATGCTGAGAGCGTAGTTGATTTGAGCCCCTGAGGTGCGCGTCTCAAGGCCCAAATATCAGAAATGACCGGGTTTTTAAAATTTTTAATGATTATTCTACCTTTACGTAAATATTAGGGCGAATCATACAATGGTATTTAAATTTTCAAATTTTGTATTTATATATCCTGAACCTTTAAAATGTTTAACCCGACCCTTTTGTTGGAGAATTCGTTAAGTGCTGACGTATAATCTTGGAGACTTTTTTATTTTTTAATTAGAATAGGTGTTTTATTCAAATACATTACGATAATACAAGGATAGACACAAATTCCATCAAGAACCCAATCGTGAACATCAGAGACGAACACAATATGTAAAAGAGTTATAATAGGTTCACGTGGAACTAAGAACAAGCAGGAGTGGGCATAAGGGTGACAGAACCGCAAGTCCGACCCGAATGGTACAGTTTGGGGCAGGTTATGGATGGTTATAAAATTCTTAAAATCAAAACGGGGTGAGTACTTTAAAAAAATGGGCGGGCTGGTTCCAAATTAAATAAAACTATTGAATCCAGACCGACTCGTTTCACTTAAATTTTTATTTTTGAAGAAGCCTTAATGGGAATTTAGAACCCAAGACCCAAGTATTAAATTTAAAACAAAACAATAAACAATTAATGAATTAAACAAGTGAACAACCACACTTAACAAGCCCTAAAGTATGAATGAGTAAAGGATCTTTGAAAAACTCCATAAACCTGTAAGTATGAACTAATTTTATCCAATTTATTGTCACCTCTGTATTAAACTTCTGTTCAATTTATTATTACAAGGTTAGATAGGAGGATTCTATACTAATTCATATTATTTGTAGTTTGATTTTGCGAAATAGTGAATTCCATAACTTACAGAAAAAAAATCAGGACTTGTAGATCTGTAGGAACCGAATCATTTCAAACGGTCCAAATTAGGGTCGGTTTTTATATTTAAAATCTAAAACTCGCCCTAAGCTGAACCATTTTAATTTTAAATGGGTCGGGACTGGTTCCTCCAAAATTGGACCTGGCCCGACCTGTGCACACCCATAATAAAAGTAAACAATTAAAAATAAAGTTACAAATACCGTCCAACAATGAAAGGAATTACAAGCAAACGGGAAAATTGGAACCAACAACCAAGGAAAAATATGGGTGGAATGCGGATGATACTGCCTCATTATAAAACTTTTACAAGAAAAATTCAATGGGAGAAAAACCTAGACAAAGGAAAAAAAATGTAACATGCTTGAATTAATATGGGAGAGCTAAGCCTTCCTAGTGAAAGACCCATCAACAATGACAAACAAACCCGCAAAATAAGAAAGAATTACGGAAATAATTAGTATCATGAGGAAGAGGCTGGAAATAAACTACCTATGACAAGTAAAGCAAGACTACTGATAAGCCGAAAATATACTTGTATTTCCCATATATTTAATTAGTTATTATTATTATTTTGGGAGGAATTGATACTCGAATTTATTAAATTGACAAATTTATTCTAGAAGGAGTATTTGGAGCAAAAGAAGGAAATATGTTAAGGAATCCCAGACCACAAAGGAAACATTTTGATTTTATGGCTACATCAATGAAATCCCAATTCAAGTAGGAGAGGGCATATGCTTGCCTATTTCTGTTCAAACTAGGAATTATATATTCTTATTTTACTCATTTTCAAAGTAGGATTAGGAATCTTTCCTTATAAATACCCAAACTTGGCTTAGATTTAAGGAGGCAGAAAATTCAGATTACGACTCTCCATCTAGTGCACGGCAAGTTGGGATTTTCGGCTACCCTTGTTTTACAAACTGTTTGTTCTCTTAACTTCAATTTTAATGAGATTATTTCTATTCATTATGAGCATGAGTAACTAATTTCTTACTAGGGTTAGACGTAAGCTTTAACATGAATATGTGATTTATCTTTTTCCTATGTTGACGTATATGCATGCTTTGAATCTTTAATCACTGTTTAAAACTATCTTTTTGTCTTAATGCTTGATCACCCTTAGGATATTTAGACAAGTAATTTGATGCAACTTTATAGGAATGCCCACCTAAAAATTGGGATTAGTTTCTTGTGATTAAGGATTGTAATACATCTAGGTTAAATGCCATAACTAAGAGATTGCATGGTTATAAAAGATTTGTATGAACTTAATGAATCTTGCATGTAGAATTAGATCTAAATTCCATAGACTAATCGCATGTTAGGTATACATTTTCACTTGAATGCCCACGAGGAAAATATGCTTCCGAAAAATCTAACCTTCAAAGTTGCATGTATTGATTCATAGACTCTTTTCTAAATCACATATGATTGTTAATGGTGAAGGTTGAACCCTAGTACTTGTTTACATTGTTTACTTAATTTTTATTCAGTCATCGAACTTATTGCAACTATTTTATCATTAATTAAAAGTGAATTCTAAAAATAAGAATTATCCATATCAGTCCCTGAGGAAATCGACCTTGCTTACAGTGCTATACTACAACAGCCCTGTACTATTGCATGTATTATTTGTGTGATTTTAATCCTTGTTTTGCAGGTGAAAAAATCCTATCAAGAAATTGGCGCCGTTGTCGGGGACTGTGCTGTTTACTCTTATTTTAATTTACTTTTAGTTAATTATTTGTTTTCAATTTTTCTCTCTACTTTTCCTATTCAACATTTAAGCACAAATCCTCACTCTTGTAGGAATTTCTAACTGTGCATGGTTATAGCTACACGATCTACGAACCCGATTCTAGCACAATTCGATCCGGATATGAACGAACAGCAAGAAGGAGAAGACACTTACAAGCAATTAACGCACCGTTCACGCTCCAAGGCACTCTCCTTGCGGATCTATTCACCGGAATAGATATCAAACTGCCCACATCAATGGCATTAACAATACCTGAAGTCGGCGCACCGCTTAGCAAAAGCCTTGCAGCACGTGGGAATGGAACCCCACAATGCATCGTGTACCCCGAGGTACAGGACGGATTCACTTTTGAGATCAGGCATCACATGCTTGAGCTTCTACCCACTTTTCATGGACTCCCAAACAGTGATCCGAACATGCATTTATCTGAGTTCTTGTCAGGGTGTGACAACATCATTGTTCGGGGAATTTCCAACGAGGCAATTAAGTTAAGGCTTTTTCCTTACACCTTGAAGGATAAAGCTCGAGCTTGGCTACATTCATTACCTCCGGGAAGCATTACAACTTGGGAACAATTACAGACAAGGTTTATGAATAAATTTTATCCATCTTCCAAGACTCTCGCTTTGAAGAACGAAATCCTGGCCTTTGCCTAGAAATCTAACGAGTCGTTTCATGGTACTTGGGAGTGGTACAATGATCTCTATATGCGTTGCCCTCACCATGGGTTGGATTCAGACATGCAGATGAACATCTTTTACGATGGACTTAACCACATCACCAAAAGTTACGTCAACGCATTCGCAGGTGGTTCCCTCATATCCAAAACCGCCTGTGAAGCTTTTGAGATCTTTGAACTAATGGCTAACGAATCACAACAATGGACGGATGATGGCACTCATACGAGGGGATACGTCTACGATGTAGCTCAAGGACATGGTACCCCTAATATTGCGGCACAAATCACCCAATTGGAAAAGAAGATCAACAGTTTGATGCTCACCACTGCTGCTCCAAAAGCAACACAGGTTTGCGCCATATGTGAGGACCCTACACATCATGTCCTTCAATGTCCTCAGAAGGATGGGTATCCTGACCTTGTCCAAGAACATGTAAATGCCATGAATTCCTTCCCAAGACCCCGTAATGATGCCTACCCAGACACATATAATTCAGGCACATATAATGCAAATATAGGGTGGAAGGGGCAACCCCAAGTCCGGCCCAATTACCAGAAGAATTATCAACAGCCGCTCAACCCTCAGACCCAACCGGCTGCACCGCGCCAATTGAGTGTAGAAGAGCAGCTTGTTAGGTTTATTGAGATCTCTACCCAAAATCAGCAAAACACCCATGCATCAATCAAAAACTTGGAGCAGCAAGTCAGTCAACTGGCCCAAGAAATTTTTGAAAGAGATAAAGGGGTTTTTCGTAGTCAACCAGTGCCAAACCCAAGAGGGGCCGAGCATTGCAAGATGGTGAGAACCTTACGAGGGGGGTAAGAGTTATGACAATCGAGGAGTAGCACAGAC
The DNA here is from genome assembly GCA_037349345.1 of Oemleria cerasiformis. Classification (NCBI taxonomy): domain Eukaryota; kingdom Viridiplantae; phylum Streptophyta; class Magnoliopsida; order Rosales; family Rosaceae; genus Oemleria; species Oemleria cerasiformis. Next base: position 727,179 of record JAZGTL010000055.1, on the reverse strand, counting down.
AACCCAGTCAGAAACTACTACTGCCGAACCAAATATGGAACCTGAACCTTAGGTAGAATTATTTTCCCCACAAATTCAGTTTGCTCCATCTACAGCCCCTAACTACACCCCACCACTGCCATTTCCACAAAGGCAGCAGCGCCGTTCAAACAAGGACTAGCAAGCCATTGACTTCATGCAGACATTAGCCAAGGTCCATATCAATCTACCTCTATTGGATTCTATAAAGCACATCCCTTCCTATGCAAAATTTTTAAAGGAGGTATGCGCCAATAAGAAGAAAATTTCAGACCTGGAAAAAGTGATTTTGACAGAACAGTGTAGTGCAGCCCTCCTAAACAAACTGACACCAAAGAAAAAAGACCCTGGCAGCTTTACTATTTCCTGCACTATTGGGAATTCCGAATTTCAGCAATCTTTAATAGATCTAGGGTCAAGCATCAACCTTATGCCCTACTCAATATTTCAGAGGTTAGGAGCAGGAAAGCTCAGGCCTACACCAATGGTTCTCTAGTTGGCTGACTGATCCCTCACATACCCCAAGGGCATCATTGAAGATCTCATCATCAAGGTAGATCAATTATATTTACCCATCGACTTCGTGGTACTCGACATGGTGGAAGACAAAGAGACGCCACTAATACTTGGCCGACCCTTCATGGCCACAGCCCGTACACTAATTGATGTAGAAGTTGGAACTCTTACATTCTGTGTGCAAGACCAAACTGTGGTCTTAAACCTGTTCGACATGGCTAAAAGACCCGCTGAAATTTCAGAGTGTTCACGAATTGAAGTATTGGAGGACGTAAACTTCATGGAACCAGGCCAGTTACTCTATACCGACCTTATAGAGGCAGCCCTTCTCGACCCAATCCTTGGCCAAAATGAGGACGATATTGCTGAAATCATGGCAGCGCTAGATAGCAACCGGCCACCATTCCCACGGTGGCGACCGCATATTGAAGACCTTGGGCCACCAAAGACACTGCAGTAGCCTTCTATTGAGAAGGCCCCTTAGTTGGAGAAGAAACCTCTTCTGGCCCATCTCAAATATGAGCATCTTGGCGATCAAGAGACCCTTCCAGTTATCATTGCAGTAGACCTCACTGAACTAGAGGAAGACAAGCTACTCCGAATCCTACAAAAATACAAGGAGGCTATTGGGTGGACTATAGCCGACATCAAAGGCCTTAGTCCTTCAATCTGCATGCATCGGATCTTACTGGAAGATGACAGCAAGCCCACAGTTGATGCTCAAAGGCGATTGAACCCAATCATGAAGGACGTTGTTTGGAATGAGGTCCTAAAACTCCTAGATGCTGGCATTATCTACCCAATTTCAGACAGCCCATGGATAAGCCCAACACAAGTTGTTCCTAAGAAATCAGGTATTACTGTTATTACAAATGAAAAAAGGGAGCAAGTTCCTACAAGGATGACTACTGGGTGGAGGGTGTGTATTGATTATCGCAAGCTGAATTCAGCCACACGAAAGGATCAATTTCCACTCCCATTCATTAATCAAATGGTGGAGCGATTAGCGGGTAAGGCATTCTATTTTTTTTTAGATGGCTATTCAGGGTATAATCAGATTCCTATTGCACCTGCAGATCAAGACAAAACTACGTTCACTTGCCCATTCGGCACTTTTGCCTATCGGCGTATGCCATTTGGATTGTGAAATGCACCTGCCACTTTTCAGCGATGCATGATGAGCATATTCTTAGACATGGTGGAGCGAATTATTGAAGTGTTTATGGATGACTTGTCCGTATATGGAGATTCCTTTGACCACTGTTTGGACAACTTGGCAACTGTTTTGGAAAGATGCAAAGAGACGCATTTGGTATTGAACTGGGAAAAGTGCCACTTTATGGTGAAGCACGGTATTGTGTTAGGACACCTAATTTCAGACTGTGGAATCGAAGTGGACAAAGCCAAGATTGACGTCATTAGCAACCTGCCACCCCCCACGTCAGTCAAGGATATCCGATCCTTTCTTGGCCATGCTGCGTTCTACAAAAGATTTATCCAGGATTTTTCGAAGGTTAGTCGACCCCTATGCAATTTATTGGCTAAGGACTCAGACTTCATATTCGATGACAAGTGCCTCGAATCATTCACGACCCTGAAGACTCTTTTAATGACATCCCGAATTATCACCGCACTTGATTGGAACCTACCTTTTGAAGTCATGTGTGATGCATCAGATTACGCAGTTGGAGCGGTTCTAGGACAACAACAAGACAGGCTACCTAGTGTGATATACTATGCTAGCTGAACCTTAAACGATGCACAACTCAATTATTCAACAACAGAGAAGGAACTCTTAGCAGTGATTTTTGCATTGGAAAAGTTCTGATCATATCTACTCGGAGCTAAGGTAATTATCTTCACTGACCACGCAGCATTGAAATACCTTTTTGCCAAGAAAGATTCAAAACCTAGACTCATACGATGGATTCTCTTGCTACAAGAGTTTGACATCGAAATTCGTGACAAAAAAGGGAGTGAGAATGTGGTGGCCGACCACTTATCTAGGTTAGTGAACACCACAGCAGCAGAGTCTGAAACATTGCCACTCCAAGAAACTTTTCCTGACGAGCAGCTCTTCGCTCTTACGCAGCACACACCCTGGAATGCGGATATTGTGAATTTTCTGGTTAGTGGCAAACTTCCCATTGATATTACATCCAAACAGAGAAAGAAGTTTCTATCCACTGTCAAATATTATTTCTGGGATGAACCCTACCTATTCAAGCACTGTGCAGACCAACTTATTCGAAGGTGTGTGCCAAGTGAAGAGTAGGAAAGTGTCCTACGATTTGCGCATCAATCTGCGTGTGGAGGTAATTTCGGTCCAAAACGAACTGCGACCAAGATTTTACAAAGTGGTTTCTATTGGCCATCTTTGTTCAAAGATGCTTACACATGGTGTTAAGCATTCGACCGCTGCCAGCGTGTTGGAAACCAGTCCAAACGCAATGAGATGCCCCATAAGAGCATTTTGGTTGTGGAATTTTTTGACTTTTGGGGCATTGACTTTATGGGTCCGTTTCCCTCATCTCACGGCAATCTCTACATCTTAGTGGCTGTGGACTATGTCTCTAAATGGGTGGAAGCTGTTGCCAGTCCAACAAATCAAGGATCGGTGGTTCTCAAATTCCTACAAGGTACAATTTTTCCTCACTTTGGAGTCCCCAGAGCTATCATAAGTGACGGAGGGAAGCACTTCTTGAATAAGCTTTTTGCCTCATTACTTGCAAAGTATGGCATCACTCATCGGGTGGCAACACCGTACCACCCCCAAACATCTGGGCAAGTTGAGGTTTCTAATCGCGAGCTTAAGCGAATTCTAGAGAAAACAGTGTCTTCTACATGAAAGGATTGGAGCACAAAGCTGAACGATGCACTATGGGCATACTGAACAACTTATAAAACCCCAATTGGGATGTCGCCATTTCGACTGGTTTATGGCGAAGCATGCCATTTACCCATGGAGTTAGAACACAAAGCATTCTGGGCAGTCAAGCAACTCAATCTTGCCTACGATGAGGCAGGAGTGCAGCGTAAACTTGAACTTAGTAAGTTAGAAGAAATTCGTAATGACGCTTACAAAAATTCAAAAATTTATAAAGAAAAGACCAAGCTTGTTCATGATCGACAGATTTTGAGAAAGGAATTCCATCCAGGACAGAATGTACTCTTATTTTTCTCCCGGCTCAGACTCTTTCCAGGGAAGCTTAAGTCCCGCTGGTATGGACCATTTGAAGTTGTCCATATACATCCACATGGAGCAGTGGATATAAAGAATGTCCAAACCGGAAAGGAATTCACAATTAATGGACATTGTCTGAAACCTTATTTGGAGTCACCCTACGACCTAGCTAAGGATGTCGTGACTTTACAAACGCCTACTCAATGATCCTAACGTTCCTACGTCAAGCTCTAGACGTTAACTTAACCGCTTAATGGGAGGAAACCCACCTATATCCTTTTCTATAGTTTATTTGTTTTTGTCTGCCCTATCTTTTCTACCCTATACTTAACTACCATGTAAAGACCCTTGTTCTGTTGCTACCTAGCACTACGTGTGATTGCAGGCATACATGGTTGATTTGATTGGCGCGCCCTATCCACTAGCAGTCGGGTATAATCATACAACAAAATGTAGACATGCTTCAAAATCTAAATACCAAGGATGGAGGGAACCTTACACTTTACAGAAGTAAATGGCAATCTAACACTTTATAGAGCCAAAACCTACCCACAAACATCAAAGTGTAATCTTAAAAACTATAGGGTCAAAGGATACCAAAAGTAAACGGAATGGTAAAAATGCAAATGCAACAAAGAGCTAGAAGAAACATCAATCAACCACCATAACAAAACTCAACAAAACTAAGTAAGTTCAAGACAAAGTAACATATAATCTGTGGAAAAAACCCAAAAGCAAAGTAAACCAAGGTAAAAAAAAATAACAAAGGAGAATTAGAAGACTAAGAGCAACCCATAATAAAAATGTGGAACTATCACAATTGGCATCACCATTGAAAACCCCTAGCATCATCTTAGAGAGTTTAGAGAGAGAGAGGTTCTCCTCCTTCTCTCTTACTCTCTTACCCCTTGCCTCCTTCTTCTAATCGACCTCCATACTTCCCCACCGCCCTACTAGGCGGCACACCCCAATCCCCTTACGTTTGATGCTCGCCCCTTTGGGGTTTGTTTTCTACTCCATCATTTGAGGTGGTTGCTTCTGTTCAGTCATTATTTCATACATCTTTTAGATGTCATTGCAGCCATTTTTCATGTCTTTTACTTAATTTTGTGTCAACCATAGGAGAAAGTGATTAATCTTGTGAGCCATGAGAAGATTTGGAAAGATAGGTTAATTATGAGGAGAATGCAAAAAGAACGGCTCAGTTTGGATTCAGAATGAAGGAGAGGCCTCAAGTTGAACATCATGTCTAGCTCTTGTCGATACCGGGTCCTCGATGTGTCTTTGGTGTGTCCCAATTGCGTCGCAAAGACACCCCAGACAAGCCACGGTGAGTCCTCTAGCAAGCCCAAGACGCGTCCTTGGCGCGTCCTTCAAAGATTGCATAAGAGACCTAGAAATGTCCCCTGACACTTACCAATTCCAGAGTTCGAGTCCACAGACAGATCCTGGACGTGTCCCTGGCGTGTCCTCAGACATGCCAGAATCAAGTCAGGACGTGTCCGGTTGAGTCAAAACATGTCAGAACGAGAACTCACCTAGCCAACGAGGGAACCAAGTGAGCCAAAGACCAGAACTGAACTTCAAAACATATTTTCAACCCAAAGAAGTGCAAAGGCATGCTCAGAACTGGCCAGGACTCGTCCATGACTTGTTCTGCCCCAAAAGACCTTCTCGGGTGTCCGGATTTGAGCCAGGTTGTGCCCTAGACGTGTCTAGCACTTTGCAATCAGTCCAAAGGCTAGAACCAAGCTTTATGCATCATATATGAGTGAGAGAAATGATAGTGTGCGGCTGCGTAGGTGCAGGACCAACCCAGGGGTCGTTGTGCCCTAAAAGGAGGTCTTGGAGGCACTAAATGAGGAACTTTGTGCCTAGACGTGTCCAGAAGGTGTCCTGTTGTCCAAGAATGTTCAAAATTGCCAAGATTAGTATCTTTCCATTCAAGATACATCAGAGCTATCACAGGCTTGCTTGCCGCACAAGAAAGCCACCTTCTTGCATCACAAGTCACACTGCCAAGGAATTTTGTCCAAGCCGTGTCCTTTGTTTTCATTTTTAATTCCTAGATTCTAGGGGATTCCTAGGGGACTATTTAAACTAAGCTTTAATGTGAAACTAGGGTTACCACCCCCTTAGCCGCATAGACTTTTGAGTTTTACGCAGTTTTTTCAGTTTTGTACTTTTGTTCGTGGTTTTGGAGGAAGAGCTTAGCGCAGAGAATGGTGGAGATTGCTTGGACGTGCTCTTGCCTCACCATTGTTCTTAGTGTTTTCTTTTCTTCTTTTTAATCTTTACTTTGTAATCATGAGTTCTTTTATTGTAATCTTTACTTTGTAATCAAAGCCCACGATCTAGTAAGAGTTAAGCTTAATTGAGAACTAAACAAACAAATTAACACACAAAACTAAGAAAAAAAAAACTTCTGGCAATGAGATCCCCCCAAACCTACTTGTTTCTATATGCAAAGTTTTTCATCCACATCCCCAAACCTAAACTAAACATTGTCCTCAATGTTAAATAGAAGACAAGACAAGATCAGAATAAGAGGACTTTTTGTCCAATCTGAAATTGCTTTCGTTAAATCTGCTTATCATTGAACTCCTTGGTTTTCTCTTTGTATATACGTGAACTCTCATAGGCTTTGTTCCTAAGCCCTTCCAACTCACTGAGTTGAAGCTTCCTCTGATTGCCGGCTGCATCCAAGCTCATGTTAGCCCGCTTGATTGCCCAATATGCCCTGTCCTCTAATTCAACCTGGAGGTGACATGCCGATATGAGTCTTATAAGGTGTCCTGTAAGTCCACAGAGCATCAGTCTTATAAGCTTTGCCTTGAGAAAGTTGAATGCCTCACGGCATTCCTTACTGAAGTCAAATACAGCATCTTTGACTAGAAGGTTGCACAATGGTCTTGTGATTTTGGAAAAGCCCTTTATGAACCACCTGTAGAACCCGGCAAGTCCCAAAAACAATCTCACCTCCTTGACTAATTTAGGGTAGGGCAACTGATCCACAATGTCAAGTTTGTCTTTCTCTACTTCAATGCCACGTGAAGAAAGCACATGTCCCAATACAATTCCTTGTTGTACCATAAAATTTCACTTCTCCCAGTTGAGCACGAGGGACTCAATCTGAGGCGCTTGAGGTACTCGATAGAGGCTCCACTTCTGGAATTGGCACGCGTCAGGGGACATGCCTGGGACTCCGCTGAGAGCTCTAAACATGCACCATGCCTCGTCTGGGTTTATCTTGGATAAAGGCGCAGATGGAGTGTCCTTGAGACATGTCAGAGACATGTAAGGGATGCGTCTTGGCATGAACCCCGACTCATCAGGGGCTTGATCTGCTGGTCATCAGACATGGATTTAGGACCCTCATGGCTTGATTCAAGGTTCTTAGTCCTGCGCCCTAAATAGGGCGCAAGGGGGCGCCAAAGCCTTTCTCAGGACCCGATATCGAATTGAGAACATCTCCTTCATTTGAACTCCGATTTGAGCCATTATTTTTCTTGTATTCTCATAATTAAGCTATCTTTCTAAAGCATGCACATATCTCACAAGAGCATCACTTTCTACTATGGTTGGCACAAAATTAAGCAAAAGACATGAAAAAGGACACTAAATGACATCAAAATGATGTATAAATAATGACTGAACAATTTGCGGCTAAGTATCTTATGGATTGTGATCGAAGGCGGCCTGTAAATCACAGAAGACGCGTGGTGGATCAGAGTTCTTGTTTGGGAAGGATATCAACAAGATACAATCACCTAATTTTATAGATTTGAATTGTGATGGGCGAGGCAAGGAAACTGTAGTCGTGATCCCCTACTAAAATATGGTGTCGGTGAACCCGATAAATATATGATTTCATAATTAAGTAAAGCATTTGGAACCAATCAATCAAATCCGCGATCAAGCTTAAACCCAATTATCTCTCTTAAGCTTCCTAAGAAAAATCCTACTGTTTCAAAGCCCTATTTTGAAACATAGGATTATCTGCTTTTGTAGAAGGCATGGCTACCGTCTTTCCAGGAAGATCCCGCCATGTTTGAGAAAGCAACCCTTTAGAGTTTTGCCCTGAAAATCACCAGACGTAGTGTCATAGGAGCAATGCGTGTGCACATCTATTCTGCAAGCATTATAAAGGTTAAATTGTATTTTCGGTTTAATTTACCATGTTCGGTAGGGTCCGTGTATGCATATCGCAGACCACCTTATGCTTTTTATCTTTTGGAATCGTGTTGAGATCATTCACTTAGACGGTTTTGACGGAGCTGCATATTTCTACTTACCTAATCGTAAATACTTGTGTCCATGCAATTTATTCTGTATGGCAAGCGTGCGCGTTTCATAACATCGAAACATTTGCTGACGACACAACGAAAGGCCTTCATAGCAAGGTTGGGCGACTATTTGAAGGTCCTTGCTTGCAAGGAGGAGAACCTTAGGTCGAGAATCATTCCTTGGCCGTAGTCGTTTAAAGAAGTCAGAAGCCCACATCAACCGATATACACCGAAGATAACATTTGCTTTTGTAATCGTTCCTCCCTCATTTTAACTAATTTAGCCTAAATCCATGGTATTCTGAAGTTACTCATCCAAACATGCCCATAGAAATTTAGTTGTTTTGGGTTTTGTGGGTTTAGTTTGAAATTTTGCTTTATTTTAATTGTGCGAGTTGTTTAGTTGTTAGTGCAGATTTTGTACACCCTAGTATTGGCTCGTTAGCTTGTTGGTTTTGTTGCCTTTTTAGATTGGAAATTGATTGTTTGATTCTATTATTGCACGTTACTATATGATGAAAATTTGATTTTGGTAAAAAAAAAAACCATTCATAATAAAAAGAAACTCCATGTTCCAACTGCGGGCAAACTTTTTCTAACACAATAACAATTAACCTCCAACAACTACAATGAAACCATCTCATTCTTTTCTGGTAAACAAGTTCCACAATAGAGATTCGAGAAAAAACTGTGACCTGCCCAAAACCATAAGCTAGCACTAGTGCATTACCTGTGCATAAATGTAAGAATTGAAAAACACATGGAAATTGGAACGGAGAAAATAAAAAGCCTATGCTAGAGATTGCATTATGCTATTCCTAGGATAGGATTGAAGGATAGTAAAAAGAAAAGTTGTGTGTTGTGTTGGAGATGTTCTTCTCTATCTTCATAAATTTATCGGGGCTTGGATGCGTCACAACTCGACAAACCATTTAATCAGTAAGATTACTTCCTTGGTTTGAGATGATTCACCTGCAATCAAGTTTATCAAAAATATTGTGGGATCTTCCACAACGGGGAAGGCATCCGTCAAATTCCAATTTGAAGATTATAGTGCATATCTTAATGTTCTAAAACACACCTTCTTTAACCTGTTTTGATTGTCAACATCCTCGTCTACAAATTCCAAACAAAATTCTGATACTTCATGATATTAATTCTCGCATGATTAGTCTAATTGTATCGCCATGATTTTCTAAGTGTATAGTCCATATCTTCGGACTGTCCTAGCTATTTTACAACTCAAACATGTATGAATAACACCTCAAAATAGAAAAAGGCACAATATAACGAGTTTTTATCGAATATAACCAAAATTTAGTACTCAAATGAAAAAAATATTACTTTTTTATAATTTTTTGTGCACTTATAAAATTTTTCGAATATAACAAAATAACACTTAAAAATACTTAAATGCCCTCAAACTAAATATTCAATTACACCTAATAACAAAACGAACGATGGGACTGCCATTGAGCTTTTGCAGCAGCAGGTTGCATAATTCACTGCTGCATAGGCCACGGTGGGAAGTGTTGGGAAGGTGGAGATGATAGGTGATGTTGGTGCGGATGTGGGGGTGCGGTCTGGTGCTTGGCAGTGACCTGGGATGGGTTTTTTGAAGATGAATTGTGATGGTGCCTGGTCGGAGGTGTCGCGAAGAGGGGTGTATGGCTGGGTGGGGCGGTCTTGGACGGCTAGTTTTCAGGGAGAGGTTTCGGTGCCTCTCAGCACTGCATGCTGAGGCGCTAACTGTTTTTGCAGGTCTTGAGGCTTGTTTGGCTGCGGGTCATAGAAGGGTGATTGGGGAGACGGATTCACAGAGTTTGGTTAAGATGTTAAGTCAGAAGGGGATGATATATCAACTGCTAATATCCTTCATGACACTTATGTTTTATGTGAGTCCTTTGAGTCAGTTTGTATTTTGTCCCTAGGGAATCATGTGAAAAGACTGGGAGGGTACTATGTCTGGTCTGATTTTGAATCAGATTGGTTATTTAACCTTCTCGCTAAAGATGTTGGCGTTTCTATTCGTTCATGAAGAATAAAGATGAATTTCAGAAGAAAAAAAAATAACAAAAACCCTTTGCATCCTTATGAAAGCCTTCGTATTTTGATTGCATTTTTTTGTTCTTTTATAAAATGCATTTTTCATTTCCAGATCTCCCTCTCTCAAATCCTACGCGGAGGTTATTACTCGATTTTAAATTAATATAATGAGTTATTTACACTAACACCCTTGAAGTTTGTTATGTTTTCACAAAATTCCTCAGGTCCTGGAAAGTACTCGTACATCCCCTAAGGTTCTAAGTTGCTTTCACACAACCTCTAAATTGTCTTTTAATATTTATTTTTTACGTAAATTTGTGCAATGTTTCTTATAAAATAATTGCTCAAATCTTAGTTAATAAGCTTAGACCTATACTTAGTGATTGTATTTCTCCCAATCAGGGAGCTTTCGCGCCTGGAAGATCTATTTTAGACAATATCTTAGTTGCTCATGAGTTGTTTAATGATTTCAAAAGAAAAAAAGGTAGGGTTGGAACCATGGCTGTCAAACTAGATCTTGAAAAAGCTTATGATATGTTAGATTGGAATTATGTCGAAGATTGCTTTCTGAAATTTGGGTGTCACAGGGATTAGAATGATTATGGCTTCCATTTCATCAGTTTTCTTCACGATTCTTATAAATGGTTCCCCTGAAGGTTTTTTCAAACCTTCTTGTCGAATTAGACAGGGTGATCCCCTGTGCCCCTATATTTTCATCCTTGCATGGAACCACTTATTAGGAATTTAAATTTGATCTCATCTAGAATCTTTAATCTAGAATCTTTAATCTTATTTTTGCGGATGATTGCTTAATTTTTGGGAAAGCTTCTTCCACAGCAGCTAAGAATATCACTTCTATTTTAAATAAGTTCTCTTCATCCATAGGTCTCCAAATAAATTTCAAAATTCGTCTCTTTTCTTTTCTGCTAATACTACTAACCATGTGAGAATGTCTATAGTTAATATTTTGGGTGTCCAACACAAAACCACCATTGGTAAGTACTTGGGTAGTCAAAATAGCTTATTCTGGAAAGATCCTACTAATGTGAACGATTAGGTGGTAAGAATTCAGAAGAAGCTGGCAGGATGGAAAAGCAATACGCTATCAAGAGCGGGGAAAATGACTCTTCTTCGGTCAAGTGTCTTAGGTATGCCTAACCACATTCTTTCTTGCTTTCCTTGCCCTCCTAAACTAGCTAAAAATATTAATAAGGCTAGTAGAAATTTCTTTTGTGGCTCTTCTACTACCTGCCCTCCTGTTGCGTGGAAGGACATCTGCAAAATCCAAGGAGAAATGGGGGTTAGGCCTCAAGAAAGATGAGGAATTTAATAAAGCGGCTATGGCCAAATTCGGTTGGAAAATCCATACAGATCATAAGTGTAACGACCCGGAAAATTTTATTTATCAATTTTGTAAGTTATTTTGTAAAAGGACTATTTTACCCTTGGTCGGGTAAGGGCATGGAAATCAAGTTTTGTTTCGAAATATATTAGGCGGTGTTTCGGGTACCGTTGCTTGGGTCTCGAACTCACGAGTTCGTAGACAGGCAGCACGCAGAAAACATAGTTCGTGTACAAAAGTTATGGGTCTAGATGTTCAAGGGCATTTTGGTAATTTTGACTTGGGGAGTAGATATTTTGTTAACCCCTATCATTTTTACATCGTCATTTATATCTTCAATTCATTATCATCTTCATTTCTCATCTTTTCTCTGTAAAACACACACACCCGAACCCGTGACACAAAAACACCCCAAAACCCACAAATTCCAAGTTTGATTCAAGGCTTAAACTTTCATTTTTGTTCCACTAATTGGATTCTACTCCTTCCCACGATCACAACCATACCAATCATCGAAGGAGAGGACTACGGAAGAAGCCGAACTGAGTATAGGAAGATTTGGACCTTCCGATCTATTTTCCGGCTAATACAGGCGATATGGTTTCGGGAACCTTGGAGGAACGAACAAGACGGGATTGAGCTTGCTTGGACAAGTTTGTGAGTGGACTTTTGATTTATAAATTGAAATGCATGCATCAACGTATCTTTGTTTAAATATTGTTATGGATTGTTGCATTGAATTTCCAGAATTTAGAAATGATTGCTGGACACATGTTTTCCAATATTTCAGTTAAAGTGTATTTTGAGAAATGTCATGGTTTTTGGACTCGGTGTTGATATTGTTTTGACGTGGTAATTATTGAGTCCATGATTTGGGTTTTGACCCGTATGTATGAGGGATTTGGCTATATTTGAGGGAGGCCAGGACCCGGGACTAGGATCTGCTATTGGCGGTGAACCCGGTGAAGCTCAAACATAAACATTGATTTGAGGGAGGCCAGGACTCGGGACTAGGATCCGTTATTAGCTGTGAACCTCCAAGATAAACATTAATTTGAGGGAGGCCAGGACCCGAGACTAGGATCCGCTATTGGCGGTGAACGCGGTGAACCTCCAAGATAAACATTGATTTGAGGGAGGCCAGGACCCGGGACTAGGATCCGCTATTGGCGGTGAACCCGGTGAACTTCCAATAGAAAAGGTGAAGGTAGTACAGGACTAGCACACCCTAAGGGATACCCTGGTGGCTAACGGATATGTTGAGAATAGTGGATTTGATATTTGATGTGTCCAGATCGGAATAAATAGTTTTGAACTCTTTTGTGGATGATTTTCAAACCAGACTGTTTTTACATCATGAACTGTTTTATTTGATGCATGCATGGTTTTATAAGTGGAGGGGGAAAAGGTAAGATTTCCTCGAAAAACGATTTATAAACGAGTATTTTTGTCCACTCACAACTTTTGTGTTTAAATCCCCTCCAGGCTATTGAGTTGAGTTGACGCGGACACTTCTCTCGAGGCAGAGGCGTTAGTATTCCAGTTGCAATTGTAGTTAAAATGGAGTAGGATATCTAAATTGTACTATTTATCCTACTTAGACGCTCTGATATTATATGTTATTTGGTTGGACGTTATTGTTGGAATTGTTGAGTGCTTTGAATCCCTTGTCTGACAAGTGAAAGTAAAATTATATTATATTAGTAAGGATTTGAAGGGTATTTTGGGAACCTTTTCCTTAGGTTGTCAGACAGGATCAGGGTTCTTCCCGGGTTTCGAGGGGAAATTCGGGATGGGTCCTAACAACTGGTATCAAAGCACTAGGTAAATTCCTGTAGACCGTACACCTAGTGTACAAGTGAAATTTTGGTATTAATAAGTTACAGCTTCTTTTCAGCGTATAATGCCTCCGAGACGTGAATCCCATCAACGGTCTGGGAACGGTGGAGATGCCCATGAACCTAAAATGGAGGCTGATTTGAGGCAGACACTGGAACAGCTGGGTCAGACTTTAGCTTCTGTACTCCAGGATAGGGCTTCTAATGAAGTTTCTGATATTGAAAGAGCCCAGAGACTGGGGGCGACGATATTTATGGGCGAGTCTAGTCCAGATGAGGCTGAGGAGTGGATTACTCTCATTGAGCGGGTGCTTTTTGATAATGAGATGTCCTCCAGGGGACAGAGTTCTGTTGGCCACATTTTTTCTAGGTGGTTCTGCTTACCACTGGTGGCACTCATTGGAGGTGTCAGGCTGGGGTGTCCATACACTTACTTGGGAGGCTTTCCGGGAGCGTTTCCTTGAGCAATTTTACCCTCGCTCACACCAGAATGTTAAGGAGGCCAAGTTCTTGCATTTAGAGCAAGGAGATATGACTGTGGCCCAGTACGAGCAGAGATTTATAGCGCTGAGTCGCTTTGCACCGACATTGGTGGCGACCGAGAGGGACACGTGCCACAGATTTGAAGGTGGACTGAGGGGTGTGATTCGGTCAGCAGTTACGTCTATGGCTCACACTTCTTTGAGGATTTTTGCTGATGTTGCAGCCCGAGTAGAGTTGAGTTTGGTTTTTCCAGTCCTGCAGCAGTACAGTGGTTCTAGGCGACGTCGAGATTACTGGACTGTCGGAACCTCTAGTCAGGGACCATCCAAAAGAGGCAGTCATAGTTCTGGATCTTCTGGGAATGCGAGATCTGGGTCAGGCAGTGGCAGAGCTAGTCAAGCACGTCATTCATATGCACAGTATAGCGGTGCCTCAGTGCAGTCAACTGGAAGACAGGGTGGCAGATCTAGTGGCTTCAGTTGTTATTTTTGTGGGGAGTAGTTCCTTGGGTTGTGATGCTACTGAGCCGAGCCAGAGGACAGGACAAATGTCTGGTACTGCAGTTAGGAGTCAAACCCAATTCAGTGGGGCCGGTAGAGCTAGTCGGACCAACAGGGCCAGAGGCAGATATGGGGATCGTGGTCAATCTTTGGTACACATGCTCAAGTTTTTTCCATGACGTAATAGGAGGCTCGAGCAGCACCGGAGGTGGTCACTGGTACGTTATCTATATTCAACCGTAATGCTTGTGTTTTAATAGATCCTAGGGTAACTCATTCTTTTATTTCTCGGGGGTTTACACTGTTTGCTGATAGAGAATTGTCCCCGATTGGTTGGGACATGGGTATTAGTACTCCTACCGGGGATATGTTAGTGGCGAACCTCGTGATTCGCAGTTGTCCGGTGATGGTTGAAGGCAATGGGTTGGAGGCAGATTTAATCCCCTTACATAGTTTTGAGTTTGATGTGATTCTGGGGATGGATTGGTTGGCCATGCACCATGCCTCCATAGACTATTATGACAAAATAGTGGTTTTCCGGAGTCCAGGATTACCGGAACGTACGTTTCGGGGAGATCGTAGGGTACTACCCTTTGGAGTGATATTGGCGTTGACCGCTGAGAAATTGTTGAGAAAAGGTTGTGAGGGGTACTTGGCTCATGTGTTTGATACTCGGGATACTCCGATGAGAATAGAGGACATTCCTGTGGTGAGTGAGTTCTCTGATGTGTTTCCAGAGGATCTTCCAGGATTACCTCCTCACCGGGAGATTGAGTTCACCATAAAGCTTCTACAAGGTATTCAACCTATCTCACAGGCACCGTACAGAATGGCATCGGCAGAATTGCGAGAGTTGAAGACTCAGTTGTAGGACTTGGTGAATAAGGGATTTATTCGCCCAAGTGTTTCACCATGGGGTGCGCCGGTATTATTTGTGAGAAAAAATGATGGTGGTCTGAGATTGTGTATCGACTACCGGCAGTTAAATAGAGTGATGGTGCGGAATAAGTATTCTCTGGCAAGGATTGATGATTTATTTGATCAACTGAAGGGAGCAAAGTATTTTTCAAAAATTGACCTTCGATTCGGGTACCATTAGTTGAGGATCAGGGAAAGGGATGTTCAGAAAACAGCTTTAAGGACTCGTTATGGTCATTATGAGTTCCTGGTCATGCCCTTCGGGTTGACTAATGCCCCGACAGCGTTTATGGACTTGATGAATAGGGTGTTACAAAAGTATTTGGATTGATTCGTAATTGTGTTCAGCGACGATATCTTGGTGTATTCAAGGAATGCCAAGGCACATGAGAAGCGCTTAAGGTTGGTGCTGAATATACTTAGAAAAAAGCAATTGTTTGCCAAGTTCAGTAAATGCCAGTTTTGGTTGACCGAGGTAGAATTCTTGGGTCATGTGATTTTGGCTGAAGGTATCAAAGTGGATTCCCAAAAAGTTGAGGCAGTGAAACTGGGAGCAACCCAGGACAGTGACAGAGGTGAGAAGTTTTCTGGGTTTGGCAGGATATTATCGACGGTTCGTAGAAGGATTTTCTACGATAGCGGGCCCATTGACTCGGTTGACTAGGAAAGGAGTCAAGTTTGACTGTGATGCTGATTGTGAGCAGAGTTTTCAGGAGCTAAAGAGAAGGTTGACTTCTGCTCCAGTATTAACCCTTCCTGATGGTAACGGGGGATTCAAGGTATATAGTGATGCATCATTGCGAGGTATAGGTTGTGTGTTGATGCAGCATGGGAAAGTGATAGCGTATGCTTCCAAGCAACTTAAACCCCATGAGATGAATTACCCCACACATGATTTGGAGTTAGCTGTAGTGGTGCATGCACTGAAAATCTAGAGACATTATTTGTATGGGGAGACATGTCGGATCTTCACCGATAATCAGAGTTTAAAGTACTTGTTCACTCAAAAGGACTTGAATTTGAGGCAGAGAAGGTGGCTTGAGCTGATAAAGGACTATGATTTAACTATAGAGTACCATCCAGGGAAAGCCAATGTTGTGGCAGATGCCTTGAGCAGGAAGTCTATGGGTTCTTTGGCCCATTTACATACAGTCTACCTACCGTTGCTAGTAGAGTTCCGTAGAGAGGGGATTGTTCTGGATATGGATAGCTAGGGGGATTTGTTGGCTAGTTTCCATGTGAGGTCTGTTATGATTGATCGGATTATTGAGGCTCAACTCTAGGATCCTACATTGTGCATTATCAGGATGGAGTTGGAGATTGGGAACAGGCAGGACTATGCGGTTTGGGATGATGGAGCCTTGGTTAAGGATGGACGGTTGTGCGTACCGAATGAGCTGGAGCTAAAGAGGGAAATTCTTGATAAGGCTCATAGTTTGGCTTACGCTATGCATCCAGGAGGTACCAAGATGTATCACACCCAAAAAGAACATTATCGGTGGACTAGGATGAAAAGAGAAATTGCTGAGTTTGTGAGTGGATGCCTGAAATGTCAACAAGTGAAAGCAGAGAGGCAGAAACCCTATTGGACACTGCAACCATTACCTATCCCGGAATGGAAGTAGGATCATATTACAATGGACTTTGTGTATAAACTTCCAAGGACACATAAGGGACATGATGGGATATGGGTAATTGTTGATAGACTTACAAAGTCGGCACATTTCTTGCCAGTGCAGGAAGATTACCGGATGAGCAAGTACGCCAAATTATTTGTTGATGAGATCAGACGGCTGCATGGGACTCCAATGTCAATTGTTTCAGATAGAGATCCTAGATTTACCTCCAGGTTTTGGCGGAGTTTGCAGAAGGCTTTTGGCACTCCATTGCATTTCAGTACTGCCTTTCATCCTCAGACGGATGGTCAGTCTGAGAGGACAATCCAAGTTTTGGAGGATATGATGAGGGCTTGTGTACTACAGTTTAAAGGAAACTGGGATTCACACTTGTCTCTTATGGAATTTGCATATAATAATAGTTACCAGTCGAGTATTGGGATGTCTCCTTTCGAGGCACTGTATGGGAGGCAGTGCAGGACACCTTTGTGTTGGGGTGAAATAGGTGAAAGGAGACTGTTAACACCCGAGTTCGTGGATTTGACTGAGGAAAATATTAGAATCATTAGAGAAAGGTTTAAGACAGCCCATGATCGCCAGAAGAGCTATGCAGACCGTCGAACTAGAGACCTTGAGTTTGAGGTCGGTGACTGGGTGTTCTTGAAATTATCTCCCTGGAAGGGAGTGGTACGTTTTGGTAGACGAGGAAAACTGAGTCCTTGCTACATTGGCCAGTATGAGATTTTGGAGAGGATAGGATCAGTGGCATATCGTATTTCTTTACCCTCGGAATTATCCAGAGTTCATGATGTCTTTCATGTATCTTTGCTCCGGAAATATTTATTTGATGAGTCTCATGTGTTGAAAGAGCAACCACTTGAGCTGAAAGACGATTTGATGTTTGAGGAGCAACCGGTGCAAATTCTGGAATGGAAGGAGAATGTACTTCACAGAAAGAATATTCCTCTTGTTAAAGTGTTGTGGAGGAATCATAACGTGGAGGAGGCCACGTGGGAAACCGAGGCATTAATGCAAGCACATTATCCTCATTTGTTTCAAGGATAGAAATGAATTTCGACGACAAAATATCTTAAGGGGGGTGGATTGTAACGACCCGGAAAATTTTATTTATCAATTTTGTAAGTTTTTTTGTAAAAGGACGATCTTACCCTTGGTCGGGTAAGGGCTTGGAAATCAAGGTTTGTTTCGAAATAAATTAGGCGGTGTTTCGGGTACTGTTTCTTGGGTCTCGAACTCACGAGTTCGTAGACAGGCGGCACGCAGAAAACAGAGTTCGTGTACAAAAGTTATGGGTCTAGATGTTCAAGGGCATTTTGGTAATTTTGACTTGGGGAGTAGATATTTTGTTAACCCCAATCATTTTTACATCGCCATTTATATCTTCATTTCATCACTTCAATTCATTATCATCTTTATTTCTCATCTTTTTTCTATAAAACACACACTCGAACCCGTGACACAAAAACACCCAAAAACCCACAAATACCAAGTTTGATTCAAGGCTTAAACTTCCATTTTTGTTCCACTAATCGGATTCTACTCCATCCCACGATCACAACCGTACCAACCATCGAAGGAGAGGACTACGGGGGAAGCCGAGCCGAGTATAGGAAGATTTGGACCTTCCAATCGATTTTCCGGCTAATACAGGTGATATTGTTCCGGGAACCTCGGAGGAACGAACAAGACGGTATTGAGCTTGCTTGGACAGGTTTGTGAGTGGACTTTGATTTATAAATTGAAATGCATGCATCAACGTATCTTTGTTTAAATATTGTTATGGATTATTGCATTGAATTTCCGGAATTTAGAAATGATTGCTGGACACATGTTTTCCAATATTTCAGTTAAAGTGTATTTTGAGAAATGTCATGGTTTTTGGACTCGGTGTTGATATCGTTTTGACGTGGTAATTATTGAGTCCATCATTTGGGTTTTGACCCGTATGTATGAGTTTATCGGATTTGGCTATATTTGAGGGAGGCCAGGACCCGGGACTAGGATCCGCTATTGGCGGTGAACTCGGTGAATCTCCAAGATAAACATTGATTTGAGGGAGTCCAGGACCCGGGACTAGGATCCGCTATTGGCGGTGAACCTCCAAGATAAACATTGATTTGAGGGAGGCTAGGACCCGAGACTAGGATCCGCTATTGGCGGTGAACCCGGTGAACGTCCAAGATAAACATTGATTTGAGGGAGGCCAGGACCCGCGACTAGGATCCGCTATTGGCGGTGAACTCGGTGAACCTCCAGTATAAAAGGTGAAGGTAGTACAGGACTAGCACACCCCAAGGGATACCCTGGTGGCTAACGGATATGTCGAGAATAGTGGATTTGATATTTGATGTGTCCAGATCGGAATAAATAGTTTTGAACTCTTTTGAGGATGATGTTTAAACCAGACTATGGACCACATTGTGTTTTCCTTATATGGATTTTGTGTGGGTCCTACTAAGTGGCTTTAAAGAGAAATTAAATTGTGGTGATTTTCAGATGTTTTTACATCATGAACTGTTTTATTTGATGCATGCATGGTTTTATATGTGGAGGGGGAAAATGTAAGATTTCCTCGGAAAACGATTTATAAACGATTATTTTTGTCCACTCACAACTTTTGTGTTTAAATCCCCTCCAGGCTATGGTTTTATTGAGTTGAGTTGACGCGGACACTTCTCTCGAGGCGTAGGCATTAGTATTATATCTACAAGTGTAGTTAAAATTGAGTAGGATATCTAAATTGTACTATTTATCCTACTTAGACGCTCTGATATTATATGTTATTTGGCTGGACGTTATTGTTGGAATTGTTGAGTGCTTTGAATCCCTTGTCTGACAGGTGAAAGTAAAATTATATTATATTAGTAAGGATTTGAAGGGTATTTTGGGAACCTTTTCCTTAGGTTGTCAGACGGGATCAGGGTTTTTCCTGAGTTTCGAGGGGAAATTCGGGACGGGTCCTGACAATAAGAACTGGTAGGTTAAATTAGTTCTAGCTAAATACTTGAGAAATACCAATCTTTGTTGATGCCCTAAGAAACCTTCTAACTCTCCTACTTGGAAAGGCATTTTGGATAGTCGAATCCCGCTTATTAGAGGAATTTGTTGGATTGTAGTGAATGGTACAGATATTAATTGTTGGGGATCTAACTGGGTTTACCCCTACCCTCTTCCAAAGTTTATGGATCAACAACTTCTTGATGAGCTTGGTTGGTCTCTTACGATGGATAACTTTATTATCAATGGAAACTGGAATACTAATGCTTTGAGTAATCTTTTGCCTGATACTATTGTGAAATCTATCCTAGCTATTCCTTTGCCTCTATCTAATTCTCTGCAGGAGGATAAATTTGTATAGGGCCTTACCCCCAAGGGAAGCTTCTCCATAAAGTTTGCTTCAATGCGCTTAGAGGAAAATCAGGACATCCATCCTAGTGCCAAGCTAATGAACAAGATTTGGAAGTTAAATATTCGGAACAAGGCTAGTTTCTTTGCTTGGTTACTTGTCCAAAGTCGTCTGAACACTAGAGGTCACCTCCATTGCCATCTAAATATAGAATATCCTAGTTGCCCCCTGTGTCACTGTGAGGTTGAATCTGACAACCACCTCTTCATGGAGTGTCCATTTGCCCTTTAGGTCTGGAATGCATATGTTCAGTCATTATTTCATATATCTTTTAGATGTCATAATAGGCCATTTTTCATGTCTTTTGCTTAATTTTGTGTCAACCATAGGAGAAAGTAATCAATCTAGTGAGCTATGTGTAGAATTGGGAAGACGGGTGAATTATGAGGAGAATGCAAAAATAATGGCTCAGTTCGGAGTTATAATGAGGAAGTTGTCCTCATCGCAGTATCGGGCTCTAAATCATGTCCTGATTTGAAGCCACGCCCCCTATTTAGGGCTAGGACCAAGAACCTCAAATCAAGCCATCCGGGTCCTGGAATCATGTCTGAGGATCAGAAGATCAAGCCACTGATGAGCCAAGGCTCATGCCAAGACGTGACCTTGATATTTCTCAAAGATACTTCAGTTGCGCCCGAATCCGAGTCCTAGAACTAGCCCAGACGAGCCATGGGGCATCTTTAGAGCTCTAAGCCAAGTCCTAATCGTGTCCCCTGACACACCTGAAGTCCCAGGTTCTAAGCATGTTCCTCAGAAGTGGCAGAGACCAGGTACAACGATGAACTCAGGGCATGGCTTCGGCTGCGCCCTATTTAGGGCTGTGACATGCTGATTGAGTCAAAATGGGACATGACTTGGAACTCGATGGAACCAAATGAGACACAACCTAGAAGTACACTTCTAATCCACCATCTAAGGTAATGCAATCAAGTGTATCGCCCGTAACTTCCAATGACACGTTGCGCCCTAAAAGAGCTCGGATGTGCGCTAATTAGAGCCAAATTGGGCCACTGAGTTTTCTATGAGCTTTTGAGCAGGACCAAGCCCAAGAACCAAACTAGGTAATATGGAAGTGAGATGAGTGGTTTATCCCAGCTGAATTGGTCAATGGCTTGCTAAGTTCTTAACAAGTACAATAATGAAGCTGTGCAGCCCAGAATGAGGTCCAACCGTGTCAAGAAGATCTAAGAAATGTGCCAACCATGCTTTGTTGTCCAAGAACATCTCAGAAGGTTCCATAATGGTTTGTGGCGCATTATAATTCCCTAGATTGCGCGGAGATTTGTAACGACCCGAAAAAATGTAATTATCAATTTTTGTAAATTAGTTTGTAAAAAGGACGATTTTACCCTTGGTCGGGTAAGGGCGTGGAACTCAAGTTTTGTTTCGAAACATATTACGAGGTGTTTTGTATACCGCTGCATAGGCCTCGAACTCACGAGTTCGTAGACAGGCGGCACGCGGAAAACGGAGTTCGTGTACGAAAGTTACGGGTCTAGATTATTAAGGGCATTTTGGTAATTTTTAACTTGGGTTAGATATTTTTTAACCCCAAATCATTATTACATCAGTTCATTTCATCATCTCATTCTCATCCTCTCTCTGAACCACACAAACTCATCCCGAACCCGTGAGACACAAAAATACCCAAAACCCATAAAAGTCAACATGGATTCAAGGCTTAAACTTCCATTTTTGTTACACTAATCGGATTCTACTCCTTCACACGAGCACAACCATACCAACCATCGAAGGAGAGGACTACGGGGGAAGCCGAACCGAGTATAGGAAGATTCAAACCTTCCGATTGATTTTTCGGCTAAAACAGGTACGAGTTTGATGTTTTGAGGTCATATTTGGATTACTGGGTTTGAGTAGATAGATTTAGACATAAAATTTGTGAAAAATGGTTGAGTTTTGAAGAATGAACCCGGCGAGTTGCTGGCGACCAGTCGGGTCGAGTCAGACCAGGTTGGGTTGGACCGGGTTAGGTCGAATGAACCAGTCGGGTCGAGTGAAACGGTCGGGATGAGTGAATCGGTCGGGTTGAGTTGGACCGGGTCAGGCCCAGTTGGGTCGTGTTGGACCAGTCCAGGCACGTGAGTCACTGTAGCAGCCCGTGCCCAGTGCGTGACGGCGCGTGGGCCCGTGTTTCGACCTTCCGGTGGCGCGTGGCAGCGCGTGGTGCCGAGTCTGAGGTCACGGCGACGCGTGTTGACTAGTTTTCGACGTTCCGGATCTGTTGGTACAGGTTTCGGGTTGATCGGATATCATTTAGAGGTAGTTTTGGGCGTCCAAAGTTGCTGCGTTTTCTAGAAAAACATAGGTAGACCTCCTGGGGTTTAGGGAGTTGTTATATAAGAGTCTTATTATTAGCCGGTAATCCCGATTGTTGTTATTGATAGGCGATATTGTTCCGGGAACCTTGGAGGAACGAACAAGACGGGATTGAGCTTGCTTGGACAGTTGGTGAGTGGACTTTTGGTTTATAAACTGTAATGCATGTATCAATGTATCTTTGTTTACATACTGTTATGTATTGTTGCAATGAATTTCCAGAATTTAAAAATGATTGATGGACACATGTTTTCCAATATTTCAATTAAAGTGTGTTTTGAGAAATGTCATGGTTTTTGGACTCGGTTTTGATATCGTTTTGACGTAGTAATTATTGAGTCCTTGATTTGGGTTTCAACCCGTATGAATGAGTTTATCGGTTTTGGCCATATTTGAGGGGGGCTAGGATCCGCTGTTGGCGGTGAACCCGGTCAACCTCCAAGATAAACATCGGTTTGAGGAGGGCCAGGATCGGAGGCCAGGATCCGTTGTTGGCGGTGAACCCGTTGAACCCCTAGTATAAACACCAATTTGAGGAGGACCAGGATCTGGGGCCAGAATCAGCTGTTGGAGGTGAACCCGGTGAACCTCCAATATAAAAGGTGAAGGTAGTACAGTCCTAGCACACCTCAAGGGATACCCTGGTGGCTAGTGGTTATGTCGGGAATATTGGATTTGATATTTGATGTGTCTAGATCAGAATAAATGATTTTAAACATTTTTGAGGTTGATTTGCAAACCAAACTGTGGGCCACGATATGTTTTCATGATACGGATTTTGTGTGGGTCCAATTAAGTGGTTTTAAAGAGAAATGGAATTCCGGTGATTTTCAGATGATGTTTTTATATCATGAACTATTTTATTTGATGCATGCATGGTTTTATTCGTGGAGGGGGGAAAAGGTAAGATTTCCTCGGAAAATGATTTATAAACGATTATTTTTGTTCACTCACAATTTTTGTGTTTAAAACCCATCCAGGTTGTTGAGTTGACGCGGACATTTCTTACGAGGCGGAGGCCTTAGTTTTTCGGCTGCGAGTGTAGTTAAACTTGAGTAGGATATCTAAATTGTATCATTTATCCTACCTAGACGCTCTGATATTATATTTTGTTTGGATGGTAAATTATTGTTGGAATTGTTGAGTCCTTTGAACCCTTGTCTGACAGGTGAAAGTAAAATTATATTATATTTGTAAGGATTGAAGGGTATTTTGGGAACCTTTTCCTTAGGTTGTCAGACGGTATCAGGGTTCTTCTCGGGATCAGGGTTCTTCTCGGGTTTCAAGTGGAAATTTGGGACAGATCCTGACAAGATTACAGTTGGATAAAATAAAGAACACAAATATGAAATCTATTCTATTCAGTTTAACCTTGCATGTGCACAAATCGTGTAGATAGTATAGCAAATAAATAAGAAAGGGTCGAATCCCACAAGGACTTGTCTTAACGTTTAAACATAATTAAAACTAAACAAATAAAAGAATTAACATAAAATAAATAATAAAAATATTAGGCTAGGGCACTCAATCCACCATTAACAGCAATTACTTCCCAACATGATTTTCTTGATTCAATTACTATGAAATATCTTAATATAGTGCCCATGCCAAGGTCATGATGGTTAGCCCACTCCACATATGTTATTCTTTCTTACTTGGCATGTTCTAAGCATGATGTGTACCTAGAACGTCTATCATCTACCGTTTAAGATGATGCATGAAGTACAAAGAGAATTTAATGACACTACACAACCCCTAGAAAAGTGATGTGCAATCCTAGGTTGTCATGAGTTTAGATTACGAATAAGTGTCCCTCCACCTACCCGTGATGCAACAAATCACATGATGATATGATGGTCAGTCAAGCAATTAAATCAATAATTATCCATAAACAAGTTGGCCAATCTCATAAACATAAATTAAGTTCTTTAAGCTCAGTAATCCAACTTATTCAGCATTCATAACAATCAAAATCAAGCGGTAAAAATCATATTAAAGAATAACCATGGCTAGGGCTTCAAGAAGCCCTAACCTAAATAAAGAACTACAAAATAAAAGACAAGTGTTTTTGCTTTGTGTATTAGTTGGAATATTTTTCGGACCAATCTCCCTTCCCTTTACAAAGTCCTAGCACTTCTATTTATATAGAATTAGTCCTCCAACAAATAGAAGTTTACATTGAATTCTATAAGGAAAAAGTTTCATAAACATTTAAGAAATCCAATTAAAAACCTTTACTAAATACAAAAGGACTAAAAATAATTACGAAAGGAAATAGGATTAAAATCCCCTTCAAATAAGGAAACAAGTGTGAACACACACTTGAAATCCCTCAAAACAAGGAAAAAGACACGCAAGGCAGCTGGAGAAGTCTCTGGAGCAGATTCGGTGGACATCGGCTGAAAGAGGAGCCCAAATTCGGTGGTCAAAGGCCAAGTCAACGCGGGAAAGCAAAGGGCTGGACGTCTTCGGTAGGCGTGCGTCGAATGGGTAAGTGTCAAAGTCAGTCAAGGCGCCAAGGTCATCGCTGGGGTTCGACAGGCACCGGCTGAAATTGGAAGTCAACAGGCACTGGTCAACGCGGGTCATACTCCCTCTGATGCTGATTCGGCACACCGAATTTATTGAGCAATCTTCTTTCCTTCACAAGTTCTTCGTTTTAACTCCGATTGAAGTGATTCTTTCACTCAAATTCTCATAATTTCAAGCTCTATCTAATTCTGCACATTCCGTACAAATAAATTATTTTCTCCAATTGCATGACACGAAATACTAACAAAACATAAGTAAAAGGGTATTAAATCATAGATAAAATATGTATTAATTATGACCTAACAATTATTTTCTGCCTTAAGAGATTACTTGCTGCTCAAGTTAAGTTCTAAAACTAAGGATTTTGTCCCTACCAAGATAGGATAAGTGTTTTAGGTTTTCATTAAGGTCATTTTGGTCTTTGTAAGTCAGTTATCATTCCTAGATTTTAGGGGAACCCTAGGGACTATTTAAGCTTGCCTTTAATGCAAGTTTAGGGTTCCACCTTTTTTTTACGGCAGAGAATTTTATAATTTGAGTTTTGAGCTTTTGTTCGTCGTTTTCAAGGAGTTCAACGCAAAGAGAGATTGGAGATTGCTTGGTGCAGCCTTGGTTCACCATTAATCTCAGTGTTTTCTCTTCTTCTCTTCTATCTTTAATTTGAAATCATGAATTCATTTGTTTATTTCAGTATAATGTGTGAGTAGTTTCCTTTAGAATTAGGGCTGCTTGAAGCCCTAGCCATGTAGTTCCTTAATATGATTTTGGCCATTGATTTACATTATTATGCATGCTGAATACAAATTAGATTATTGTGCGTCATGAGCTTAGTTTATGTTTATGAGTCTGACTAACATGTTTGCATATTCTATTGATGAATAATTGCTTGTTAGACTAGTCATCTTCTTGTGATTATTTAGCATCAACGGTATAGGGCTTTAACTATACTTGTAATCTAAATTCATGACAACCTAGATTATACGACATCTTCGAGGGGTAGTGTGATTGCTTAGATTTCCTTTCGTACTTAATGCATTCTTTTGTATAATTGAGTAGTTGTGGTAGTGTGCCGGAAAAGCTTGCTACATAGGAATTAAGAAGGAAATAAAATATGTGGAGTGAACCTTAACTGGACCTTTGCATGGGCATCATATTCAGTTAATTCATAATAATGGGATCTTGGAAATTGAGTTAGGAAGTTAATTGGTCAGTGGTGGTTAGTTGACCTTAATTCACTTTAATCATCAATCAATTTCATTATCTTTAATTTCTTGTTTTCAGTGTTTCTTGCAATTCAAGTCATTTAATTTAATTCAGAATTTCAAAGCATCAAAACCCCTCCACCCCCCTGCCGTAGTCTTTAATTGAGTCTATTAAGTTTCTTGTGTCTTAAGTTAGTGTCTAGGGTTGTGTTGAGTCTTACTTGCGTTTTAGTGTGTTCTTGTCAATCTTGATTGTTTCTTTGCGAGTCTTGCATATCTACTTAGTGTAACGTGTCTTTTGTTTTATTTCTTGTTTTCGAGTCTTAGCTAAGTTATTCAATCTAATCTAGTGGTTTAACGTTGAACAAGTCCTCGAGGTATCGACTCTTGCTTTGCTACTACACTATCTTTATCGATTTGTGCACTTGCAAGGATTATAACTGTTCGAAAAAGAGTTCATGTGTATTGTGTTCTTTATTTTTACCAACAAGTTTTTGGCGCCGTTGTCGGGGACTTGTCCCTCAACGGTGTCCAAGTAGTTTAGATCGTTTAACTCAGTTTCTTTTGTTTTTTAACTATTAGGTACTCACCATTTATGTCATCAGGAGGCTCTGTACAAGGGTATGTACACGGGTCTGCCCTTTTCTTCATCTGCATCATCGTCAGTGCACAGCTCTCCTCGGCCAACATCTCCACAATCTCCACCAAAGATGGCAGCTCTCCATAGTAGATGGTGGAGATTGTGGAGATGTTGGCCGAGGAGAGCTGTGCACTGACCATGTATGCCACTCTAGATGTCACCGAGGATTAGTTCCCTATTGTCTTTCCACCATCTACTATGGAAAACTTCGAGCTTAAGTCAAGGACGATACACATACTCCCTAAATTCCACAGACTATCCGGAGAGGAACTTCATCTACACATCAAGGAATTTGTGGAGGTGTGCTCGACATTGAGAATAAATGGTATGACAGAGGCAGAAATTAGATTGAGACTATTTCACTTCAGTAGCAAAGACAGAGCCAAGGCCTGGTTTCACTCCTTGGCCCCTGCATCTATCTCATCATGGAGAGACTTGTCATCCAAGTATCTCACCCAGTACTATCCCGTGGCCAAGACCAACAAACTGAAAAGTGAGATTATGGACCCACGACAAGCAGAGGATTAGTCCTTTTATGAATTATGGGAGAGGTTTAACCAACTCATTCAGTCATGTCCTCACCATAACATCGATGACTGCCACCTCATGTTGTGCTTCTATGGGGGACTGAAGAACAATGACAGAGTGATGGTGAACTCCCAATCTAAAGGAGTTCTAGAGGGCACAACCGAGGATGCTAGGGAGGCTTTCGAGAGTATTGCTCAACGAGAGAAGCAATTATGTTACAAGGGACATTACCTCGAAACTCTTGGAGGTGTGAGCAAGGACAAAGACAACACCATTACCCAACTCACGGAAATGGTGAAGCAATTGTGTAATGAGAAATCTAAGGGTTTTCATGTGTGTGATGTTTGTTCAGTTCAAGGGCACAGCTCTCAAGAGTACCCAATGGTTGAAGAAGCCAACATGGTGGGAGGCTTCAATGGTAACTCACGGCATAGGAATGATCCCTATTCCTATACATATAACCCTGGGTGGAGGAACCATCCTAACTTCAGGTGGGGAAACAATTTGAACATTCATAATCCACCACCTGGATTCCACAATCAGGTCATGTTCAGTCATTATTTATACATCATTTTGATGTCATTTAGTGCCCTTTTACATGTCTTTTAAATGATTGAGTGCCAACCATAGTAGAAAATGATGCTTATTGTAAGACATGTACAGGATTTGAAAAGATAACCTAATTCAGAGAATACAGGAAAAAGAATGGCTCAAATCGGAGTTCAAATGAACGAGATCAAGAACCTAGATCAAGCCATGAGGGTCCTATATCCATGTCTGAGGACCAGCAGATTAATCCCCTGATGAGCCAAGGTGCATGCCAAGACGTGTCCCTGACATGTCTCAAGGACACTCCATCTGCGCCCTAATATGAGACTAGCCCAGACGAGCCATGGCGCGTCTTCAGAGCTCTCAGCCAAGTCCCAATCGTGTCCCCTGACATGCCTCAAGTTCCAGGTTCTAGGCATGTCCTCAGAAGTGCCAGAGACCAAGCCCAACAGTGCGCCAATCCCATTAGAAGATAAGTCCTTGGACATACTGATTTAGGCCAAAATATGACATGACATGGAATTCCAGGGAACCAAGTGAGACACTACCCAGAAGTACACTTCTAAACACCCATCTAAGCTACTGAAGTTGAGTGTCTCGTCCAGAACTGCCAATGACATTGTGCACACTAGAAGACCTCGGTTGTGCCTTAAATTGTGCTAAATTGGGTCGCTGAGTGTTTTACGAGCTTTTGGGAAGGACAAAGCCCAGAACTGTACAAGAAACATCATATGGAATTGAAGCACGTGGCTTGTCCCAGCTACATTGGCCAATGACCTGATGAGTTTTCATCAGGTCCAATAAAGAGGTCCTAGGAGCCAAGGTTGTGCCAGCCATGTCAAGAAGAGCCAAGAAAGATGCCAGCCAGGCATTGCTGTCCATGAAAGTATCAGAACCTTCCAGAATCAGCCTTTCCACACAAGAAAGAACCGTTCTTGCATCACAATCCCGCAGCCTAGCCCGTGTCCTTGTCAAACTAGGAAACATGTTTTAGCGTTTCATTAAGGGTTTCTTGGTCCTTTCTTTTCTGTTTTCAATTCATGGTTTTTAGGGGAAGCCCTAGGAGTAGTTAAATTGGTTTATAACATTAAACTAGGGTTTCCATCTTTTGTTTTGCCGCAGAGAATTTTACACTTTCCGTTTTGAGCTTTTGTTCGTGTTTTTCAAGAGGAGTTCAACGCAGAGAGATTGGAGGGTGCTTGGCGTGGCCTTGGTTCACCATTGATCTCAGTGTTTTCTCTTCTTCTCTTTAACCTTTACTTTCTAATCATGGATTATTTCTTTGTTTATTTCAATCCAATGTGCGAGTGGTTTTCTTTTCGAATTAGGGTTGCTGGAAGCCCTAGCCATGTAGTTCCGTAATATGCTTTTCGCCCTTGATTTACAGTATTATGAATCTTGAATATAATGTAGATTAATGTGCGTCATGAGCTTAGTTTGTGTTTATGAGTTTGACCTTCTTGTTTGCGTGATCTATCGATGAATAATTGCTTGTTGGAACGGTCATCTTCTTGTGATTATTAGCATCAGCGGTATAGGGCTTTAACTATACTTGTAATCTAAATTCATGACAACCTATATTACTAATCCTTCTCTAGGGGTAGTGTGGTTTTAAAAAATTCTCTTCGTACTTCTTGCATCATCTTAGATTATTAACCCTTCTCTAGGATTGATAGTCATTCTAAGCAGAGGAAATGGCTAGGACATGCTAAGTAAGAGATAATGAATTGTGTGGAGTGAGCTTTAACCGGACCATTGCATGGGCACCATATTCAGATAATTCATAATAATGGGATCTTGCAAATTGTGTTAGGTACTTAATTGGTTAGTGGTGGATAGTTGGCCTTAATTCGCTTCATTCATCAATCAATCTTATTATCTTTAAATTCTTGTTTTTAGTGTTTCTTGCAACTTAAATTGTTTAATTTCATTCATAATTCCAAAGATTGTGGGATCGACTCTTGCTGTACTGCTATACTACTATATTCATCGATTTGTGCACTTGCAAGGATTTTATAACTGTTAGAAATAGAGTTAATATATTTTGTGTTCTTTATTTTTACCAACAGGTCGTGGCACCCACAGCTCTAAATCATGCACTACCACCACCTCAGGCTCCTCACACTAAAGGGAGTGAACCCTGGGCTGATGATATGCTTAAAACCCAAACCATGATTCAAGCCCTGACTCATAACACCTTTGCACACCAACAGAAGACGGATAAAGCTATTGCCAATCTGGATCGTTAGATGGGCCAACTTGCAACCCAGTTAAGTCAACGTGAGACAGGCACATTGCCATGCCAAGTGTTGGTGAACCCCAAGGGTTTCTAGAATCCAACTGCTAATGCTATTTAACTGAAAAGTGGCACTAAGCTTCCATGCCCGCAAGCTGTCCCCTACCCAATTGAGAGTGACGTGTTTGATGATGAAGACACCTTTGCTTAGCCTAATGTAGGACAGCCCTGTGGTCCTAACGCAGCCCATGTCTCACACCGAGACCCTGCCACAGGCACAAAATAGGGAGCAATATGAGCCCTTGCTTTGGCCGCAGACCTTGTCCACAACCCTACCACTGGAAAAGCATTTGGGCATGCCGCAGGTGTCAGGACCCGTCCTGAATTTCCCCTCGAAACCTGGGAAGAACCCTGATCCCGTCTGACAACCTATGGAAAGGTTCTCAAAATACCCTTCAATCCTTACAACTAATAATAATAATAAATACTTTCACTTGTCAGACAAGGGATTCAAGCACTTAATAATTCCCGTAAATAATGACCAACCAAATACAATATAATATCGGAGCGTCTAAGTAGGATCAAGAGTATAATTTAGATATCCTACTCAAATATAACTACACAGCGCAGCCGAAAGTACTAATGCCTCTGCCTCAAGATAAGTGTCCGCGTCAACTCAACTGCCTGAAGGGGGTTTAAACACAAAAGTTGTGAGTGGACAAAAATAATCATTTATAAATCGTTTTCCAAGGAAATATTACCTTTTTCCCCCTCTATTTATAAAATCATGCATGCATCACATAAAACATTTTATGATATAAAAACATTATATGTAAATCAACAAAATTTTCATTTCTCTTTAAAACCACTTAGTTGGACTCACATAAAATCTGTATAATGAAAATACCTCGTGATCCACAGTTTGGTTTGAAAACTCTCTTCAAAGGAGTTAAAATTTATTTAATTCAGCCTGGACATATAATATCTCAAATTCACCGTTCTCGACATATCCACAACACCAGGGTATCCCTTGAGATGTGTTAAAATCTGTACTACGCGTAGACAGCTTCGCGACCCGGCGGAGCAACACCCCTCAACACCAAAGTCCGAACCCTCAACAACCAGCAGAGCAAAACCCCTCAACACCAGTCTTGGTAATTTTAACCATCGGGATAGAAAACCAGTGAAAACCAAATTCGTGTTTTGAAATCTTTATTTCTTGGACTAAGCCAAATTCTTTGAAAAGTCAATTTATGGCCAAAACCAGTAATATCATAATTACGGGTCTAAACCCAAATCACAGGCTCAAATAGTTACCACGTGAAAACGATATCAAAATCGAATACAAAAACCAGGCCATTTCTCAAAACACACTTTCACTGAAATATTGGAAAACATGTGTCCATCATCATTTCTAAATTCCAGAAATTCATTACACCCATACATAACAGTATTTAAATCAAAGATACATTTATGCATGCATTATAGTTTATAAACCAAAAGTTCACTCACAAACGTGTCCAAGCAAGCTCAATCCCGAATTGTACGCTCCCCTGAAGTTCCTGGAGAAGTATAGCCTGTCCAAATTAATAATCGGGATTATCAGCTAATAATAAGAACCTTAAATATAAACCCCCTAAACCCCGATAGGTCTACCTATGCTGGCCTAGAAAATGCAGCAACTTCAAACGCCCAAAACAACCCCTAAACGACGTCCGATCGACTCAAATCCTGCGCCAACAGGTCCGAAACGTCAAAAACTAGCTGTTGCGCGCCACCTTGACCTCAGACTCGGCCCCACGCGCCTCCACGCACTGACGGAAGGTCGGAACACGCGCCCACGCGCCGCCACTCGCCCTCACGCGCCGCCACGCCCCCTCACGCGTCGCCACGCGCCCTCACGCGCCGGTCACGCACCTGCTAAACCCACTCGCCTGGACCGGTCCAACCCGGCCCAACTCGGCCTGACCCGATCCAACTCGGCCCGACCGGTTCAGTCAACCCGACCGGTTCACTCGACCCGATTGGTTCAACTCGACCCGACCGATTCACTCGACCCGACCGGTTCAACTCGGCCCGACCGGTCACCGGTGACTCGCCGGAGAAGACGACCGGCTGCCGGCACCGCCGTCTGGTTTCCGCCGGAATCCCCCATTTCTGGCCGAAACTTCAAGCTTTTGTAACTTCCTCAAAACTCAACCATTTTTCATAAATTTTACGTCTAAATCTATCTACTCGAACCTAGGAATCCAAATATGACCTTAAAACATTAAACACGTACCTGTGTAAGCGAAAAAATTGATCGGAAGATCCAAAACTTCCTACACTCGGTTCGGCTTCCCCCGTGGTCCTCTCCTTCGATGGTTGGTACAGTTGTGATCGTGGAAAGGAGTAGAATACGATTAGTTGAATAGAAATGGATGTCTTGGCCTTGAATCAAACTTGGAATTTGTTGGTTTTTGGGTATGTTTTTCGCACGGGTCGATGATTGGGAGTGTGTTTCACAGAGAGAGAGGGAGATGATATTGAGATGAAGATGTAATTGAAGTGAAGATGTAAAATGATTGGGATAAAAAAAATATCTTCTCTCAAACAAAAATTACCAAATGCCCTTGCACATCTAGACCCATAACATCCGTACACGAACTCCGTTTTCCGCGTGCCACCTGTCTACGAACTCGTGAGTTCGAGACCTACGCAACGATTTCCAAAACACCACCAAAAATGTCTCGAAACAAAATTTGACTTTCACGCCCCTTAACAAGCAAGGGTAAAATCGTCATTTTACATAAATAATTTAAGTAAATCCAATAATTAAAATTCTTCCTATACGTGAGACTCATCAAACAGATATTTCTGGAGCAAAGATACATGGAAAACATTATGAACTATGGATAATTCCGATGGTAAAGCAAGACGATATGCCACTGGTCCTATCCTCTCCAAAATCTCATACGGACCAATGTAGCGAGGACTCAGTTTCCCTCGTCTACCAAAACGTACCACTCCCTTCCAAGGAGATAGTTTCAAGAAAACCCAGTCACCTACCTCAAACTCAAGATCTCTAGTTCGACGGTCTGCATAGCTCTTCTGGCGATCCTGAGCTGTCTTCAACCTTTCTCTGATGATCCTTATCTTTTCCTCAGTCGTATCCACCAACTCTAGTGTTAACAGTTTCCTTTCACCCACTTCGTTCCAGCATAACGGTGTCCTGCACTACCTCCCATACAGTGCGTCGAAAGGAGACATCCTAATACTCGACTGATAACTATTATTATAAGCAAATTCCATCAGAGCCAGGTGTGAATCCCAGTTCCCTTTAAACTGCAGTATACAAGCTCTCATCATATCCTCCAAAACCTGGATTGTCCTCTTAGACTGACCATCCGTCTGAGGATGAAAAGCTGTACTAAAATGCAAGGTAGTGCCAAAAGCCTTCTGCAAACTCCGCCAAAACATGGAGGTAAATCTTGGATCCCTGTCCAAAACAATTGACTCTGGAGTCCCATGTAGCCGTATGATCTCATCAACGAACAATTTGGTATACCGACTCATCCGAAAATGTTCCCGCACTGGCAACAATTGTGCAGACTTCGTGACTCTATCAACAATTACCCATATCCCATCATGTCCCTTCTGTGTCCTTGGAAGTTTATACACAAAATCCATCGTAATGTGATCCCACTTCCATTCCGGAATAGGTAATGGTTGAAGTGCCCCATATGGTTTCTGCCTCTCTGCTTTCACTTGCTGACATGTCAGGCATCTACTCACAAACTCAGCAATTTCCCTTTTCATCCCAGTCCACCAATAGTGTTTCCTTAGGGTATGATACATCTTGGTACCTCCTGGATGCATAGCGTAAGCCGAACTATGAGCCTCATCAAAAATTTCCCTCTTTAGCTCCAGCTCATTCAGTACGCACAACCGGCCATCCCTAACCAATGCTCCATCGTCCCTAAGCACATAGTCCTGCCTGTTTCCAGCCTCCAACTCCATCCTGATAATGCACAATGTAGGGTCCTGGAGTTGATCCTCAATAATCCGATCAATCAGAATAGGCCTCACATGGAAACTAGCCAATAAAGCCCCATGGTTATCCATGTCAAATACAATCCCCGCTCTACGGAACTCTAACAACAATGGTAGGTAGATTGTGTGCAAATGGGCCAAAGAACCTATGGATTTCCTGCTCAAGGCATCTGCCACAACATTGGCTTTCCCTGGATGGCAGTCTATAGTACAATCATAATCCTTTATTAGCTCAAGCCATCTTCTCTGCCTCAGATTCAGGTCCTTTTGGGTGAACAAGTACTTTAAACTCTTATGGTCGGTGAAGATCCGACACGTCTCCCCGTACAAATAATGTCGCCAAATTTTCAGTGCATGCACCACTGCAGCTAACTCCAAATCATGTGTGGTGTAATTCAACTCATGGGGTTTAAGTTGTCTAGAAGCATATGCTATCACCTTCTCATGCTGCTTCAATACGCAACCTATACCCCACAATGATGCATCACTATACACCTCGAATCCCCCAGTATCATCAGGAAAGGTTAATATTGGAGCAGAAGTCAACCTCCTCTTCAGCTCCTGAAATCCCAGTTCACAATCGGCATCCCAATCAAACTTGACTCCTTTCCTAGTCAACCGAGTCAACGGGCCTGTTATCGTAGAAAATCCTTCTACGAACCGTCGATAATATCCTGCCAAACCTAGAAAGCTCCTCACCTCTGTCACTGTCCTCGGTTGCTCCCAGTTTGCCACTGCCTCAACCTTTTGGGGATCTACGCTGATACCCTCAGCCGTAATCACATGACCTAAGAATCCCACTTCTGTCAACCAAAACTGGAATTTACTGAACTTGGCAAACAAATGCTTTTTCCTAAGCATATTCAGTACCAACCTTAAGTGCTTCTCATGTGCCTTAGCACTCCTCGAATACACCAAGATGTCATCGATGAACACAATCACAAACCGATCCAAATACTTTTGGAACACCCTGTTCATCAATTCCATAAATGCTGCTGGGGCATTATCCAACCCGAAGGGCATCACCAGGAACTCATAATGGCCATAACAAGTCCTGAAAGCTATTTTCTGAACATCCCCTTCCCTGATCGTCAACTGATGGTACCCGGATCGAAGGTCAATTTTCGAAAAATATCTTGCCCCCTTAAGTTGATCAAACAAATCATCTATCCTTGGAAGAGGATACTTATTCCGCAGCGTAGCCCTGTTTAGCTGCCGGTAGTCGATACACAACCTCAGACCACCATCCTTTTTCCTCACAAATAACACTGGTGCACCCCAAGGTGAAACACTTGGGCGAATAAATCCCATATTCACCAAGTCCTGCAATTAAGTCTTCAACTCTCGCAATTCTGCTGGTGCCATTCTGTACGGTGCCTGTGAGATAGGTTGAGTACCTGGTAAAAGCTCTATGGTGAATTCAATCTCCCGGTGAGGTGGCAATCCCGGAAGATCATCTGGAAACACATCAGAGAACTCACTCACCACTGGAATATCCTCCACTATCATCGGAGTATTCCGAGAATCAAACACAAGAGCCAAGTAACCCTCACAACCTTTCCTCAACAATCTCTCAGCGGTCAAAGCTTATATCACTCCACAGGGTAGTACCCTACGATCTCCCCTAAACGTAAGTTCCGGTAAACCTGGACTCCGGAAATCCACTCTATTGTCATAACAATCAATAGAGGGGATTAAATCTGCCTCTAATGCATGACCTTCCACTAACATTGGACAACTACGAATCACGAGATTCACCACTAACATATTCCCAGTAGGAGTACTAATACCCATGTCCCAACCAATCGGAGACAATTCTCTATCAGCAAATAATGTAAAACCCCGAGAAATGAAAGAATGAGTCACCCAGGATCTATTAAAACATAAACATCACGGTTAAAAATAGATAACGTACCCGTGACCATATCTGGTGCTGCTCGGGCCTCCTGTTGCGACATAGCGAAAACTCGGGCTTGTGTATCCAAAGATCGACCACGACCCCACCGTCTGCCTCTGGCCCTGTTGGACCGACTAGCCCTGTTTGTCCAATTGGCCCGGTTGGCCCCACTGGATTTACTCTGGCTTCCAGCTGCAATACCAGACGTCTGAACTGTCCTCTACCTCTGTTCAGTTGCACCCCACCCCCAGAAACTACTGCCCTGATGAAGATGTGGGCAAAATTTCCTTATGTGACCAATCTCCCCACAGAAGTAACATCCAGTGCCACCGGAGCTGCCGCTCAATCTTCCAGTTGACTGCACTAAAGCACCACTAGAACGAGCGGATGACTGCAGTGCCTGTCTGGCTCCGCCACTGCCTGATCTGGATCCCGCACCCCCAGTAGATCTAGAACTGAAACTGCCTCTCTTGGACGGTCCCTGACTAGAGGCTCCAATATCCCAACGATCCCAATGTCGCCTAGAACCACTAAACTGCTGCTGGATTGGCAAACCCATGCTCAGCTCTACACGAGCTGCAGTGTCGGACACGTCTCTCAAGGAAGTATGAACTGCAGCCGTTACCACTGACCGAAGTTCACTCCTGAGTCCATTTTCAAATCTGCGTCGCTTGTCCCTCTCGGTTGCCACCAGAGTCGGTGCAAAACGAGCCAACTCTATGAATTTCTGCTCATACTGAGCCACTGTCATATCTCCCTACTGTAAGTGCAAGAACTCAGCCTCCCTGGGATCTCGGTACGAGCAAGGGTAAAATTGCTCGAGGAACTTCTCCCGAAAAGTCGCCCAGGTAATTGTACTGACATCCCAGCCTGATAGTTCTAATGCGTTCCACCAATGATAAGCGGAACCACCTAGAAGAAAAGTGGCTAACAACACCCTGTCCCCCTGAGGACATCTCATAACTGAGAACACTCGCTCTAAACGAGTAATCTACTTTGTGCATCATCTGGGCTAGAGTCGCCTATAAATATTGTAGCCCCTAATCTCTGGGCTTTCTCAATGTCCGACCCTTCAGTAGCAGGCCTACTCTAAAGTACAGAAGTCAAAGTGTGACCCAATTGTTCCAGTGTTTGCCTCATATCAGGCTCCACTGCAGGTTCATGTGTGTCCCCAATGTTTCCGGACTGTTGACGGGACTCGCGTCTCGGAGGCATTACGCTGAAAAGAACTATAACTCATCAATACCAAAATAATTGTACACTAGGTGTACGGTCTACAGGAATTTAAACCTAGTGCTCTGATACCAATTGTCAGGACCCGTCCCGAATTTCCTCTTGAATCCCTTGTCTGACAAGTGAAAGTAACTATTATTATTATTATTTGTAAGGATTGAAGGGTATTTTGGGAACCTTTCCTTAGGTTGTCAGACGGGATCAGGGATTTTCTCGGGTTTCGAGGGGAAATTCGGGATGGGTCCTAACAGCAGGGCACAACCCTAATTAGGGTGCAAACCTGCACCCAAGCCCTTACAATTGGCCCAGATTCCTACGCCGCAAAACTGGCCCCATGGCACACCCTTAAACGAGCCTGCACCCCAATCTGTGCCTAAACAGTAGACTGCGCCCAAAGTGGATGCGTTTGGGATGTAGCATACATCATAGCGTACATGAACAGATCCAGGACAAGACCTAGCCACGCCACAACGAGACCGGACAGGGCACCCAATAGGGCCCGAGTTGCAGAATTCAGACACAGTTGGACCCCAACAGGCTCAGAATGTGTCCTAGCCCTTGTCTAAGGACAAGGGCTCGATTTTAGACCAAACTAAACTTTCTAACTCTTAGGTCCTTATTCAACTAAGAAAGTTCATTTTGATTCAATTGATAATGTTCTCATACCATTTCATCGTAGGTTTCAAAATAAAAAGAACGAGGAATTTGAAGAAGCCATCATTAGCATGTTTCAGAAATTGAATATCACTCTGCCATTCCACATGCTGGGTAAGCAGATGCCAATCTTTGCCAAGCTTATCAAAGACTTGGTAGTTGGAATCGGGGTTTTAGCTCGAATGACATCATAGGCATCCCCAAGGCTTACTCTACTGTCCTCTTAAGCTGGCCCACCAAGGCTAATGATCTCGGGCCTCCCATACTTCCTTGTGTCATACAGTCAAAAAGGTTTGAACATTGCTTATGTGACACAAGAGCTTCTGTGAGTATAATGACTTTTCACATCTATAAATCTCTCAATCTAGGAGAATTGAAACCTACTCACTTGTGTGTGTGGATTAGCTAATGCCTCTGTTACTAATCTAATGGATGTGCTTGAAGATGTACTTGTTCAAATAGGTGATACTTGTATTCCAACAAATTTTTACATCCTCAAGATGGACAGGATTTATCAAAATGAGGATCAACCATTGATCTTCGGCAGGCCCCACTTGGCCACGACTGAGTGTATGATTGATGTGAAAAAACGTCAATTAAAGTGTTAGAAAAAGTGAGAACCTTTTCTATTCATGATGCAATTCAATATCCTGCTGAACATATGATTGATATTCCTCTAAATTTAATGGATATTTTTCTTCAAAAGACTATTGCTAACTCTTGTATTGCAGATCCACTTGAGACAACAATCTCTTGTCCTTCTCCAAATGATGAGCTACTTGATGACCATGTGGTAGAGGAGCTGAGGTTCCTCAATGCAATGCCCCTTCATCCTTTACACCAACAGACCTTTGAGGAGCTCCCTGTTCAGTGATTATTTAAGCATCATTTTGATGTCTTTAAATACCTCTCTTACATGACTTTTGAATGATTTTGTGCCATCAATAGTAGAAAAAGATCAATCTTGTGAGACTTGTGTAGATTTGGGAAGATAGGTGAATTATAAGAAGAACGCAAAAAGAATGGATCAAATCGGAGTTATAATGAAGAAGTTATCTCAAGTTGAAAACGATTCCTTGGTGTGTCCCTACCGAGTCCCAGACTGCGCCTAAACTGTGTCCCAGGACATGCCCTGGACAGGTCCCTGTCCGCCAGTAGTAGCACCAACTTCGACCCTGTGCGCCTATTAGTGTTGCACCTCAGAAGCTCAGTACTAGGCCGAGGATTGGGGTGTGTTATAGATCGTGTCCAGCGCCACGGCTCTGCTCCCTCAAGGATGCGCCAGCGATAGAACAGATTTCATGCCCTGCTCTAACTTTTTGACCTTGTGCGCTTAGCCAAAGCAAAGATGCCCTTCTACTATGTCCGTGGTATGCCTAGAAGGCGCAGTTTTTAGATCCCTCTAAACACACCTCCTCATGATGCGCCAGTGGCACGTTCCAAGACACGTCTGCGCCCTAATTAGGGCGCAGTTTTGCGATCTCCAGGTTCTGCCAGCTTCTGAGTGAGCCAAAGCCTATAATCCATCAATTTACATTGCAAACCAACCCAATACATGGTTTGAGCCAGCTGCTTAGGTTCAGGACATGCCAAGTTTCAAGAAGTCTTTAAAAAGGCCTAAAAGTGCCTAATTGAGGTCCAGCTGCGCTCTGCTTGTCTAAGGCTTGGCCCAGACCATTAAATGACATCCAAGCAACCCTAGAAGTCTCTCAGATGTTACCTTGGCGTGGAAGATAGCTCACAAGATTTATCACAAAGTCTTGCCGCAAGCCTAGTACAAATTCAATTAGGATTGTCTTTTGTTTTTCAAACCTAATTAGGACAGCAGTGTTTAAGTCAATTTGTAATCTGATTCTTGCCCTAATTTGTCTCCTATTTTCTTGGGGATGGGTCTCCTATAAACAGGAGCCTTAGGCGTCAGATTAGGGACTTTTAGAGAGACCCTAGCCGCATACACCCTTTGTAATTCAGTTTTAAATTCAGCCAATTTTTACTTTTTAACAAAGTTGTGCGTGGAGCTTGGAGAGGAGCTGGCCTTGCCGTGTCTCCGCTGTGCATCCTTGTTCATTATTGTTATTTACTTTAGATTATTGCTTCGTTGCAATTATAAATAAGAATTTACATTATGTCTTTATTTTCAGTTTTGCGTGAGTAGTCAGTTTAGGATTAGGGCTGCTTGAAGCCCTAGCTATGTTAGTTGTTTAATTGGATTTCTGGCACTTGATTACAATAGCTATGCATGCTGAATAAGTTAGATTACTTTGCTTAATGACCTTAATTTATACCTATAAGATTAGCTACCTTGTTTGCATATATTTATTGATGTAATTGCTTGAGTTACCGTCATATCATCCTGTGATTTGTAGCATCGAGGGTAGGTAGGATACCTGTTTGTAATCTTAACTCATGACGACCTACGATTGCATGCACTTTTCTATGCTAGTGTTGTGTCATTAAATTCTCTTCGTGTCAGGACCCGTTCCAAATTTCCCCTCGAAACCCGGGAAGAACCCTGATCCCGTCTGACAACCTAAGGAAAGGTTCCCAAATACCCTTCAACCCTTAGCATATGATAATAACAATAAAAAATTTCTCTTGTCAGACAAGGGATTTAAGCACTTAAAATTCCCGTAAGTAAATACCAACCAAATACAAAAATATCAGAGCGTCTAAGTAGGATCAATGTACAAATTAGATATCCTACTCAAGTACAACTACACAGCGTAGTGGAAGTGCTAATGCCTCTGCCTCGAGATACTGTCCGCGTCAACTCTATTGCCTGAAGGGGGTTTAAACACAAAAGTTGTGAGTGGACAAAAATAATCGTTTATAAAACGCTTTCCAAGGAATATTACCTTTTTCCCCTCCATTTATAAAACCATACATGCATCACATAAACAATTCATGTTATAAAAACATCATCTTTAAATCACCGGCATTTTCATGTTCAAAATCATTTATTTCCACCTAGACACATAACATCTCAAATCCACTGTCATCGACACATCCACTAGTCACCAGGGTATCCCTTGGGGTGTGCTAGTACTATATCACAACTCTCTGTACTATGCTATCACATCAGTCGGCATATCTCTCGACTAGCATAACATATCATTAGCCGGTATGACCTACGGCTATCATATTGCATCAGTCGGCATAGTCGGCATATCTCAACTATCATAACATATCAGTCGGCATCTCTCGACTATCATATCATATCAGTCGGCATATCTCGACTATCATATCATATCAGTCGGCATATCTCGACTATCATATCATATCAGTCGGCATATCTCGACTATCATATCATATCAGTCGGCATATCTCGACTATCATATCATATCATATCAATGTTTATCCTGGAGGTTCATCGGGTTCACCGCTAATAACGGATCCTCATCCCGAGTCCTGGCCTCCCACTAACGGATCCTCATCCCGCTAATAACGGATCCTCATCCGATAAACTCATACAACAGGGTCAAAACCCAGATCATTGACTCGACAATTTCCACGTCAAAACGTTATTAAAATCGAGTCCAAAACCATGATATTTCTCAAATCATACTTTAACTGAAATAGTGGAAAATATGTGTTTAGAAATCATTTCTAACATTCAGAAATTCAATGCCACAATACATAACCGTATTTAACAAAGATATTTTGATGCATGCAATTTAGTTTATAAAACAAAGTCCACTCACAAACCTGTTCAAGCTAGCTCAATCTCGTCTCGCTCGTTCCTCTGAGGTTCCCGGAACGATATCGCCTGTCAAAAACAACAATCGGGATTACTGGCTAGTAATAAGACTCGTATATAACAACTTCCTAAACCTCGGGAAGTCTACCCTTGCTGTTCCTAAAATCACAGCAACTTCGGACACTTAAAACGACCTCTAAACGATGTCCGATCAACCTGAAACCTGTACCAACAGATTCAGAACGTCGAAAACTGGTTACCACGCGCCGCCGTGACGTCAGCCTCGACCCCACGCGCCGCCACGCGCCGCCGGAAGGTCGGCACACGCGTCCACGCGCCCTCACGCGCCGGTCACGCGCCTGCTTAAATGTTCACGCGCCTGAACCGGTCCAACCCGATTCGGCTCAACCTGACCCGATCCAACTCGACCCGACCGGTTCACTCAACTCGACCGGTTCAACTCGACCCGACCGGTCACCGGTGAGTCGCCGGAGAAGACGACCGGACTGTCGTCGCCGTCGCCGGAAGCTGGCCGGAGAAGATGACCGGACCCCCACCTCCGCCGCCGTCTGGTTCGCCGGAATCCGCCATTTCCGACCGAAATTCCAAGCTTTACAGCTTCCTCAAAACTCAACCGTTTTACACAAATTTTACGTCTAAATCTATCTACTCAAACCCAGGAATCCAAATATAACCTCAAAACATCAAACACGTACCTGTATAAGCCGGAAAATCGATCCAAAGATCCGAAACTTCCTTTACTCGGCTCGGCTTCCACCGTAGTCCTCTCCTTCGATGGTTGGTACGGTTGTGAGCGTGGGAAAGAGTAGAATATGATTAGTTGATCCAAATGGGAAGTTAAAGCCTTGAATCCGACGTTGACTTTTGGTTTCTCTTTTGGTTTTTCTTCGATTTCGGGTTCAATGTATTGGGTGTGTTTGTGTTATGTTTGATACAGAGAGAATGAGTGAGTGAAGATGATAAGGAGATGAAGATGAAATGAAGATGTAATATAATTGAGGTTAAAATATCTCCCCTCCATGGAAAATTACCAAAATGCCCTTACACATCTAGACCCACAACTTCCGTATA
Organism: Oemleria cerasiformis; assembly: GCA_037349345.1. NCBI lineage: Eukaryota > Viridiplantae > Streptophyta > Magnoliopsida > Rosales > Rosaceae > Oemleria > Oemleria cerasiformis. The sequence continues at coordinate 684,376 of JAZGTL010000055.1, read as the reverse complement.
CGAACTCCGTTTCCTGCGTGCCGCCTGTCTACGAACTCGTGAGTTCGAGACCTACGCAACGGTACCCGAAACACCACCAAAAGTGTCTCGAAACAAAACTTGATTTCCAAGCCCTTTACCGATCAAGGGTAAAATAGTCATTTAATAAAAATAATTGCATAAAATCAATTATGAAAAGTCCGGGTTGTTACACTTCGCACTTTATGCATTATCTTAAACGGTAGATAATAGACGTTCTAGGCATATGCCCTATTTAGAACATGCTAAGTAAGAGAGAATAAGATGTGTCTAGAGTCTTTGTTTGAGTTCAATTATTTCTTGCTTTTAGCTTTACGGTTAATTAGTGTATTGTCGTGTCTCTTGTGTTTTTGTGTGTTTTTATCTAAGTTAATATAATCTAAACTTAATTGGAATTTAATCATGGAACAAGTCCTTGAGGGATCGACCTTTGCTTGTTATTATACTGTCTAATCGATTTTGTGCACTTGAAAAGTTATAACTACTGGAAATAAAGTTCATCTTAATTGTGTTCAATATTTGTACTATCAAGTTTTTGGCGCCGTTGCTAGGGACTTGTCCCTCAACGGTGTCCATTTAGTTTGGATTTTTAACTTAGTTTTTTTTACTTTTTGTTAGGTACCTGTTTATGTCATTCCAAGGCTCGGTGCACGGATCATCTAGTGGGCCATCTTCAAGAGGATATTCAGTAAACGGCTCACTGCTATGAAGTCCAAGGAGAATGGCGAATGCAAGGGAAGAGCAAGGAAGAGATAGCGCTCGAGTGCCCAATCCCCTTCCACGGCTTCTCAAGGATTTTGCAACACCACATGTCGCAGAGGATCAATTTCCGATTTTGTTTCTTGCATCCATGGAGCGAACTTCGAGTTGAACTCTGGAACGATTCACATGTTGCCGACGTTTCACGGACTTTTTGGAGAGTAACCGCACTTACACATTAAGGAATTCGTTGAAGTCTGCTCAACGTTGCGCATCAACGGCATGACGGAAGCTGAAATTCGCCTAAGGCTTTTTCACTTCAGTCTCATGGATCGCGCTAAGGCATGGTTTCACTCATTGGCGCCAGCTTCAATCGCTTCATGGAGGGACTTGTCGTCCAAATTCCTGATGCAATACTACCTCGTGGAAAAGACGAACGAGTGGAAGGCAAAAATCATGAACTCAAGGCAAGCCATGGAAGAGTCCTTCTACGAATTTTGGGAGCGCTTCAATCAAATGCTAAGGGCGTGCCATCATCACAACATCGACGAGGATCACCTGATGTTGTACTTTTACGGAGGATTTAAGACCGGCGATCGCACCATGGTTAACTCACAATCGCATGGGATTCTCGATGGAACGGCTGCGGAGGCGCGAATTGCCTTTGAGAATGTCGCTCAAAGGGAGAAACAATTTTTCTACAGAGGTCATTCCTCTAGGGCTACTGGTGATGCGTACACCAATGACAAAGATGACGCCATTGCCCAACTTATGACAATGTTGAAAAAGCATTGCAACAAGAAGGCGAAAGGAGTTCAAATATGCGAAGTATGTTCAATTCAGGGACATACTTCTCAAGAATGTCCATCGGTGGAAGAAGCTAACTTCGCGGGGAGGCTTCAACAATTCACGGCCCCAGAATGATCCATATTCCAACACTTACAATTCGGGGTGGAAAAATCATCTAAACTTCCGTTGGAATAACCATTAGAATGCCGCAAACCCTTTGCCGCCCCCTGGGTTCCATCAACAAGCTGCAGCCCCACAAGTGCCTCAGCACGGCCCCTCACCACAACAAGGCGGTGGAACTAAGTCCCTAGAAGAACTCGTCCATAGCATGGCTCAAAGCACTCATTCTTTTATGGTGAAGATGGAAAGTTTCATGACGAAACGGATAATCGTAAACTTAGATCGTCAAATGGGATAGATTGGAAATCAGTTAAATCAAAGGGAGCAAGGGAAACTACCAAGTCAAGTGCTGGTAAATCCTAAAGGATTCCAAAATCCTACGGTAAACGCCATCAACCTTCGCAGTGGAATGCAACTCCAAGGCCCTACTTACGCTACCTATGAAGACAACAATGGCGGGCTTGACAATGAGCAGGATGAATTCATCGTAACACCCTCCGTACATCCATCTGCCGTGACCACCCATGGGCCACAAGCACCTCAACAGGCCATGCATTATGGCTTGCTACAGACTTGGAACCAAACCATTCCGCAGGATGTGCCGCTGCACATTCATAGTACCTTGCCACAGAACAACAAGCAAGGACTTCACCTTGCTGCCAAGACAGAAGCAGGCCCTGCACTGCGAGCTGTGCCCAGTGAGCCACCGAGAACCATGTCCCATGTCTCACCTCAAGACAGGCCAGTTGCTGAGCCAGGAGCCCGGCTGCAGCCACATTCCAGCGCACCAGAGGACTCAATTATGCGCCAAACTGCACCCAATGGTCAGGGCACGTCCATGGCAGGATCACAAGGAGCCACCAGCGCCTCCAATTCAGCTTCCAAAGAAAACACCACGGTCTTAAGTCCCAAGTCCAATTCGCAGCACTCAAATAATCCTAACTCCAAAACTCAAAATTCAAATCTTAAAACAACTAAAAAAGTTACATTTGAGTTAGCTAATGATGTGGAACTTCTGTTTCCTCGTAGGTTCCAAAACAAGAATAAGCAAAAGGAGGAATTCGAGGAGGAAATCATTAGCATGTTACCAAAGCTTGAAACCATACTACCTTTCCATAAAATAGTCAAGCACATGCCTATCTTCGCAAAGCTCATCAAGGACTTAGTCGCAGGAAAGCATGGTTTCAGCTCTATTGACTTCGTCAAAATTCCTAAGGCATGTTCTGCTGCACTTCTGCACATGCCCCTTAAAGCCTACGATCCTAGACCCCCATCACTCCCATGCGTCATTCAATCTAAACACTTCGAGCATTGCCTTTGCGATACGGGAGCTTCAGTCAACATTACGCCTTATGACATCTACAAATCGCTCAACTTGGGACAGCTCAAACCAACACACTTATGTGTGAGATTAGCTAACGCCTCTGTTACTAATCTCATGGGCGTACTAAAAGAAGTGTTGGTATAAATCGGTGATACATGCATCCCGGATGATTTCTACATTCTAAGGATGCACAGAATCGACAAGAACGGGGAACCTCCACTCATCTTTGGAAGGCCACTACTAGCCACAGCAGAATGCCTCATTGATGTAAAAAATAGCCAAGTATCCATCAAAGTCTTGGACAAGCTGCGGACATTCTCTATTCTCGACGCAATTCAATATCCTGTGGAACCTATCGTGGACTTTCCGTTGAATACGATGGACATGCTACTACAGAAAACAATTTCCAATTCATGCATGACGGATAATTTAGAGAAATCCATCACCAACACTTCACACACCGCTGAGTTCCTTGAAGAGAACGTGATTGAGGAGGCTCGGTTCCTTGATACCGTGCCAACACTTCCATTCTACAAGCCTCTCTTCGAAGCCTTACCCCTCACGGCTCCAAGGACCTTACCATCCATCATCAAGGCACCTAAACTCGAGCTGAAGGCCTTTCCAGAACACTTGAAATATGCGTATTTAGGTGACAATCAAACCCTTCTGGTCATCATTGCATCTAACCTAAGTACAGAAGAAGAGAAGGCATTGGTCAATTTCTTGAAGTCAATCAAACGGCAATTGGATGGACGATCACCGATAGCAAAGGCATAAGTCCCGCGAAGTGCATGCTTAAGATACTTCTCGAAGAAGACTCCAAACGATCACGGGAGGCATAGAGGTGGTTGAATCCACCTATGAAGGAAGTCGTGAAGAAAGAAGTACTTAAACTTCTAGACGTCGGAATCATCTATCCAATTAGCGATTTCAAGTGGGTGAGCCCAGTTCAAGTCGTGCCAAAGAAGATCGGGATCACAGTTGTTAAGAATGAACATGATGAGCTTGTACCTCAATGAGTTCAGACTGGGTGGAGAGTGTGCATTGGTTACCGAAGGGTAAACACAACTACACGCAAGGACCACTTCTTGTTTCCCTTGAGCGCTTGGTGGGACATTCCCATTACTGTTTCTTGGATGGCTACTCGAGGTATAATCAGATTGCTATAACCCCGAAAGATCAATCAAAAATGACATTCACATGCCCATATGGTACATTTGCGTACAGACAAATGCCGTTTGGATTATGCAATGCCCCGGCTACCATCCAACGATGGATGATGAGCATCTTCTCCGAAATGGTGGAGGATATAATCTAAGTGTTCATGGATGACTTCTCGGTGTTTGGGCACTCATTCAAATTTTTCTTAGCCAATCTATCCTGAGTGCTGGAACGATGCAAAGAAAGCAACTTAGTGCTAAATTGGGAGAAGTGCCACTTCAAGGTACAACAAGGAATCGCCTTGGGCCATGTGATCTCTCGAGTTGTGGAATCGAGGTGGAAAAAACAAAGTTGGATGTAGGGGAGAGGTTTCCATACCCTACTACAGTCAAGGAAGTTTGATCGTTCTTAGGGCATGCCGGTTTCTACAGAAGATTCATCAATGATTTCTAGTGTGTTGGAAAAGCTTGCTACATAGGAATTAGAAGGAAATAAAATGCGTGGTCTGAACCTTGATTGGACCTTTGCATGGACATCATATTCAGTTAATTCATAATAATGGGATCTTGGAAATTGTGTTAGGAACTTAACTGGTTAGTGGTGGATAGTTGGCCTTAATATCAATCAATTTCATTATCTTTAATTTCTTGTTTTCAGTGTTTCTTGCAATTCTAGTCATTTAATTTCATTCAGAATTTGAAGCATTTACACCCCCAAACCCCCCTGCCACCCCCACCACAAACCGCGCCCCCCCCCCCCCCTCTCCATCCCTTACCGCAGTCTTTTATTGAGTCTTTTAAGTTTCTTGTGTCTTAAGTTAATGTCTAGGGTTGTGTTGAGTCTTAGTTGCGTTTTAGTGTTTTGTTGAGTCTTAGTTGCGTTTTAGTGTGTTCTTTGTCAATCTTGATTTTTTCTTTGTGAATTTAGCATATCTACTTAGTGTCACGTGTCTTTTATTTTATATCTTGTTTTCGAGTCTTATCTAAGTTATTCAATCAAATCTAGTGGTTTAACGTTGAACAAGTCATCGAGGGATCGACTCTTGCTTTGCTGTTGTACAATCTTTATCGATTTGTGTACTAGCAAGGATTATAACTGTGAGAAATAGAGTTCATATATATTGTGTTCTTCATTTTTACCAACCGCGTCCAATCCTACTCTCCGACCAAATGGACATGCGGATAATGCTTCTTAACTTGTCAATGCTCAATCAGCAAGACACTCAAAATTCCTTATCCAACCTGAGTGCTTTTCTCCTTCTCTGCTGGCAATTATGGACAGACAGAAACAAGTGCATGTTTTTACCAGAGAAGACCTTCCCACCTTTGTGTTATTTTTGCTGCCAATTATTGTGGGCCGTAGTTTCCTGACTACAAATTGGAGGAATAAATGTGATATCGGTCGAAACCAAAGCCTAATATGTTGGACCCCTCCTTGTCGGAATTCCTTCTAATTAAATTTTGATGGTTCTGTTCGTACAAATGGACATGCAGCGGCTGGTTTTGTGATTCGTCATGATCGTGGCATCCATTTCCATGCTGGTGCAAGGAATGCTGGATTCACAGATGTGCTCAGAGCTGAGGAACTTGGCCTGCTAGATGGTCTTCGCAAAGTTAGAGGGCGATTCTAAAAACCTTATTGATGCCATGCTCCATCCTAATCGGGAACCTTGGAGTCCTCATAAAATCTTCATCAATGTTCAGTTATTGCTCAATGTTCAAACATGTGTTCAGAGAAGCTAATTTTGTTGCTGATGCTCTTGCTTCCATGGGACACTCCGTTGATGCTGTCTCTGAGTGGAGTAGATCCTTTCCAAAATGTGCTATTCCTGCTTGGAGATTTGACTTTGTCTCTGAAGGTTGCCTTAGAGGCTTTGCCCTCTAGGTTTTTTATGTTCTTCGTAGCAAAAAAAAATGTAAATGACAAACTTAACCTTAGAAATAATTACATAATACAATGATTACAAATAAAAGAAAAAATACAATAATTACATATTTTCTGATTAGACCCCCGATGGCACTTTAAACATTGAAGGCCCAAAGTCCCTATGAAGATGACCCTCGTAAAGACGATTATGGTCAGAATCCCCACTATCCAAATCAAGAATCAGATGATTCTGATGAAGTTGATGATGCTTCATTATGCCTTGTGTTAGGACTCATTGTCCCACATTGGAAAAGTAGAAAATGTTTGAGTGGTTTAAAATGGTTCATGGGATCCCTTCTCTTTGAATTAGTTTTTGGGGAAGTTGTACCCTTGAACTCTTAGCACCCTGAAACTCCAGAGCAGGTGTCTTCCTTAACCCTTTGTTTATTTGAGGTATAATTCGTGCTTGGAAATAGCAAGAAATCCAATAATGGTGAATCCATATGGCCAATTATTTTAGTTTTATTACTTGAAATACACCCAGAACAAGTCAGCGAGTCTCAAAATGCACCCAGAACTGAAATTTTCCATTCTTTGCATTAAGAACAGGCATTCCGTTACCTCCGTTGCACCATCTGTCAATCTCTATTACTAACGCCATTAAAAATATTGATGTGGCAGTACTATTACATAATTTGTAGGGGAAATTAAGACATTTGCTATATTTTATTAAATTTTATATTAAAATTATTTTTTAAAAATTAAAACTAATAAAACCTTCACAACCCACCCATCTCCCTCTACTGGACCTCCCCCCACCGCCCACCCCAGAGGCCTTCAGCTTTCCACATCCTAACCACACCAGCCACAAAATCAGACCCCAAAGCTCCTCAACTTGGTCGACAACGAAGAAAATGCCGCAGCCCCGTCTCGCTCCTCATCTGCCAAGCTCAGTAAGCCCTATTCTTGTCTCGCTCCTCATCTGCCAAACCTCGTCTGTCTCGATGTCATCGACGGCGCTCCCAACATCTCATCGACCTTGAGTCCATGGACGACTGTCAGGACCCGTCCCGAATTTCCCCTCGAAACCCGGGAAGAACCCTGATCCCATCTGACAACCTAAGAAAAGGTTCCCAAAATACCCTTCAATCCTTACAAAATATAATAACAATAATAAATACTTCCTCTTGTCAGACAAGGAACTTAAGCACTCAATAATTCCCGTAATTGATGACCAATCAAATACCATATAATATCAGAGCGTCTAAGTAGGATCAAGAGTAAAATTTAGATATCCTACTCAAATATAATTACACAGCGCAGTCGAAGTACTAATGCCTCAGCCTCGAGATCAATGTTCGCGTCAACTCTACTCAACTGCCTGAAGGGGGTTTAAACACAAAAGTTGTGAGTGGACAAAATTAATCATTTATAAATTCCTTTTTGAAGAAATACCTTTCTTCCCCTCCATTTATCAAATCATGCATGCATAACATAAAACAATTTATCAATAAAAACATCATATGTAAATCACCAGAAATTCTCATTTCTCTTTAAAACCATTTAGTTGGACTCACATAAAATCTATATAATAAAAATACCTCGTGATCCACAATTTGGTTTGAAAACTCTCTTCAAAGGAGTTTAAAATCATTTAATTCAATCTGGACACAAATTATCTCAAATTCAAATCATTTCGTTCCATCTGCCACATAATATCTCAAATTTCACTGTTCCCGACATATCCATAACACACTAGGGTATCCCTTGAGATGTGTTCAAATTTGTACAACTCTGTGTACCATCTGTACTATCTGTACTCTCTGTACTATGCATAGACAGCTTCGCGACCCGGCGGAGCAAGGCCCCTCAACACCTAAGGTCCGAACCCTCAACAACTGGTAGAGCAAGGCCCCTCAACACCAGTCAGAGCAACAATAACCATCGGGACGGGAACCAGTGAATCAAATCCATACTTCGAAATCTTTGTTTCTCTGCCTAAGCCAAATTCTTTGCAATATCATTTTATGGCCAAAATCGGTAAAATCACAATTATGAGTCTAAATCCAAATCACATACTCAAATAGTTACCACGTCAAAACGATATCAAAATCGAGTACAAAAACCAGGCCATTTCTCAAAACATACTTTCACTGAAATATTGTAAAACATGTGTCCAACATCATTTCTAAAATCTAGAAATTCATTGCACCCATACATAACAGTATTTAAATCAAAGATACATTTATGCATGCATTACAGTTTATAAATCAAAGTCCACTCACAAACCTGTTCAAGCAAGCTCAATCCCGAACTGTACGCTCCCCTGAAGCTCCTGGAGCAGTATCGCCTGTCCAAATTAATAATCGGGATTACCAGCTAATCATAAGAACCTTAAATATAAACCCCCTAAACCCCGGGAGTCTAACTATGATGGCCTAGAAAACGCAGCAACTTTAAAAAGTCCGAAACAACCCCTAAACGACATCCGATCGACTCGAAACCTGCGCCAACAGGTCCGCAACGTCAAAAACTACTTGTCACGCGACACCGTGACATCAGACTCGGCCCCACGCGCCGCCACGCGCCGACGGAAGGTCGGAACACGCGTCCACGCGCCGTCACGCGCCCTCACGCGCCGGTCACGCGCCTGCTACAGTACCCACGCGCCTGGACCGGTCCAACCCGGTCCAACTCGGCCTGACCGGTCCAACTCGGCCTGACCGGTTCACTCAACCCGACCGGTTCAACTCGACCCGACCGATCACTGGCGACTCGTCGGAGAAGATGACCGGCTACCGTCGTCGTCGCCGGAAGCTGGCCGGAGAAGATGACCGGCAGCGCCGTCGCCGCCGTCTGGTTTCGCCGGAATCCTCCATTTTCGGCCGAAACTTCAAGCTTTCCTAACTTCCTCAAAACTCAACCATTTTTCACAAATTTTATGTCTAAATCTATCTACTCGAACCCAGGAATCCAAATATGACCTCAAAACCACAAACACGTACATGTGCTAGCCGGAAAATCGATCGGAAGGTCCGAAACTTCCTATCCTCGGTTCGGCTTCCACCGTGGTCCTCTCCTTCGATGGTTGGTACGGTTGTGATCGTGGGAAAGAGTAGAATATGATTAGTTGATCAAAACTGGAAGTTGGAGCCTTGAAATCAAAGTTGACTTTGTGGGTTTTTGGATGATTTTCGCACGGGTTGGTTTTTTGTGTATGTTTGTCACAGAGAGAAAGAAGGAGATGAAGATGAAATGTAGATGAGGATGAGATGGATAAGATAATATCTGATTTGGGGGTTAAAAATATCTACCCCCAAGTCAAAAATTACCAAAATGCCCTTGCACATCTAGACCCATAACTTCCGTACACGAACTCCGTTTTCTGCGTGCCGCCTGTCTACGAACTCGTGAGTTCGAGACCTACGCAACGGTATCCAAAACACCACCAAAAATGTCTCGAAACAAAATTTGACTTCCATGCCCTTTACCGACCAAGGGTAAAATCGTTATTTTACATAAATAATTTACTTAAATCCAATAATTGAAATTCCGGGTTGTTACAATCTACCCCCCTTAAGAAATTTCGTCCTCGAAATTCAACTCTACCCTTGGAACAAATAAGGATACTGCGCCCGCATTAGTTCCTCGGTTTCCCACGTGGCTTCTTCCACGTTATGATTCCTCCACAACACTTTAACTAGAGGAATACTCTTTCGACGCAGTACCTTCTCTTTCCAATCCAAAATTTGCACCGGTTGCTCCTCAAAGGTCAAATCATCTTTCAGCTCAAGTGGCTGCTCTCCCAATACGTGAGACTCATCAAACAGATATTTCCGGAGCAAGGATACATGAAAAACATTATGAACTCTGGATAATTCCGATGGTAAAGCAAGACGATATGCCACTGGTCCTATCCTCTCCAGAATCTCATACGGACCAATGTAGCGAGGACTCAGTTTTCCTCGTCTACCAAAACGTACCACTCCCTTCCAAGGAGATAGTTTCAAGAACACCCAATCACCTACCTCAAACTCAAGGTCTCTGGTTCTACGGTCTCCATAGCTCTTCTGGCGATCCTGAGCTGTCTTCAACCTTTCTCTGATGATCCTTATTTTTTCCTCAGTCGTATCAACCAACTCTGGTGTTAACAGTTTCCTTTCACCCACTTCGTTCCAACATAATGGTGTCCTGCACTGCCTCCCATACAGTGACTCGAAAGGAGACATCCCAATACTCGACTGATAACTATTATTATAAGCAAATTCCATCAGAGCCAGGTGTGAATCCCAGTTCCCTTTAAACTGTAGTACACAAGCTCTCATCATATCCTCCAAAACCTTGATTGTCCTCTCAGACTGACCATCCGTCTGAGGATGAAAAGCTGTACTAAAATGCAAGGTAGTGCCAAAAGCCTTCTGCAAACTCCGCCAAAACTTGGAGGTAAATCTAGGATCCCTGTCCGAAACAATGGACTCTGGAGTCCCATGTAGCCGTATGATCTCATCAATAAACAATTTGGCATACCGACTCATCCGAAAATCTTCCCGCACTGGCAAGAAATGTGCAGACTTCGTGAGTCTATCAACAATTACCCATATCCCATCATGTCCCTGCTGTATCCTTGGAAGTTTATACACAAAATCCATCGTAATGTGATCCCACTTCCATTCCGAAATAGGTAATGGTTGAAGTGCCCCATATGGTTTCTGCCTCTCTGCTTTCACTTGCTGACACGTCAGGCATCTACTCACAAACTCAGCAATTTCCCTTTTCATTCCAGTCCACCAATAGTATTTCCTTAGGGTATGATACATCTTGGTACCTCCTAGATGCATAGCGTAAGCCGAACTATGAGCCTCATCAAGAATTTCCCTCTTTAGCTCCAACTCATTCGGTACGCACAACCGGCCATCCCTAACCAAGGCTCCATCATCCCTAAGCGCATAGTCCTGCCTGTTTCCAGCCTCCAACTCCATCCTGATAATGCACAACGTAGGATCCTGGAGTTGAGCCTCAATAATCCGATCAATCAGAACATGCCTCACATGGAAACTAGCCAACAAAGCCCCCTGGCTATCCATGTCCAGTACTATCCCTGCTCTACGGAACTCTACCAATAATGGTAGGTAGACTGTATGCAAATGGGCCAAAGAACCCATGGATTTCCTGCTCAATGCATCCGCCACAACATTGGCTTTCCCTGGATGGTATTCTATAGTACAATCATAATCCTTTATTAGCTCAAGCCATCTTCTCTGCCTCAGATTCAGGTCCTTTTGGGTGAACAAGTACTTTAAACTCTTATGGTCGGTGAAGATCCGACATGTCTCCCCGTACAAATAATGTCGCCAGATTTTCAATGCATGCACCACTGCAGCTAACTCCAAATCATGTGTGGGGTAATTCAACTCATGGGGTTTAAGTTGTCTAGAAGCATACTCTATCACCTTTCCATGCTGCATCAACACACAGCCTATACCCCGCAATGAGGCATCACTATACACCTCAAATCCCCCAGTATCATCAGGAAGGGTCAATACTGGAGCAGAAGTCAACCTCCTCTTCAGCTCCTGAAATCCCTGTTCACAATCAGCTCCCCAGTCAAACTTGACTCCTTTCCTCGTCAACCGATTCAACGGCCCTGCTATCGTAGAAAATCCTTCTACAAACCGTCGATAATATCCTGCCAAACCCAGAAAACTCCTCACCTCTGTCAGTGTCCTCGGTTGCTCCCAGTTTGCCACTGCCTCGACCTTTTGGGGATCTACGCTGATACCCTCAGCCGAAATCACATGACCTAAGAATCCAACTTCGGTCAACCAAAACTGGCATTTACTGAACTTGGCAAACAAATGCTTTTTCCTAAGCATATTCAGCACCAACCTTAAGTGTTTCTCATGTGGCTTAGCACTCCTCTTGCATCATCTGGGCTAGAGTCGCCCATAAATATTGTAGCCCCTAATCTCTGGGCTCTCTCAATGTCTGAACCTTCAGTAGCAGTCCTACTCTGATGTACAAAAGTCATCGTATGACCCAATTGTTCCAGTGTTTGCCTCATATCAGGCTCCACTGCAGGTTCAGGTGTGTCCCCAATATTTTCCGACTGTTGACGGAACTCGCGTCTCGGAGGCATTACGCTGAAAAGAACTATAACTCATCAATACCAAAATAATTGTACATATAGGTTCAATTGGTATGAGGTGTCCCTCTTGAGGGGAGCAAAAGGCCAGGTCCTGAGTTCGATCCTATAGGCTGCAGACTGGGATGAATATAGGACTGGCATAACAATACCTTGAGGGAAGAGCGTCATGCTACCTAAGGATCCTAACGCACTGCGGTCGGACCCGTGAGCAAGCAGGGAGCGGCCACGTGAGGACGGGTGGTTAGCGAAGACGGTGGGTCACCCCTCAACCTAAAAGGCGCCTTTTTATGTAACGACCCGCTCCTCCCCGGATACGGAGACGTTATGGCCACCGGGCCCGGTGGCCATAACGTCTCCGTATCCGGGGAGGAGCGGGTCGTTACATAAAAAAAACAAAGGTATTTTAGAATACCTCATTAAGCTACTATATTTTCTTTTTTTTTCTCCTTCCTCTCTCTCTTAATACCAGTCGAACACAGGCCCTTGGTGGACAAAGTGGGGTTCACTTTGCCACCAGGCTACAAACGACCAGCTACCGTCGCCGTCGCCGGAAGCTGGCCGGAGAAGATGACCGGCAGCGCCGTCGCCGCCGTCTGGTTTCGCTGGAATCCTCCATTTCCGGCCGAAACTTCAAGCTTTCCTAACTTCCTCAAAACTCAGCCATTTTTCACAAATTTTATGTCTAAATCTATCTACTCGAACCCAGGAATCCAAATATGACCTCAAAACCACAAACACGTACCTTTGCTAGCCGGAAAATCGATCGGAAGGTCCGAAACTTCCTATCCTCGGTTCGGCTTCCACCGTGGTCCTCTCCTTCGATGGTTGGTACGGTTGTGATCGTGGGAAGGAGTAGAATATGATTAGTTGATCAAAACTGGAAGTTGGAGCCTTGAAATCAAAGTTGACTTTGTGGGTTTTTGGATGATTTTCGCACGGGTTGGTTGTTTGTGTATGTTTGTCACAGAGAGAAAGAAGGAGATGAAGATGAAATGAAGATGAGGATGAGGTGGATCAGATAATATCTGATTTGGGGGTTAAAAATATCTACCCCCAAGTCAAAAATTACCAAAATGCCCTTGCACATCTAGACCCATAACTTCCGTACACGAACTCCGTTTTCTGCGTGCCGTCTGTCTACGAACTCGTGAGTTCGAGACCTACGCAACGGTATCCAAAACACAACCAAAAATGTCTCGAAACAAAATTTGACTTCCATGCCCTTTACCGACCAAGGGTAAAATCGTCATTTTACATAAATAATTTACTTAAATCCAATAATTGAAATTCCGGGTTGTTACAACGACGACGAGGGAAATGGGAAAGAAGAGGAAAGGGCTAAAATTGGTGCGATCTGAATCGCGTTCGCAAGGAAGGTGGGGATCGCGTTCGCCGGTGAACGTTGGCTGTGGAGTGCGAGTTCGTCAGGAAGGTGAGCTGGGTTCACCGATTAGGGTTGGCTATAGGTTGCAATTTCTTCAAGAAGATGAATTGGGTTTTTCAGGGTTGTGGGTTTCAGGTACGTCGGGAGGGTAAGGTGCGAGTCCATCGAGAGGGTTTGATATGGGTTGTGGGTTCACCGGGAAGGTAAGCTTGCTTCGAATTCGGTGGTTGAGGAGGTTGCAGAGGTATGATTAGTGTCGCTTCTGTGTTTGCTGTTTCAGGATGGGGGGTTGGAGCGTTGCTGGTATGGTGTGGTGGGTGCAAAGACGGTGATGGTTATTGCGATATGCGATGGGGGTTTTTGCAGATGAATTTTTAAATTTTAATTTTATTTTTGGTTTAAAATTAGTTTGAAGAATTCAAGATATGCGATGGGGGTTTTTGCGGTGACGGTATCGATGGAGGTAAAGACAGGAACACCTTGCTACGGAGTTGGGGTGTTGACGGGAACAAACTCTGCCTGCATCTCCTTTTCCCTCACCTACAAGCTCTTAATTTTTTTTCATTCCCAAACTAAATTTACAGCAAACTAAACAGGCACACCACCCAACTAATTTTTGCAGAGAGAATGAAGCTGGTGGAGGAGACGGTGGATTGCAGGGATTTGATGTTGAGGGGGGTGGAGGCAATGGTGATGGTGAAACCTTTTGCTTGGTTGATTTTCTTTGCCAAGAGAGGGAGGTCCGGTAGAGGGAGATGGGTGGGATGGGGAAAGTTTTTATTAGTTTTAATTTTTTTTAAAAGAATTTTAATATAAAATTTAAAAAAATATAGCAAATATCTTAATTGCCCCTACAAATTATGTAATAGTACTGCCACATCAGTATTTTTAACGGCGTTAGTAACAGGAGGTGACGGATGGTGCAACGGAGGTAACAGAATGCCTGTTCTGGATGCAAAGTTAGGCAAATTTCAGTTCTAGGTGCATTTTGAAACTCGATGACTTGTTATGGGTGTATTTCAAGTAATAACCCATTAATTTATACCCCTTGTTTCAGTTTTTGGTTGCAAGACCAGAAAAAAATTTGTGGTTGCAGGACTAGTAAAAAATTTGTGGTTGCAAGACCAGTAAAAAATTTGTTGTTGCAAGAGACCGCAATCCTATTACAGGAGGTGCCCTATTTATTTCTCCAATTTTGTTTTTGTTTGGAAATTTTCTTTTATTTCTAATCAATATTTAATATCTATATATATATATATATTGTTAGAAGAGATATTTTATTCAAAAAAACCTTAAAATAGTACAATGGATAACCTAAACGTGAACATCAGGAACAATAGCAAAATCTTAAAAAGATTCGCGGCAGAATAAATACCCACACGGAAAAAGTAAAAAGAAAAAAAAATTACAATAAAGGACAACTACGCTAATTTCGTATGAACTTCAATCATCAGCCATGGAAACTGCAACAACAATAATGAAGAATAAAGGTGGTTGCCCAAGTTGCAATCTCGTTAAAAAACCTTGCTAAGAAAAACCCAATAGGACAAAAACCTAGTCCAAGGAAAATGAGTGCAGCGCACTTAGTCCAATGAGATATATTTGAGATCTTAATAAATACATATATATTTATATGGTTAAGTTTGTCGCTTTCATAAAATATATATATTAAAGGACAAATTTCGGAATTATGTGAAAGTAATTTGTGATCTTAGGGGTGCTCGTGGAATTTCAAGGAGCTGATGGTGTTTATGAAAACATAAAAACACACAGGGTGTAAATGATTCTTAATATAATCCAAAACAGCGTCTGGTCCCTACAAAAGCAAAACCTACGTCAGCACATACGGTTGCAAAATTGTTCATTTGCAACTAGTTAATCTCTTGCTTATCATGAGAAAGAGGCAATTATGCACAATAATTTCATCAAGTCAATTTAGCAAATCAAATACATAATTTCCTCTAATTATTGATTAATCTGACAAAAGTGTTTCATCACCATAAAATTCTATGATTCTTATTTAATTATATTGTCAAATCTAACAAAATCGAATTCACCGTCTATCATAATTTTGGAATTTTTTGGGAAAGAACAAGAAAGAAAGAAATTGTAAAAAAGAAAGGATTGTCTACCATGAATTATTTCAAAAGAAGATTGTGTATCATGATTTAGGAATGATTTTGCCATAAATGTGACGTTTGAGAATTTGGGTGGAAATTTGGGCTATATTTGATGAAAACTCAAATATGAAAGTTAACAATTTTTATAACGGAGTTAACAAAATAGTACAAAATGAAACACATGGACGAACTTGTGGAGGGAGCTACTTAGGCTAGGGGAGTTTTTATAATACTATACTATGTAGCCCGCTTTAAGCATGAAGATTGTCCTAGTCTGGTGGTTTGTCTCTTATCCTTCTTCTTGGTTTTGTTACTGCTTTTTCCATTTTACTTATTTAACATTATCTTCAAACTTCATTTCCAACTTCAATTTTCTTTTTTCCTCATTTTCTTCAATTTAAAATCTAATTTAACAAAAAAAAAAACATAATATACACCAATAAATAAGAATTTGTAAGGGCAATAAATTTAACCTATCATATTTTAAATTTCTGGATCTGTGCCTGGTGAAACATAAAATAAAAACACATGGGGTTAAAGTCAGATATAATAAAACATAAGGGGCAAAGTGTGACTCAATGAAAAACATAAAGGAAAATCAATAAATAATTCTATATATATATATATATATATAAAAGAAAATGAAATTCCAAAATGAAGCATAGAAGGAAATTGTATATGAAGTTACAAAGTTTTTAGTTTCAAAAAAATTATTCTAATAACATATGACTCATTTACCATTATTATCAGTGAGTTATAAAATTTTTAGTTTTTTTACTTGTCTTTTTTTTTTTACCAAAAGATAAAAAAATTTCATTAATAACGAATAGAGACACCAGCATCAAAGGCTAAGGTATCAAACAACCAATCCGTCCCTAACTCATCCCAAAAGTGGTACCCACCAATCCTAGAAACAAATCCGGCCACAAGGTACGCAACTTTATTAGCCTGCCTGAAGGCATACACAAATTGAACACGTTCCAACCGCGAGGCCAGTGCATGGATATCGAAAATAATACAATCTAGATCAACATCACCCTGGCTCTATCCGATATGAGTCGTAACAAGCCCCAAAGCATTTGACTCAATCACCACCCACTCATGACCAGACAACAAACAATGGGAGAGGGCACTACGCACCGCTTCTGCTTCAGCCACCAAGCTCGACTTCAGACAGAGATCCCCTTTCCCACCCGTAGACACTAGCAGCCCAAATTAGTCCCGGATGACCCATCCAACGCCACCACATGCCGTCTCCCGACACCAAGCCCCATCACAATTAACCTTCAGGGTGCCCATGGCAGGTTTCTTCCAAAGATGCATCACCTCATCATCCCTCAGCTCCGGCGGTCTGGACTGCGAGAATTGGCCCCCCAAGGCCAAGACCTCAAGATCTCGTAATTCAGTTACACAAGTTAGGAGGTAGGCAATGGCCTCCTCCGGCTGCACAGTAATACCTTCAAACACCTTCCAATTTTGGCACTTCCAAATCCTCTACAGTCCAAATGTAAGTGTCTGAGTCAGTTCCACCCTATGGGGAAGACGATGTAATTTAGTAATCAGGTTCTGCCAAATACCAGGAAAATCCGCCCCCCCTAAGGCACAAACATCGAGCATAAGAGGGCTCCCAAACCATAAGACCCTGTCAAATTAGCAGTGAAAAAATAAGTGAATCTCGGTCTCCTCAACAAGGCCACACACCGGACAAACAAGATCCACCATCAACCGACGCCTCACTAGGTTAGCTCGGACGGCTAGAGCACTATTGCAACCCCTCTAAATAAATTGCTTAAGCTTCGGTGGAACATGCATAGACCATAGGTCACTCCATTTTGGGCCCAGAACCGGCGAGGAACTGGATTCCCCCTCCCCACGTCTACCTAATTCCCCATTTATATGCAAATACAAAGCTACACCATACGCCGATTTCATCGAATAACAGCCAATTGTGTTGAAATGCCACATCCACCTATCACCCAAACCCCAACGGCTAAGAGGTAGCCGAAGAATAACATGGGCCTCCTCTTTTCGAAAACATCGAGTTATCAGCTCAGCCTTCCAAGTGTGGGTATCCTGATCAATTAAATCTTTCACATAATGAGGAATATCAGGATGGGAAGAGGTCACCTTGAAAGTGTAAGGGGTCGGTAACCAAGGGTCATATCTAGCCTGTAGCTGTGCACCATCTCCAATCCTCCACCGCAAGCCCGCCTTCAGGACCTTCCAACCTTGGAGAAGACCCTTCCACCCCCAGGAGGACCTACGACCAACCTGTGCTTGTAGGAAGGAACCATTAGGGTAGTACTTGTCTCGCAACACTTGAGATAGGAGCAATGAGGGATCTTGAACTATACGCCAGCCGATCTTTCCAAGCATTGCCAAGTTGAAACATTCCAAGTCCCGGAAAACCTAGCCCGCCCACCTTCTTCACTCATGACACCTTCTCCCAAGCAACCCAATGGACCCCACAATGGCCATGCTGTTTCCCCCACCAATAATTGGCAACTAGCCACTCAATGTCCCGGCATACCCCCACCGGAAGTTTAAAACACGAAATTGCATAGTTAGGCATGGCCATGGCCACCACCTTTATCAATATCTCCTTACCTGCTAGGGAGAGAAACTGCTCCGACCACCCTTGCACCCTACTGGCAATCCTATTCCGGACTTCATAAAAAATTACCTTCTTCAACATACCAAAATCAGCCTGGAGACCAAGATACTTCCCAAACCTGTCCCGGGCCGTAATCTGGCATCTCCGAGACAGCCTCCCCCGTAGGCGTTTGGAACAGTTCCCTCCAAAGAACAGTGAGCTTTTCTCCAAGTTAACAAGCTGTCTGGATGCCTCGGCATAATAATCAAGGATATTCTTTACGGCATCAATTTCCCTAGCCTTAGTCTGACAAAAGATAACCGCATCATCTACAAAGAAAAGGTGTGTGATGTGCACAGCACTGGACTCCAGTAGATGAAACCCATGGATGGCCCCCTCCTCCTCCCGTCGGCGGAAGAGAGCGGACATCCCTTCTGCACATAACAAGAAAAGGAAGGGCGACATGGGATCACCCTGTAACGACCCGGACCAGAAATTAAACTATTTTGAGGATTGGACAATTTTACCCTCAGTTTTGGACGGGTTCGGGAGTCACTTTTTGACTGGCAAGACTTTTGGGAATTTTTTCTATGGTCGTTGCGTAGGTCTCGAACTCACGAGTTCGTAGACAGGCGGCACGCGGAAAACGGAGACCCGGTGAGTTCGTTACGGGTCTAGAAGCTTCAGGGGCAGTTTGGTAATTTTGGAGAAGTTGGAACTATATAGTAGATATTTTCTCTCTCCTCGGCAGATTGGTCAATATGGTCTCTCTCTCTCCTACCCGAAACCCCCCCCCCCCCCCCCCGTGTGAACAAAGAAACTTGATTTTCATCGGATGGATTTCGATCCGATTTGAGCGAAACCAAGGTCGGGAGGATCTTCCCCGGGACCGCACGAGCATTTTGGGGTAGCTATTGGAGCGGGAGTACCGCCGTAGGCGACGGACGGAGGAGGGAGGTGAACCGAACATTCTCGGCCATTTTCCGGCCAAACCAGGTACGATCTCGGAACTTTGACCTCATATTTGGATTCATGGTGAAACGTAGATAAATTTCCATGTGTAGATCGTGAAAAACGGTTAAGAAATGAAGAAGTTAGAAAACCTTGAAGTTTCGGCCGGAAATGGGGGATTCCGGCGAACCAGACGGCGGCGGAGGTGGCGGTCCGGTCATCTTCTCCTGCCAGCCTCCGGCGACGGTGACGGCAGTCCGGTCATCTTCTCCGGCGAGTCACCGGTGACCGGTCGGGTCGAGTGAACCGGTCGGGTTGAGTGAACCGGTCGGGTCGAGTTAGACCGGGTCAGGTTGAGCCGGACCGGGTTGGACCGGTCCAGGCGCGTGAACACTGTAGTAGCGCGTGACCGGCGTTAATAGTTGAGCCGGACCGGGTTAGAGGTTGTTTTGGGCAATCCCAGCGGTAATAGTTGACCGTATTAGCGGGTTTTGAGCTCGGGAAGTCAAGGTAGTTGGGACATTATTGTGCATGTGTTGCTTGGGCTAGAGCGTCCTTGAATTAAGGGTCGGTTGATGTTGTGAGTGGACTTTGTTTTATAAACTGAAATACGTGCATCCAAATATCCTTGTTTAAATACTGTTATGTATTGTGGCATTGAATTTCTGTATTTTGAGAAATGATTATTGTATACATGTTTTCCACTATTACTGTGAAAGTGTGATTTGAGAAACATCATGGTTTTAGACTCGATTTTGATATCGTTTTGACGAGGGAATTATAGAGTCAATGATTTGGGTTTTGACCCTGTTACATGAGTTTATCGGATTTGGTCAAATTGAGGGAGGCTAGGACTCGGGACGAGGATCCGTTATTAACGGTGAACCCGGTGAACCTCCAATATAATGATATGATATGATACTGATATGATACTAATATGATATGATACGATGGTTGAGGATACTTACCGACTGATATGATACTGATATGATAGGATATGATGGTCGAGGATACTTACCGACTAATATGATATGATATGATGGTCGAGGATACTTACCGACTGATATGATATGATACGATGGTCGAGGATAATTACCGACTGATATGATATGATACGATGGTCGAGGATACTTACCGACTGATATGATACTGATATGATAGGATATGATGGTCGAGGATACTTACCGACTAATATGATATGATATGATGGTCGAGGATACTTACCGACTAATATGATATGATATGATGGTCGAGAGGTAGCCAGAGGGACGAATTATGGGTTGCTGTGGGCGGTGACCCAGAGGGACGAATTATGGTTGGTTCACAAGTATTTGACTAGTCTGTTGTCTTGTGGTATTCCAGTAGAGATGTCAGCAGTGTCTGACCTACTGACGTTTGGTGACATAGGTTATTCCTATTTGGACCACCACTATTCCGAGATTTTGGTTTTTGACCAGTATACTATCCTGCGTCTGACAGGTATGAGTGGTCAGTAAGTACAGAGGTTCTGTCGGGAACCCTGTAAGGTTTAATAAAAAACAAAATTATTCCAGAACATTGGGTATTTCTGGTATTTAAATTTTGAAGTAAAGAGCTGTCATACGGGATAAGGGTTCTTTTCGGGTTTCGAGGGAAAATTCGGGAAGGGTCCTTACAAGTGGTATCAAAGCTCTAGGTTAACTTCCTGCAGACTGCACACTTGTGTGCAAATTATTTATGAATTTCGGTTAACAAGATGCCTCCGAGACGTGAGTTTCGTCAACGGTCGGGGAATGGTGGAGATGACCATGAACCTGCAGTGGAGCCTGATTTGTGGCAGACATTGGAACAGCTGAGTCAGACTTTAGCTTCTGTAATCCAGGATAGGACTTCTCATGAAGTCTCTGATATTGAGAGAGCCCAGAGAATGAGGGTGACGATATTTAAGGGCGAGTCTAGCCCAGATGAGGCTGAGGAGTGGATTACTCGCATGGAGCGGGTGTTCTTGATTATGAGATGTCCTCCAGAGGAGAGAGTTCTGTTGGCTACATTTTTACTAGGTGGTTCTGCTTACCACTGGTGGCACTCATTGGAGGTGTCAGGCTGGAATGTCCATACGCTTACTTGGCAGACTTTCCGGGAACGCTTCTTGGAGCAGTTTTACCCTCGCTCACACCGGAACGTTAAGGAGGCCGAGTTCTTGCATTTACAGCAAGGAGACATGACGGTGGGCCAGTATGAACAGAGATTCATAGCGCTGAGTCGCTTTGCACCGACGTTGGTAGCGACCGAGTCAGACAAGTGCCACATATTTGAGAGTGGACTGCGGAGTGATATTCGGTCAGCAGTTACGTCTATGGACCACACTTCCTTGAGGACTTTGGCTGATGCTGCAGCTCGAGTAGAGTTGAGTTTGAGTTTCCCAATTGCACAGCAGTACAGTGGGTACAGGAGACGTCGAGATCACTGGACTGCCGGAACCTCTAGTCAGGGACCATCAAAAAGAGGTAGTCATAGTTCTGGATCTTCTGGGAGATCTAGTACAGGCAGTGGCGGAGCTGGTCAGACACGACAATCTTATGCACAGCCTAGGGGTGCCTCAGTGCAGTTCAACAGGAGACTGGGTGGCAGATCTAGTGGCTTCAGTGATTCCATTTGTTATTTCTGTGGGGAGACTGGTCACATTAAGAGATTCTGTCCACAACGTCGTCCGGGCAGTAGTTCCTTTAGTCGTGGTGCGACTGATCCTAGCCCGAGTACAGGACAGATGTTTGATACTGCAGTTGGGAGGCAGACCCATTTCGGTGGGGCTGGTAGAGCTAGTGGAACCAACAGGCCCAGAGGCAGGTATGGGGATCGTGGTCGATCTTCTGGTACACCAGCTCGAGTTTTTGCCATGACGCAACAGGAAGTTCGAGTAGCACCGGATGCGGTCACGGGTACGTTATCTATTTTTAACCGCAATGCTTGTGTTTTATTAGATCCGGGAGCAACTCATTCTTTTATTTCTCGGGGTTTTGCATTGTTTGCGGATAGAGAATTGTCTCCAATTGGTTGGGACATGGGTATTAGTACTCCTACCGGGGATATGTTAGTGGCGAACCTCGTGATTCGCAGTTGTCCGGTGATGGTTGAAGGCCATGGTTTGGAGGCAGATTTAATTCCCTTATATATTTTTGAGTTTGATGTGATACTGGGGATGGATTGGTTGTCCATGCACCATGTCTCCATAGACTGTTACGACAAGACAGTAGTTTTTCGGAGTCCAGGATTACCGGAACTTACATTTCGGAGAGATCGTAGGGTACTACCCTATGGAGCGATATCAGCGTTGACCGCTGAGAGATTGTTGAGAAAAGGTTGTGAGGGTTACTTGGCTCATGTGATAGATGCTCGGGATACTCCGATGAGAGTGGAGGATATTCCTGTGGTGAGTGAGTTCTCTGATGTGTTTCCAGATGATCTTCCAGGATTACCACCACACCGTGAGATTGAGTTCACCATCGAGCTTTTGCCAGGTACTCAACCTATCTCACAGGAACCGTATAAGATGGCACCGGCAGAATTGCGAGAGTTAAAGACTCAGTTGCAGGACTTGGTGAATATGGGATTTATTCGCCCAAGTGTTTCACCATGGGGTGCGCCGGTATTAATTGTGAGGAAAAATGATGGTGGTCTGATATTGTGTATCGACTACCGACAGTTAAATAAAGTGACGGTGCAAATTCTGTATTTGAAGGAAAAGGTACTTCGCAGAAAGACTTTTCCTCTAGTTAAAATGTTGTGGAGGAATTATAACGTGGAGCAGGCCACGTGGGAAATCGTAGAACTAATGCAGGCACAATATCCTCATTGTTTCATGGTTAGGAATGAATTTCGGGGACGAAATTTCTTAAGGAGGGTAGATTGTAACGACCCGGACCAGAAATTAAACTATTTTGAGGATTGGACAATTTTACCCTCGGTTTTGAACGGGTTCGGGAGTCACTTTTTGACTGGCAAGACTTTTGGGAATTTTTTCTATGGTCGTTGCGTAGGTCTCGAACTCACGAGTTCGTAGACAGGCGGCACGCGGAAAACGGAGACCCGGTGAGTTCGTTACGGGTCTAGAAGCTTCAGGGGCAGTTTGGTAATTTTGGAGAAGTTGGAACTATATAGTAGATACTTTCTCTCTGCTCGGCAGATTGGTCAATATGGTCTCTCTCTCTCTCCTACCCGAAACCACCCCCCCTGTGAACAAAGAAACTTGATTTTCATCGGATGGATTTCGATCCGATTTGAGCGAAACCAAGGTCGGGAGGATCTTCCCCGGGACCGCACGAGCATTTTGGGGTAGCTATTGGAGCGGGAGTACCGCCGTAGGCGACGGACGGAGGAGGGAGGTGAACCGAACATTCTCGGCCATTTTCCGACCAAACCAGGTACGATCTCGGAACTTTGACCTTATATTTGGATTCCTGGTGAAACGTAGATAAATTTCCATGTGTAGATCGTGAAAAACGGTTAAGAAATGAAGAAGTTAGAAAACCTTGAAGTTTCGGCCGGAAATGGGGGATTCCGGCGAACCAGACGGCGGCGGAGGTGGCGGTCCGGTCATCTTCTCCGGCCAGCCTCCGGCGACGGTGACGGAAGTCCGGTCATCTTCTCCGGCGAGTCACCGGTGACCGGTCGGGTCGAGTTAGACCGGGTCAGGTTGAGCCGGACCGGGTTGGACCGGTCCAGGCGCGTGAACACTGTAGTAGCGCGTGACCGGCGCGTGAGCGCGCGTGGGCGCGTGTGCCGACCTTCCGGCGGCGCGTGGCGGCGCGTGGGGCCGAGACTGAGGTCACGGCGGCGCGTGGTAAGTAGTTTTCGACGTTCTGAGTCTGTTGGTACAGGTTTGAGGTTGATCAGACGTCGTTTAGAGGTTGTTTTGGGCAATCCCAGCAGTAATAGTTGACCGTATTAGCGGGTTTTGAGCTCGGGAAGTCAAGGTAGTTGGGACATTATTGTGCATGTGTTGCTTGGGGTAGAGGGTCCTTGAATTTAGGGGTCAGTTGATGTTGTGAGTGGACTTTGTTTTATAAACTGAAATACATGCATCCAAATATCCTTGTTTAAATACTGTTATGTATTGTGGCATTGAATTTCTGTATTTTGAGAAATGATTATTGTATACATGTTTTCCACTATTACTGTGAAATTGTGATTTGAGAAACATCACGGTTTTAGACTCGATTTTGATATCGTTTTGACGAGGGAATTATAGAGTCAATGATTTGGGTTTTGACCCTGTTACATGAGTTTATCGGATATGATGGTGAACCTCCAATATAATGATATGATATGATACTGATATGATACTAATATGATATGATACGATGGTCGAGGATACTTACCGACTGATATAATACTGATATGATAGGATATGATGGTCGAGGATACTTACCGACTAATATGATATGATATGATGGTCGAGGATACGTACCGACTGATATGATATGATACGATGGTCGAGGATAATTACCGACTGATATGATATGATACGATGGTCGAGGATACTTACCGACTGATATGATACTGATATGATACTGATATGATAGGATATGATGGTCGAGGATACTTACCGACTAATATGATATGATACGATGGTCGAGGATACTTACCGACTGATATGATACTGATATGATAGGATATGATGGTCGAGGATACTTACCGACTAATATGATATGATATGATGGTCGAGGATACTGACCGACTGATATGATATGATACGATGGTCGAGGATAATTACCGACTGATATGATATGATACGATGGTCGAGGATACTTACCGACTGATATGATACTGATATGATATGATAGTCGAGAGATGCCGACTGATATGTTATGATAGTCGAGAGATGCCGACTATGCCGACTGATATGTTATGATAGTCGAGAGATGCCGACTGATATGATATGATAGTCGAGAGATGCCGACTGATATGTTATGATAGTCGAGAGATGCCGACTATGCCGACTGATATGTTATGATAGTCGAGAGATGCCGACTGATATGTTATGATAGTCGAGAGATGCCGACTATGTCGACTGATATGTTATGATAGTCGAGAGATGCCGACTGATATGATATGATAGTCGAGAGATGCCGACTGATATGTTATCATAGTCGAGAGATGCCGACTGATATGTTATCATAGTCGAGAGATGCCGACTATGCCGACTGATATTTTATGATAGTCGAGAGATACCGACTGATATGATATGATAGTCGAGAGATGCCGACTGATATGTTATGATAGTCGAGAGATGCCGACTATGCCGACTGATATGTTATGATAGTCGAGAGATGCCGACTGATATGATATGATAGTCGAGAGATGCCGACTGATATGATATGATAGTCGAGAGATGCCGACTGATATGTTATCATAGTCGAGAGATGCCGACTATGCCGACTGATATTTTATGATAGTCGAGAGATACCGACTGATATGATATGATAGTCGAGAGATGCCGACTGATATGTTATGATAGTTGAGAGATGCCGACTATGCCGACTATGCCGACTGATATGATATGACAGTCAAGAGATGCCGACTGATATGTTATGATAGTCGAGAGATGCCGACTATGCCGACTGATATGTTATGATAGTCGAGAGATACCGACTGATATGACATGATAGTCGAGAGATGCCGACTGATATGTTATGATAGTCGAGAGATGCCGACTATGTCGACTGATATGTTATGATAGTCGAGAGATGCCGACTATGCCGACTGATATGTTATGATAGTCGAGAGATGCCGACTGATATGATATGATAGTCGAGAGATGCCGACTGATATGTTATGATAGTCGAGAGATGCCGACTATGTCGACTGATATGTTATGATAGTCGAGAGATGCCGACTGATATGATATGATAGTCGAGAGATGCCGACTGATATGTTATGATAGTCGAGAGATGCCGACTATGCCGACTGATATGTTATGATAGTCGAGAGATGCCGACTGATATGTTATGATAGTCGAGAGATGCCGACTGATATGATATGATAGTCGAGAGATGCCGACTGATATGTTATGATAGTCGAGAGATGCCGACTATGCCGACTGATATGATATGATAGTCGAGAGATGCCGACTGATATGATATGATAGTCGAGAGATGCCGACTTATATGTTATGATAGTCGAGAGATGCCGACTATGCCGACTGATATGTTATGATAGTCGAGAGATGCCGACTGATATGATATGATAGTCGAGAGATGCCGACTGATATGTTATGATAGTCGAGAGATGCCGACTGATATGATATGATAGTCGAGAGATGCCGACTGATATGTTATGATAGTCGAGAGATGCCGACTATGCCGACTGATATGTTATGATAGTCGAGAGATGCCGACTGATATGATATGATAGTCGAGAGATGCTGACTGATATGTTATGATAGTCGAGAGATGCCGACTGATATGTTATGATAGTCGAGAGATGCCGACTGATATGATATGATAGTCGAGATATATGCTGACTGATATGATATGATACATGACTAGCACACCCCAAGGGATACCCTGGTGGCTAGGGATATGATAGTCGAGAGATGCCGACTGATATGATATGATAGTCGAGAGATGCCGACTGATATGTTATGATAGTCGAGAGATATGCCGACTGAAATGATATAATACATGACTAGCACACCCCAAGGGATACCCTGGTGGCTAGGGACAGGATAGTCGAGAGATATGCCGACTGATATGTTATGATAGCCGAGGGTTATACCGGCTGATGATACGATATGATAGCCGAGGATATATCCGGCTCTAATATGAAACAGATGACAATGGTCTTGGGCTTAATCAACCTATGAAAATACTTCGTCAGCCGGGTTTGTGGGTTGGTGTGGGCGGTGACCCAGAGGGACGAATTATGGTTGGTTCACAAGTATTTGACTAGTCTGTTGTCTTGTGGTATTCCAGTAGAGATGTCAGGAGTGTCTGACCTACTGACGTTTGGTGACATAGGTTATTCCTATTTGGAGCACCACTATTCCGAGATTTTGGTTTTTGACCAGTATACTATCCTGCGTCTGACAGGTATGAGTGGTCAGTAAGTACAGAGGTTCTGTCGGGAACCCTGTAAGGTTTAATAAAAAAAAAAATTATTCCAGAACAAAGGGTATTTCTGGTATTTAAATTTTGAAGTAAAGAGCTGTCATACGGGATAAGGGTTCTTTTCGGGTTTCGAGGGAAAATTCGGGAAGGGTCCTTACAAGTGGTATCAAAGCTCTAGGTTAACTTCCTGCAGACTGCACACTTGTGTTCAAATTATTTATGAATTTCGGTTAACAAGATGCCTCCGAGACGTGAGTTTCGTCAACGGTCGGGGAATGGTGGAGATGACCATGAACCTGCAGTGGAGCCTGATTTGTGGCAGACATTGGAACAGCTGAGTCAGACTTTAGCTTCTGTAATCCAGGATAGGACTTCTCATGAAGTCTCTGATATTGAGAGAGCCCAGAGAATGAGGGTGACGATATTTATGGGCGAGTCTAGCCCAGATGAGGCTGAGGAGTGGATTACTCGCATGGAGCGGGTGTTCTTGATTATGAGATGTCCTCCAGAGGAGAGAGTTCTGTTGGCTACATTTTTACTAGGTGGTTCTGCTTACCACTGGTGGCACTCATTGGAGGTGTCAGGCTGGAATGTCCATACGCTTACTTGGCAGACTTTCCGGGAACGCTTCTTGGAGCAGTTTTACCCTCGCTCACACCGGAACGTTAAGGAGGCCGAGTTCTTGCATTTACAGCAAGGAGACATGACGGTGGGCCAGTATGAACAGAGATTCATAGCGCTGAGTCGCTTTGCACCGACGTTGGTAGCGACCGAGTCAGACAAGTGCCACATATTTGAGAGTGGACTGCGGAGTGATATTCGGTCAGCAGTTACGTCTATGGACCACACTTCCTTGAGGACTTTGGCTGATGCTGCAGCTCGAGTAGAGTTGAGTTTGAGTTTCCCAATTGCACAGCAGTACAGTGGGTACAGGAGACGTCGAGATCACTGGACTGCCGGAACCTCTAGTCAGGGACCATCAAAAAGAGGTAGTCATAGTTCTGGATCTTCTGGGAGATCTAGTACAGGCAGTGGCGGAGCTGGTCAGACACGACAATCTTATGCACAGCCTAGGGGTGCCTCAGTGCAGTTCAACAGGAGACTGGGTGGCAGATCTAGTGGCTTCAGTGATTCCATTTGTTATTTCTGTGGGGAGACTGGTCACATTAAGAGATTCTGTCCACAACGTCGTCCGGGCAGTAGTTCCTTTAGTCGTGGTGCGACTGATCCTAGCCCGAGTACAGGACAGATGTTTGATACTGCAGCTGGGAGGCAGACCCATTTCGGTGGGGCTGGTAGAGCTAGTGGAACCAACAGGCCCAGAGGCAGGTATGGGGATCGTGGTCGATCTTCTGGTACACCAGCTCGAGTTTTTGCCATGACGCAACAGGAAGCTCGAGTAGCACCGGATGTGGTCACGGGTACATTATCTATTTTTAACCGCAATGCTTGTGTTTTATTAGATCCGGGAGCAACTCATTCTTTTATTTCTCGGGGTTTTGCATTGTTTGCGGATAGAGAATTGTCTCCAATTGGTTGGGACATGGGTATTAGTACTCCTACCGGGGATATGTTAGTGGCGAACCTCGTGATTCGCAGTTGTCCGGTGATGGTTGAAGGCCATGGTTTGGAGGCAGATTTAATTCCCTTATATATTTTTGAGTTTGATGTGATACTGGGGATGGATTGGTTGTCCATGCACCATGTCTCCATAGACTGTTACGACAAGACAGTAGTTTTTCGGAGTCCAGGATTACCGGAACTTACATTTCGGAGAGATCGTAGGGTACTACCCTATGGAGCGATATCAGCGTTGACCACTGAGAGATTGTTGAGAAAAGGTTGTGAGGGTTACTTGGCTCATGTGATAGATGCTCGGGATACTCCGATGAGAGTGGAGGATATTCCTGTGGTGAGTGAGTTCTCTGATGTGTTTCCAGATGATCTTCCAGGATTACCACCACACTGTGAGATTGAGTTCACCATCGAGCTTTTGCCAAGTACTCAACCTATCTCACAGGAACCGTATAAGATGGCACCGGCAGAATTGCGAGAGTTAAAGACTCAGTTGCAGGACTTGGTGAATATGGGATTTATTCGCCCAAGTGTTTCACCATGGGGTGCGCCGGTATTAATTGTGAGGAAAAATGATGGTGGTCTGATATTGTGTATCGACTACCGGCAGTTAAATAAAGTGACGGTGCAAATTCTGTATTTGAAGGAAAAGGTACTTCGCAGAAAGACTTTTCCTCTAGTTAAAGTGTTGTGGAGGAATTATAACGTGGAGCAGGCCACGTGGGAAATCGTAGAACTAATGCGGGCACAATATCCTCATTGTTTCATGGTTAGGAATGAATTTCGGGGACGAAATTTCTTAAGGAGGGTAGATTGTAACGACCCGGACCAGAAATTAAACTATTTTGAGGATTGGACAATTTTACCCTCGGTTTTGAATGGGTTCGGGAGTCACTTTTTGACTGGCAAGACTTTTGGTAATTTTTTCTATGGTCGTTGCGTAGGTCTCGAACTCACGAGTTCGTAGACAGGCGGCACGCGGAAAACGGAGACCCGGTGAGTTCGTTACGGGTCTAGAAGCTTCAGGGGCAGTTTGGTAATTTTGGAGAAGTTGGAACTATATAGTAGATACTTTCTCTCTGCTCGGCAGATTGGTCAATATGGTCTCTCTCTCTCTCCTACCCGAAACCACCCCCCCCCTGTGAACAAAGAAACTTGATTTTCATCGGATGGATTTCGATCCGATTTGAGCGAAACCAAGGTCGGGAGGATCTTCCCCGGGACCGCACGAGCATTTTGGGGTAGCTATTGGAGCGGGAGTACCGCCGTAGGCGACGGACGGAGGAGGGAGGTGAACCGAACATTCTCGGCCATTTTCCGGCCAAACCAGGTACGATCTCGGAACTTTGACTTCATATTTGGATTCCTGGTGAAACGTAGATAAATTTCCATGTGTAGATCGTGAAAAACGGTTAAGAAATGAAGAAGTTAGAAAACCTTGAAGTTTCGGCCGGAAATGGGGGATTCCGGCGAACCAGACGGCGGCGGAGGTGGCGGTCCGGTCATCTTCTCCAGCCAGCCTCCGGCGACGGTGACGGAAGTCCGGTCATCTTCTCCGGCGAGTCACCGGTGACCGGTCGGGTCGAGTGAACCGGTCGGGTTGAGTGAATCGGTCGGGTCGAGTTAGACCGGGTCAGGTTGAGCCGGACCGGGTTGGACCGGTCCAGGCGCGTGAACACTGTAGTAGCGCGTGACCGGCGCGTGAGCGCGCGTGGGCGCGTGTGCCGACCTTCCGGCGGCGCGTGGGGCCGAGACTGAGGTCACGGCGGCGCGTGGTAAGTAGTTTTCGACGTTCTGAGTCTGTTGGTACAGGTTTGAGGTTGATCAGACGTCGTTTAGAGGTTGTTTTGGGCAATCCCAGCGGTAATAGTTGACCGTATTAGCGGGTTTTGAGCTCGGGAAGTCAAGGTAGTTGGGACATTATTGTGCATGTGTTGCTTGGGCTAGAGCGTCCTTGAATTAAGGGTCGGTTGATGTTGTGAGTGGACTTTGTTTTATAAACTGAAATACATGCATCCAAATATCCTTGTTTAAATACTGTTATGTATTGTGGCATTGAATTTCTGTATTTTGAGAAATGATTATTGTATACATGTTTTCCACTATTACTGTGAAAGTGTGATTTGAGAAACATCATGGTTTTAGACTCGATTTTGATATCGTTTTGACGAGGGAATTATAGAGTCAATGATTTGGGTTTTGACCCTGTTACATGAGTTTATCGGATTTGGTCAAATTGAGGGAGGCTAGGACTCGGGACGAGGATCCGTTATTAACGGTGAACCCGGTGAACCTCCAATATAATGATATGATATGATACTGATATGATACTAATATGATATGATACGATGGTCGAGGATACTTACCGACTGATATGATACTGATATGATAGGATATGATGGTCGAGGATACTTACCGACTGATATGATATGATATGATGGTCGAGGATACGTACCGACTGATATGATATGATACGATGGTCGAGGATAATTACCGACTGATATGATATGATACGATGGTCGAGGATACTTACCGACTGATATGATACTGATATGATACTGATATGATATGATACGATGGTCGAGGATACTTACCGACTGATATGATACTGATATGATACTGATATGATATGATACGATGGTCGAGGATACTTACCGACTGATATGATACTGATATGATATGATAGTCGAGAGATGCCGACTGATATGTTATGATAGTCGAGAGATGCCGACTATGCCGACTGATATGTTATGATAGTCGAGAGATGCCGACTGATATGATATGATAGTCGAGAGATGCCGACTGATATGTTATGATAGTCGAGAGATGCCGACTATGGCGACTGAAATGTTATGATAGTCGAGAGATGCCGACTGATATGATATGATAGTCGAGAGATGCCGACTGATATGTTATGATAGTCGAGAGATGCCGACTATGTCGACTGATATGTTATGATAGTCGAGAGATGCCGACTGATATGATATGATAGTCGAGAGATGCCGACTGATATGTTATGATAGTCGAGAGATGCCGACTATGCCGACTGATATGTTATAATAGTCAAGAGATGCCGACTGATATGATATGATAGTCGAGAGATGCCGACTGATATGTTATGATAGTCGAGAGATGCCGACTATGCCGACTGATATGTTATGATAGTCGAGAGATACCGACTGATATGATATGATAGTCGAGAGATGCCGACTGATATGTTATGATAGTCGAGAGATGCCGACTATGTCGACTGATATGTTATGATAGTCGAGAGATGCCGACTGATATGATATGATAGTCGAGAGATGCTGACTGATATGTTATGATAGTCGAGAGATGCCGACTGATATGATATGATAGTCGAGAGATGCCGACTGATATGTTATGATAGGCGAGAGAAGCCGACTATGTCGACTGATATGTTATGATAGTCGAGAGATGCCGACTGATATGATATGATAGTCGAGAGATGCCGACTGATATGTTATGATAGTCGAGAGATGCCGACTATGCCGACTGATATGTTATGATAGTCGAGAGATGCCGACTGATATGTTATGATAGTCGAGAGATGCCGACTGATATGATATGATAGTCGAGAGATGCCGACTGATATGTTATGATAGTCGAGAGATGCCGACTATGCCGACTGATATGTTATGATAGTCGAGAGATGCCGACTGATATGATATGATAGTCGAGAGATGCTGACTGATATGTTATGATAGTCGAGAGATGCCGACTATGCCGACTGATATGTTATGATAGTCGAGAGATGCCGACTGATATGATATGATAGTCGAGAGATGCCGACTGATATGTTATGATAGTCGAGAGATGCCGACTATGCCGACTGATATGTTATAATAGTCAAGAGGTGCCGACTGATATGATATGATAGTCGAGAGATGCCGACTGATATGTTATGATAGTCGAGAGATGCCGACTATGCCGACTGATATGTTATGATAGTCGAGAGATACCGACTGATATGATATGATAGTCGAGAGATGCCGACTGATATGTTATGATAGTCGAGAGATGCCGACTATGTCGACTGATATGTTATGATAGTCGAGAGATGCCGACTGATATGATATGATAGTCGAGAGATGCTGACTGATATGTTATGATAGTCGAGAGATGCCGACTATGCCGACTGATATGTTATGATAGTCGAGAGATGCCGACTGATATGATATGATAGTCGAGAGATGCCGACTGATATGTTATGATAGTCGAGAGAAGCCGACTATGTCGACTGATATGTTATGATAGTCGAGAGATGCCGACTGATATGATATGATAGTCGAGAGATGCCGACTGATATGTTATGATAGTCGAGAGATGCCGACTATGCCGACTGATATGTTATGATAGTCGAGAGATGCCGACTGATATGATATGATAGTCGAGAGATGCCGACTGATATGTTATGATAGTCGAGAGATGCCGACTATGCCGACTGATATGTTATAATAGTCAAGAGATGCCGACTGATATGATATGATAGTCGAGAGATGCCGACTGATATGTTATGATAGTCGAGAGATGCTGACTGATATGTTATGATAGTCGAGAGATGCCGACTATGTCGACTGATATGTTATGATAGTCGAGAGATGCCGACTGATATGATATGATAGTCGAGAGATGCTGACTGATATGTTATGATAGTCGAGAGATGCCGACTATGCCGACTGATATGTTATGATAGTCGAGAGATGCCGACTGATATGATATGATAGTCGAGAGATGCCGACTGATATGTTATGATAGTCGAGAGATGCCGACTATGCCGACTGATATGTTATAATAGTCAAGAGATGCCGACTGATATGATATGATAGTCGAGAGATGCCGACTGATATGTTATGATAGTCGAGAGATGCCGACTATGCCGACTGATATGTTATGATAGTCGAGAGATACCGACTGATATGATATGATAGTCGAGAGATGCCGACTGATATGTTATGATAGTCGAGAGATGCCGACTATGTCGACTGATATGTTATGATAGTCGAGAGATGCCGACTGATATGATATGATAGTCGAGAGATGCTGACTGATATGTTATGATAGTCGAGAGATGCCGACTATGCCGACTGATATGTTATAATAGTCGAGAGATGCCGACTGATAGGATATGATAGTCGAGAGATGCCGACTGATATGTTATGATAGTCGAGAGAAGCCGACTATGTCGACTGATATGTTATGATAGTCGAGAGATGCCGACTGATATGATATGATAGTCGAGAGATGCCGACTGATATGTTATGATAGTCGAGAGATGCCGACTATGCCGACTGATATGTTATGATAGTCGAGAGATGCCGACTGATATGTTATGATAGTCGAGAGATGCCGACTGATATGATATGATAGTCGAGAGATGCCGACTGATATGTTATGATAGTCGAGAGATGCCGACTATGCCGACTGATATGATATGATAGTCGAGAGATGCCGACTGATATGATATGATAGTCGAGAGATGCCGACTGATATGTTATGATAGTCGAGAGATGCCGACTATGCCGACTGATATGTTATGATAGTCGAGAGATGCCGACTATGACGACTGATATGTTATGATAGTCGAGAGATGCCGACTGATATGATATGATAGTCGAGAGATGCCGACTGATATGTTATGATAGTCGATAGATGCCGACTATGCCGACTGATATGATATGATAGTCGAGAGATGCCGACTGATATGTTATGATAGTCGAGAGATGCCGACTATGCCGACTGATATGTTATGATAATCGAGAGATGCCGACTGATATGATATAATAGTCGAGAGATGCCGACTGATATGTGATGATAGTCGAGAGATGCCGACTATGCCGACTGATATGATATGATAGTAGAGAGATGCCGACTGATATGTTATGATAGTCGAGAGATGCCGACTATGCCGACTGATATGTTATGATAGTCGAGAGATGCCGACTATGACGACTGATATGTTATGATAGTCGAGAGATGCCGACTGATATGATATGATAGTCGAGAGATGCCGACTATGCCGACTGATATGTTATGATAATCGAGAGATGCCGACTGATATGATATAATAGTCGAGAGATGCCGACTGATATGTTATGATAGTCGAGAGATGCCGACTGATATGTTATGATAGTCGAGAGATGCCGACTGATATGTTATGATAGTCGAGAGATGCCGACTGATATGATATGATAGTCGAGATATATGCCGACTGATATGATATGATTCATGACTAGCACACCCCAAGGGATACCCTGGTGGCTGGGGATATGATAGTCGAGAGATGCCGACTGATATGATATGATAGTCGAGAGATGTCGACTGATATGTTATGATAGTCGAGAGATATGCCGACTGAAATGATATAATACATGACTAGCACACCCCAAGGGATACCCTGGTGGCTAGGGACAGGATAGTCGAGAGATATGCCAACTGATATGTTATGATAGTCGAGAGATGCCGACTATGCCGACTGATATGTTATGATAGTCGAGAGATACCGACTAATATGATATGATAGTCGAGAGATGCCGACTGATATGTTATGATAGTCGAGAGATGCCGACTAGGTCGACTGATATGTTATGATAGTCGAGAGATGCCGACTGATATGATATGATAGTCGAGAGATGCCGACTGATATGTTACGATAGTCGAGAGATGCCGACTGATATGTTATGATAGTCGAGAGATGCCGACTGATATGATATGATAGTCGAGAGATGCCGACTGATATGTTATGATAGTCGAGAGATGCCGACTGATATGATATGATAGTCGAGAGATGCCGACTGATATGTTATGATAGTCGAGAGATGCCGACTATGCCGACTGATATGTTATGATAGTCGAGAGATGCCGACTAAGCCGACTGATATGTTATGATAGTCGAGAGATGCCGACTGATATGATATGATAGTCGAGAGATGCCGACTGATATGTTATGATAGTCGAGAGATGCCGACTATGCCGACTGATATGATATGATAGTCGAGAGATGCCGACTGATATGTTATGATAGTCGAGAGATGCCGACTATGCCGACTGATATGTTATGATAGTCGAGAGATGCCGACTATGACGACTGATATGTTATGATAGTCGAGAGATGCCGACTGATATGATATGATAGTCGAGAGATGCCGACTGATATGTTATGATAGTCGAGAGATGCCGACTATGCCGACTGATATGATATGATAGTCGAGAGATGCCGACTGATATGTTATGATAGTCGAGAGATGCCGACTATGCCGACTGATATGTTATGATAATCGAGAGATGCCGACTGATATGATATAATAGTCGAGAGATGCCGACTGATATGTTATGATAGTCGAGAGATGCCGACTGATATGTTATGATAGTCGAGAGATGCCGACTGATATGATATGATAGTCGAGATATATGCCGACTGATATGATATGATACATGACTAGCACACCCCAAGGGATACCCTGGTGGCTAGGGATATGATAGTCGAGAGATGCCGACTGATATGATATGATAGTCGAGAGATGCCGACTGATATGTTATGATAGTCGAGAGATATGCCGACTGAAATGATATAATACATGACTAGCACACCCCAAGGGATACCCTGGTGGCTAGGGACAGGATAGTCGAGAGATATGCCGACTGATATGTTATGATAGCCGAAGGTTATACCGGCTGATGATACGATATGATAGCCGAGGATATATCCGGCTCTAATATGAAACAGACGAAAATGGTCATGGGCTTAATCAACCTATGAAAATACTTCGTCATCCGGGTTTGTGGGTTGGTGTGGGCGGTGACCCAGATGGACGAATTATGGTTGGTTCACAAGTATTTGACTAGTCTGTTGTCTTGTGGTATTCCAGTAGAGATGTCAGCAGTGTCTGACCTACTGATGTTTGGTGACATAGGTTATTCCTATTTGGACCACCACTATTCCGAGATTTTGGTTTTTGACCAGTATACTATCCTGCGTCTAACAGGTATGAGTGGTCAGTAAGTACAGAGGTTCTGTCGGGAACCCTGTAAGGTTTAATAAAAAAAAAATTATTCCAGAACAAAGGGTATTTCTGGTGTTTAAATTTTGAAGTAAAGAGCTATCAGACGGGATAAGGGTTCTTTCCGGGTTTCGAGGGAAAATTCGGGAAGGGTCCTTACCTGCCTAAGTCCCCTACCAGGGGAGAAGTAACTAGTTTCCTCCCCATTGACCAGGACACTGTAAGAGACCGAAGACATGCATTCAAAAATGAAACCACAAAACCGGTCATTAACCCCAAGGCCTTTAAGCATATCTACCACAAAACTCCACTCCACCCTATCGTAGGCCATTGCCATATCCAACTTGAGAGCCAAATCCTTGTCTTCCCGTTGACCACGAAGCTTCATTGAATGAAGAAGCTCATGGACAACAAGAATATTGTCCTGTATTTGCCGGCCCAATAGGAAAGCTGCCTGATTGACACTGATAATCCGATTTAACACCAATTTTAAATGATTAGTAATAAGTTTCGAGATGACCTTATAAATAACATTGCACAGGGCAATAGGGCGCAGCTGGGACATCTTGGCTGGGCTAGGGACCTTGGGAATCAAACGAAGATGAGTATAGTTAATTTTCCGAAGTAGCCGCCTTGACCTCCAAAAGTGCCCCGCCATCTCAAAAATATCCTCTCCCACCACCGCCCAATTTTTCTGGAAGAAACCACTAGTGAACCCATCCGGTCCTGGGGCCTTAGACGGGTTGACCTAAAACATCGCCGACTGCACTTTTTCCCGAGTGATGGGTGCCAAGAGAGCGGCATTTTCCTCTCGCGTAACCCACCTTCCTAGACAATCCAAAATGGCCGGACATGAAGAAGGATCAGTAGTAGTGAAGAGTTGTTCAAAATAGTCCACCACCACTTGATTCATCTGGGGTCCCTCCTCCACCCACGTCCCATCCCGATTTTCAAGACCCTGCAGTCGATTAAACCTCCGTCGTTTAACTGTGGAAGAGTGGAAAAATTTTGTATTTTTATCCCCCTCTTGTAACCATTGGACCCGAGCCTTTTGTTTCTAGTAACACTCCTCTTCATGGATCAGAAGCTTCATCTCAACCTCTTTTTGTCGAACCCACACTCCATCAAAGGAAGGCTGAACATAAGCACTTCGCAATTGCCGTTGTACCTCCTCAATAAGCACCTTACTATTTCGCTGGTTCCTCTTCCTCCAACCTAGAAGACCCGAACGCACCCCCTTCAGTTTCTCACAAACTTGGAATGCCTTCGAGCCCCGAGTCTCCTGATGCCAACAATCTTCAATCACCTATCGGCAATCCTGGTCATTCCCACATCTAGGGTCAAACATAAACCTCTTCTTCGGCCGGCGCATAGGCGATGCAAGGCATAAAAGCAACATCAGGTGGTCGGACCCTTCCACAAGGATGTGGTGAAGAGTCGTTGCTGGGTACAGCTCCACCCACTCCGCTGTGGCCAAGCCACGGTCCAAGCGAGCATGAATGAACCCCGTGTCCCACTTATTCCTCCAAGTAAACAGATGACCTTGGTACACCAAATTGAGCAATCGATTATCGGCCACAAACTCCCGAAAGGAAAGCATTCGATTTTCAGTCAGAATAAGGCCTTCTTCTTTTTCAGTAACTGACAGCACATCATTAAAATCACCTACCAGAAGGCAAGGGTCCCCACACCTAGCGATACGAGTCCCCAAACTTTAACTAACATTACTTGTTGAACATCCTTCCAGAAGATACATAGGCCACCACTCAAACCCCGTGGCTCAACAGCATGCATGAAAGGCATTCTCAACTTATTTTTTAAATACTCAAACCTTCTACTATTATTCTTCATCTCCAATAGAACCACAACATTAGGTTGATGAAGTAGAGATTGCTCCACCAGGTTATGAACGGTCAGCGTACCTCCGATACCCTGACAGTTCCAGCATAGAACATTCATGGCGACTGGGAAGAGGTGGAACCTGCACCCCTTCGCTCAAGAGACCCATTTAGGTTGGTCCCAACCACCTGAGAAACACAGACTTCCACCCCACACTCCAGCCATCTTCGCCTAGCCACACCAGCCCTCACGGATGATGAAGCATCCGTATCTCGCACCACCTCCCATCGCAGCTTCCCTTCGCCCGGACCCCCCACCCTTCCGGCTAAAATAAAGGGCATAAGATGAAAGGGATCCGACTGCTGGGAGGCATACCCATTAAGGTCGACACCGTCCCCCCATCACCCCGCCCGCCCCCACCCCACCCTCCCCCCCCCCCCCCCCCCCCCCCGCCCTCCTCGGTGGCAGCAACATCTCGCTCTCATGACTAGATACCTCATCCGTAACTTCCCCCGAGCCCAGTTTGGTGCCCCCAGCAGTAGCCTGTACCTTAGGACCCCTCGCCAAAGGAGCCTGGTCCGAGGTATCCCCCCTGTCCATCTACCCTATCACAGCATCCCCCTGGCTGATCAACCCTCCCCGTTCACCATCCTGTCGAGGGCCCCCTGGACTCACATTCAAACAACCGCCTCTGCCTATCAAGCCTGCATCAAAAGCGGCTGCTAGGACCCGCGTTCATCATTCCTCCTCCTCTCTCTGCTGACTGATTGACACAGCCAAACCCGAGGCCACCCCATCTCCTCGCCCGCCGAGCCCTGAAGTCTCTCTGCCACTACCCGGATGGCGGACTACACTCCGTAATGGCCTGCCCCTGAGGTCCATCTCCGCCTCCAAACCCCGGAACGCATGACCCCGAGTCTCCCCCTTGCCAGTCGTCACTCAAGAGTCACACCTCGGGGTATTGTGGCCCAAAGAGCCACACACTAAGCAGTAAACTGGCAGCATCTCATACTTGAACCCAATCCATTGTTGTCCCTCCGTCGGGAACTCCACGAATGTCCCCCGCATCAAGGGATCATCCACCAGCATACGGACTTGAACACGCACAAATCGGCCAATACAATCCTTACCCCAGGACGTGTCAACATCCAACACAGCCCCCACAAGGCCGCCTATCTTCTTAGCCACCGCTACTATCATATTGAGGGTCAGGATGCCATGTAATTGCACCCAGAACGAGGAGTGGCTCATCCTCAATTTGCAAGGGTTTTGGGTACGTGACCCCTCCTCCAGAATGACCAACGCCTCCATAAAACTCCTTGGTTCCATGTCAAAGACTCTCTGCATATCCTGCTGGGCTACAAAACAGGCCATAAATTT
This sequence comes from Oemleria cerasiformis, assembly GCA_037349345.1. NCBI lineage: Eukaryota > Viridiplantae > Streptophyta > Magnoliopsida > Rosales > Rosaceae > Oemleria > Oemleria cerasiformis. The sequence continues at coordinate 644,304 of JAZGTL010000055.1, read as the reverse complement.
TTTCTCCCCAATCACTCGAATGGAGACCCATTCTGTCCCCTTCCACAGCCCTGACAACAGCATTACAAAGGCCTCCCCGCTGATCACCTTGTCTGTAAACACCTACGCCACCAGGCAAAACTTGAAACCTAGCGAGAGATCCTCTACCTCCACCTGGAGTACCCGAACTCCTATCTTCTCCCTCTCTGAGAGTCAGAGAGGGGACCCAAACTGTTGTTCCAATTCCTCCAAATCCATCCTACTTTCCGTTACAAACCTCTGCCCTTCCGGTCGAACCACGGGCACCCTGAGCGCCAAGCCACCCAAAAAATCCGCAGGCCAAAGGAAGGGTCCCCACGATCCTGGCCAACGAATACACTAAAACCACCGCCTACCTACTGCAGTCCTTCCACTCGCACAGTGACGATCACACAACCCTCGGACCGGCACACCGAGGTCGGCAAGCTTGTCGATTTACAATATATGTCGGCTGAAACCCAGCATGCGGTCGCACAAACCCCAGCCTACCCGCACCAGTCTGTCCGCGCTCACGGTGATGCCCAACACAGGCTCCAAGCAGCACTCCAAGTCGAGAGATTTGTTGGCTACCAAACCCAAGCGGCTGAAACCCTAGCAGACAACCCTAAATTCTCCTAACGGGAGACGCGCCTAAGTGTGATTATTCTTTTAACTTTGTTACTCAATTATGTACTTTGAATGCAGTTTAGTTTTTTTTTTTTTGTCAAATGTTATAAAGTGTTTAGTTTAAGTATTGGTAGTTTGAGAATTTTAAAAAAATTAATCAAAATAGCATTTTCTTTTTTATAAGGTAATCTCTTAACAGCCGCTCATAAATGTGTCAATTTGTGTTTCAAATTTAGTTTTTATGTTTTTCAAAAAAAAAAAGTTTTTGATTATTATGCCCTTATGACAGGACCTCTTCCGAATTTCTGCTCGAAACCTGTGAGAAGTCCTGCTCCCGTTTAACAAACCCCTGGAACCTAAAAAATAATTCATGAAATGCCCACACCAGTCCAACAAAGACTTTACGAGAACTCTACTGAAAATTCGGCACAATCTCCCCTATAAATTGGTCAGACCACCTTCCACCTGTCAGACGAAGGATTTAAATACTGCCCTAATGTCCAAATAGTTCAGATCAAATCACATCCAACCCACTGACAAGTCCAAACAACAAATTCTCGAAAAATTTACAAACATTCCCAAATTGTTTATCAGAGCAACTACGTTGGAAAGTTAAATTTACGAGTTAACAAACCCTACTCGAAGAATGTAAGGTAGTAGCGCAACTGGAAGTCGATACCTCCGCCTCGATAGGTGCCTTAGTCGTGATCAACGACCTGGAGGGGACGCAAAACAAGGAAAAGTGTGAGTGGATAAAAAATAATAATCATTTAAAACGTAAATTTCCGAGGAAACATAACCTTCCCCTCCATAAGTAAAAATCATGCATGCATAATGTACAATCCTTTTTAAGTAGCCAACTAAGTAAAAATAATTACGAAAGAACTTATCGGAAATCCAATTTTTAATTTGAAGCCCGACGAGACCCACTAAAAATCCGCATAATATAAAACACCTTATGGTCCACGACCATGCTTTGAAAACCCTCCTTGAAGGAGCTTAAAATCATAAGAAACTTGGATATTCAAACCATGAAAATATTCCACCCTCCCCTATAGTCATCCCGAGCCGGAGCACAATATCTGGGGCAGTCCAACCCAGGGACAAGCCCTCCTAACCAATGCCGAAAATACCTCGAGGCAGTGGCTAGAAACCGACAGGTCCAGCTCGGGGACCTACTCCCCGCATGACCGAAAATATCTCAAGATCATGCGGTCACCTGACCGAAAATATCTCAAGATCAGGTGTCAGAAATACTACACGCGTAGGTAAACTTGACGAGCACATAACCGAAAATACCTCAAGATCATGTGTCGCAGATGAACACGCATGACCGAAAATACCTCAAAATCATGTGTCAGAAATACCTCAACGATCACATGATCGAAAATACCTCAAGATCATGTGTCATAGAAAATAGCCCTCAACGAGCACATGACGAAAAATACCTCGACGTCATGTGTCGAAGAAAATAACCCTCAACAATCACATGACGGAAAATACCTCGACATCATGTGTCGGAGAAAACCACCCTCAACAATCACATGACGAAAAATACCTCGACATCATGTGTCGGAGAAAACCACCCTCAACGATCACATGACGAAAAATACCTCGACATCATGTGTCGGAGAAAACAACCCTCAACGATCACATGATGGAAAATATCTCGACATCATGTGTCGGAGAAAAAAACCCTCAACGATCACATGATGGAAAATATCTCGACATCATGTGTCGGAGAAAAAAACCCTCAACAATCACATGACGGAAAATACCTCGACATCATGTGTCGGAGAAAACCACCCTCAACGATCACATGACGAAAAATACCTCGACATCATGTGTCGGAGAAAACCACCCTCAACGATCACATGACGAAAAATACCTCGACATCATGTGTCAGAGAAAACAACCCTCAACGATCACATGATGGAAAATATCTCGACATCATGTGTCGGAGAAAAAAACCCTCAACGAGCACATGACAGAAAATACCTCGACGTCATGTGTCGGAGAAAATAACCCTCAACGATCACATGATGGAAAATACCTCGACGTCATGTGTCGGAGAAAACCACCCTCAACGATCACATGATAGAAAATACCTCGACATCATGCGTCGAAGACAACCACCCTCAACGATCACATGGAGGAAAATACCCCGACGTCATGTGTCGGAGATAATAACCCTCAACGAACACATGACGGAAAGTACCTCAACTTCATGTGCCGGAGAAAATAAAATTCATCATATTGAATGTCTGAAGTTTAGAATAATAATAAACATTTTATAACAATTATTTTCACTTTCCGAGACCACAAACTTAATAAACCCTTTCAAAATCATTCTATTTAATTCCCGAGATTCATAATCGATAATACGATATTTAGAATATAACACTACGCGTGCACTATGATTTAGAAAGCAAAATCCACTCACCTAAGGTTCGATTTACCTCAGCCTCGAGCTGTACGCTCCTTTGCCGTCCCCGGAGCGGTATCGCCTTTGGTGGTTGAAAAATGGCCAGAAAGTTGTGGAGTTACTGTTCACCGTCGTCCCTCCTTCTCCCAGTGATGTTATTCTTCGTGGTTGGTACGGTGGTGCTTGGAATGAGGTGAGGAAGACGATGGTAAGCTTCGTTTATCTTGGTTTGGCCAAGAATGAAAATCACAAGCGGGGTGTATGTGTTCACGGTTATGGCCGAGAGAGAGATCAAGATGAGAGAGAGAGAGAGAGAGAGAGAGAGAGAGAGAGAGAAAGAGAGAAAGAAAGAAAGAGAGAGAGAGAGAGAGAGAGAAGATGAGAGAAAAATCTGAATAATTAGTGTTTTACAATATTTGGCCGCCAAGAATTACCCAACTACCCTTGAAACTTCTAGACCTATAACTCCCTCATCCGGCCTCCGTTTTTTGTGTGCCGTCTGTCTACGAACTCGAGAGTTCAAGACCTACACAACGGTCCAAGAAAAACTTTCAAAAGTGCATTCGAACAAAAAAATGACTTCTGAGCCCCTATTAAACCCACGGGTAAAATTGTCCTTATCTAAAATAAAATACGAAATTTGCATAATTAAATAAATGATCGTTACACCTTACGTTATAAGGCATCTACAACCATAGGCTATAAAGCCAAATTGTAGGAAATTTTGGTAAAAAATGATCTTCAATCACAAGGCCAAGGGCTATGGACAAATTTTGGTCAAGGGCCAAATATTTTCTCAAATTGTCCAAAAGTTTAGGAAATTTCCTATTTCCTAAATATGTAATGGGGCCCAATCTCTATTATTCAAACTTTGCCCACTTCAAATCTTATCACATAATTATTTTCCCCAACAATATATTTTGTTCAAAAATGTTATATTAGTTTAATTAAATTAAATTTAGTAAACGTTATATTAGTTTAATTAAATTATTTTAGTTAAAGAAAAAATTAAATTATTTTAGTTTAATTAAATTTTTTTTGTTCAAAAATGTTATATTAGTTTAATTAAATTATTTTCCCATAACGATATATTTTGTTCAAAAATGTTATATTAATTTAAAACATATAGAAATAATAATAAAATATTGAAATAGTAATGGCATAGCCCTAAATGGTTGGAGATGGTAAAATATAGCCCTGCATTATTTATTAAAAAACTATTATTAGTTAGGGCTAAATTTTGGCTTAGTTCTCAAAATTTAGGACATGGTTGGAGATGCCCTAAGGTCCTAATTATTAGGCCTCAAGTGTAACAACCCGGAATTTCAATTATTGGATTTAATTAAATTATTTATGTAAAATGACGATTTTGCCCTTGCTTGTTAAAGGGCATGGAGATCAAGTTTTGTTTCGAAACCTTTTCGGTGGTGTATTGGGTACCGTTGCGTAGGTCTCGAACTCACGAGTTCGTAGACAGGCGGCACGCGGAAAACGGAGTTCGTAGATGATAGTTATAGGTCTAAATGTGCAAGGGCATTTTGGTAATTTGGTTTTGGGAGAAGATATTTAGGCCAAACATTGTCTCATCTTCATTTCATTTACATCCTCATCTTCATTTTCATCTTCATTTTCGTTCTTTCTCTGTGACAACCCTCCCAAGCCACACCCGAAACCGAAGAAAAACCAAGAGAAAAACCAAAAGTCAACTTTGATTTCAAGGCTTCAACTTCCAGTCTTGATCAACTAATCGTGTTCTACTCCGTCCCGCGATCACAACCGTACCAACCATCGAAGGAGAGGACCACGGTGGAAGCAGAACCGAGTAAAGGAAGTTTCGGACCTTCCGATCGATTTTCCGGCCAGCACAGGTAGGTGTTTGATGTTTTAGGGTCATATTTGGATTCCTGGGTTCGAGTAGATAGATTTAGACGTAAAATTTGTGAAAAATGGTTGAGTTTTGAGGAAGTTGGAAAGCTTGGAGTTTCGGCCGGAAATGGAGGATTCCGGCGAAACCAGACGGCGGCGACGGCGACTGCCGGTCATCTTCTCCGGCCAACTTCCGGCGACGGCGACGGCAGCCGGTCGTCTTCTCCGGCGATTCGCCGGTGACCGGTCGGGTCGAGTTGAACCGATCGGGTCGAGTTGAACCGGTCGGGTTGAGTGAACCGGTCGGGTCGAGTTGGACCGGGTCAGGTTGAGCCGAATCGGGTTGGACCGGTTCAGGCGCGTGTGGTACTGTAGCAGGCGTGTGGCCGGCGCGTGAGGGCGCGTGGCGGCGCGTGGGCGCGTGTTCCGACCTTCCGTCGGCGCGTGGCGGCGCGTGGGGCTGAGTCTGATGTCACGGTGGCGCGTGACAAGTAGTTTTTGACGTTTCGGACCTGTTGGCGCAGGTTTCGAGTCGATCGGATGTCGTTTAGGGGCTGTTTCGGACGTTTTAAGGTTGCTGCGTTTTCTAGGCCAGCATAGTTAGACTCCCGGGGTTTATGGGGTTTATATTTAAGGTTCTTATGATTGGCTGGTAATCCCGATTATTAATTTGGACAGGCGATACTGCTCCAGGAGCTTCAGGGGAGCGTACAGTTAAGGATTGAGCTTGCTTGAACAGGTTTGTGAGTGGACTTTGATTTATAAACTATAATGCATGCATAAATGTATCTTTGATCTAAATACTGTTGAGTATGAGTGAAATGAATTTCTGGATTTTAGAAATGATACTGGACACATATTTTACAATATTTCAGTGAAAGTATGTTTTGATAAATGGCCTGATTTTGCACTCGATTTTGATATCGTTTTGACGTGGTAACTATTTGAGTATGTGATTTGGGTTGAGACCCATAATTGTGATTTTACCGATTTTGGCCATAAAATGATATTTGCAAAGAATTGGGCTAAGGCCGCGAAACAAAGATTTCGAAGTATGGATTTGATTCACTGATTCCCGTCCCGATGATTGTTGTTGCTCTGACTGGTGTTGAGGGGCCTTGCTCTACCAGTTGTTGAGGGTTCGGACCTTAGGTGTTGAGGGGCCTTGCTCCGCCGGGTCGCGAAGCTGTCTATGCATAGTACAGATTGTACAGATAGTACAGATATTACAGACAGTACATATGGTACACAGAGTTGTACAGATTTGAACACATCTCAAGGGATACCCTGGTGTGTTATGGATATGTCGGGAACAGTGAAATTTGAGATATTATGTGGCAGATGGAACAAAATGATTTGAATTTGAGATAATTTGTGTCCAGATTGAATTAAATGATTTTAAACTCCTTTGAAGAGAGTTTTCAAACCAAATTGTGGATCACGAGGTATTTTTATTATACATATTTTATGTGAGTCCAATTAAATGGTTTTAAAGAGAAATGAGAATTTTTGGTGATTTACATATGATGTTTTTATTGATAAATTGTTTTATGTTATGCATGCATGATTTTATAAATGGAGGGGAAGAAAGGTATTTCTTCGAAAAGGAATTTATAAATGATTATTTTTGTCCACTCACAACTTTTGTGTTTAAACCCCCTTCAGGCAGTTGAGTAGAGTTGACGCGAACATTGATCTCGAGGCTGAGGCATTAGGATTTCGACTGCGCTGTGTTGTATATTTGAGTAGGATATCTAAATTTTACTCTTGATCCTACTTAGACGCTCTGATATTATGTTGTATTTGATTGGTCGTTAATTACGGGAATTATTGAGTGCTTAAGTCCCTTGTCTGACAAGAGGAAGTATTTATTATGGTTATTATAATTTGTATGGATTGAAGGGTATTTTGGGAACCTTTTCTTAGGTTGTCAGACGGGATCAGGGTTCTTCCCGGGTTTCGAGGGGAAATTCGGGACGGGTCCTGACAATTGGTATCAAAGCACTAGGTTAAATTCCTGTAGACTGTACACTACGTGTACCATTATTTTGATATTGATGAGTTATAGTTCTTTTCAGCGTAATGCCTCCGAGACGCGAGTTTCGTCAACAGTCGAAAAATATTGGGGACACACCTGAACCTACAGTGGAGCCTGATATGAGGCAGACACTGGAACAATTGGGTCATGCGTTGACTTCTGTACTTCAGAGTAGGACTGCTACTGAAGGTTCAGACATTGAGAGAGCCCAGATATTAGGGGCTACAGTATTTATGGGCGACTCTAGCCCAGATGATGCAAGAGAGTGGATTACTCGTTTAGAGCGAGTGTTCTCGGTTATGAGATGTCCTCAGGGGGACAGAGTGTTGTTAGCCACTTTTCTGCTGGGTGGTTCCGCTTATGATTGGTGGAGCGCATTAGAGGTATCAGGTTGGGAAGTCAGTACCATTACCTGGGCGACCTTCCGGGAGAAGTTCCTCGAGCAATTTTATCCTTGCTCGTACCGAGATGCCAGGGAGGCTGAGTTCATACACCTACATCAGGGAGATTTCACAGTGGCTCAGTATGAGCAGAGATTTTTAGAGTTGGCTCGTTTTGCACCAGCTCTAGTGGTAACCGAGAGGGACAGACGCCGCAGATTTGAAAATGGGCTGAGGGGCGAACTTCGGTCAGCGGTAACGGCTGCAGCCCATACTTCATTGAGAGATGCGTCTGACGCTGCAGCTCGTGTAGAGTTAAGCATGGGTGTGCCAGTCCAACAGCAGTTTAGGGGTTCCAGGCGACACCGGGATCGCTGGGATATTGGAGCCTCTAGCCAGGGACCGTCCAAGAGAGGCAGTTTCAGCTCTGGATCTACTGCGGGTGAGGGATCTGGTTCAGGCAGTGGCGGAGCCAGACAGACACCCCAGTCATCCGCCCGTTCTAGTGGTGCTTCTATGCAGTCAACTAGAAGACTGAGTGGCAGCTCAGGTAGCACTGGATGTTTCTTTTGTGGGGAGAGTGGTCACATCAGGAGATTTTGCCCACATTTGTATCCGGCTAGTAGTTCCTGGGGGCGGGGTGCTGCTGAACAGGGGCAGAGGACATTTCAGACGCCCGGTTTTGCAGCTGGAAGTCAGAGTCAATCCAGTAGGGCCAACCGGGCCAATTGGACAAACAGGCCCCGTGGGTCCAACAGGGCCAGAGGCAGACAGTGGGGTCGTGGTCGATCGTTGGATACACAAGCTCGAGTGTTTGCTATGTCGCAACAGGAGGCCCGAGCAGCACCAGATGTGGTCACGGGTATGTTATCTATTTTTAACCGTGATGCTTATGTTTTAATAGATCCTGGGGCTACTCATTCTTTCATTTCTCGGGGTTTTACATTATTTGCTGATAGAGAATTGTCACCGATTGGTTGGGACATGGGTATTAGTACTCCTACTGGGAATATGTTAGTGGCGAATCTCGTGATTCGAAATTGTCCAGTGTTAGTGGAAGGTCATGCATTAGAGGCAGATTTAATTCCCTTAGATATTTTTGATTTTGATGTGATTCTGGGGATGGATTGGTTGACTATGCACCATGCCTCTATTGATTGTTATGACAAGAGAGTGGATTTCCGGAGTCCAGGTTTACCGGAACTTACATTCAGAGGAGATCGTAGGGTACTACCCTGTGGAGTGATATCAGCTTTGATTGCTGAGAAATTGCTGAGGAAAGGTTGTGAGGGTTACTTGGCTCATGTGTTTGATTCTCGGGATACTCCGATGAGAGTGGAGGATATTCCAGTGGTGAGTGAATTCTCTGATGTGTTTCCAGATGATCTTCCGGGATTGCCACCTCACCGGGAGAGTGAGTTCACCATCGAGCTTTTGCCAGGTACTCAACCTATCTCATAGGCACCGTATAGGATGGCACCGGCAGAATTGCGAGAGTTAAAGACTCAGTTGCAGGACTTGGTGAATATGGGATTTATTCGCCCAAGTGTTTCACCTTGGGGTGCACCAGTGTTATTTGTGAGGAAAAATGATGGTGGTTTGAGGTTGTGTATCGACTACCGGAAGCTAAACATGGCTACGGTGCGGAATAAGTATCCTTTGCCAAGGATAGATGATTTGTTTGATCAACTTAAGGGGACAAGATATTTTTCGAAAATTGACCTTCGATCCGGATACCACCAGTTGAGGATCAGAGAAGGGGATGTTGAGAAAACAGCTTTCAGGACTCGTTATGGTCATTATGAGTTCCTGGTGATGCCTTTCGGGTTGACTAATGCTCTAGCAGCATTTATGGATTTGATGAACAGGGTGTTCCAAAAGTATTTGGATCGGTTTGTGATTGTGTTCATTGATGACATCTTGGTGTATTCGAGGAGTGCTAAGGCACATGAGAAGCACTTAAGGTTGGTGCTGAATATGCTTAGGAAAAAGCATTTGTTTGCCAAATTCAGTAAATGCCAGTTTTGGTTGACCGAAGTTGGATTCTTAGGTCATGTGATTTCGGCTGAGGGTATCAGCGTAGATCCCCAAAAGATTGAGGCAGTGGCAAACTGGGAGCAACCGAGGACAGTGACAGAGGTGAGGAGTTTTCTGGGTTTGGCAGGATATTATCGACGGTTCGTAGAAGGATTTTCTACGATAGCAGGGCCGTTGACTCGGTTGACGAGGAAAGGAGTCAAGTTTGACTGGGGAGCTGATTGTGAACAGGGATTTCAGGAGCTGAAGAAGAGGTTGACTTCTGCTCCAGTATTGACCCTTCCTGAGGATACTGGTGGATTCGAGGTGTATAGTGATGCATCATTGCGGGGTATAGGCTGCGTGTTGATGCAGCATGGAAAGGTGATAGCTTATGCTTCTAGACAACTTAAACCCCATGAGTTGAATTATCCCACACATGATTTGGAATTAGCTGCAGTGGTGCATGCATTGAAAATCTGGCGACATTATTTGTACGGGGAGACGTGTCGGATCTTCACCGACCATAAGAGTTTGAAGTACTTGTTCACCCAAAAAGACCTGAATCTGAGGCAGAGAAGATGGCTTGAGTTAATAAAGGATTATGATTGTACTATAGAGTACCATCCAGGGAAAGCCAATGTTGTGGCGGATGCTTTAAGCAGGAAATCCATGGGTTCTTTAGCCCATTTGCATACAGTCTACTTACCGTTACTGGTAGAGTTCCGTAGAGCAGGGATAGTACTGGACATGGATAGCCAGGGGGCTTTGTTGGCTAGTTTTCATGTGAGGCCTGTTCTGATTGATCGGATTATTGAGGCTCAACTCCAGGACCCTACATTGTGCATTATCAGGATGGAGTTGGAGGCTGGAACCAGGCAGGACTATGCGCTTAGGGATGATGGAGCCTTGGTTAGGGATGGTCGGTTGTGCGTACCGAATGAGCTGGAACTAAAGAGGAAAATTCTTGATGAGGCTCATAGTTCGGCTTACGCTATGCATCCAGGAGGTACCAAGATGTATCATACCCTAAGGAAACATTATTGGTGGACTGGGATGAAAAGGGAAATTGCTGAGTTTGTGAGTAGATGCCTGACGTGCCAGCAAGTGAAAGCAGAGAGGCAGAAACCATATAGGGCACTTCAACCATTTCCTATTCCGGAATGGAAGTGGGATCACATTACGATGGATTTTGTGTATAAACTTCCAAGGACACAGAAAGGACATGATGGGATATGGGTAATTGTTGATAGACTCACGAAGTCTGCACATTTCTTGCCAGTGCGGGAAGATTTTCGGATGAGTCGGTATGCCAAATTGTTCATTGATGAGATCATACGGCTACATGGGACTCCAGAGTCCATTGTTTCGGACAGGGATCCTAGATTTACCTCTAGGTTTTGGCGGAGTTTGCAGAAGGCTTTTGGCACTACCTTGCATTTTAGTACAGCTTTTCATCCTCAGACGGATGGTCAGTCTGAGAGGACAATCCAGATTTTGGAGGATATGATGAGAGCTTGTGTACTACAGTTTAAAGGAAACTGGGATTCACTTCTGGCTCTGATGGAATTTGCTTATAATAATAGTTATCAGTCGAGTATTGGGATGTCTCCTTTCGAGGCACTGTATGGGAGGCAGTGCAGGACACCATTATGTTGGAACGAAGTGGGTGAAAGGAAACTGTTAACACCAGAGTTGGTTGATACGACTGAGGAAAAAATAAGGATCATCAGAGAAAGGTTGAAGACAGCTCAGGATCGCCAGAAGAGCTATGCAGACCGCAGAACTAGAGACCTTGAGTTTGAGGTTGGTGACTGGGTGTTCTTGAAACTATCTCCTTGGAAGGGAGTTGTACGTTTTGGTAGACGAGGAAAACTGAGTCCTCGCTACATTGGTCCATATGAGATTCTGGAGAGGATAGGACCAGTGGCATATCGTCTTGCTTTACCATCGGAATTATCCAGAGTTCATAATGTTTTCCATGTATCTTTGCTCCGGAAATATCTGTTTGATGAGTCTCACGTATTGGGAGAGCAGCCACTTGAGCTGAAAGTTGATTTGACCTTTGAGGAGCAACCGGTGCAAATTTTGGATTGGAAAGAGAAGGTACTGCGTCGAAAGAGTATTCCTCTAGTTAAAGTGTTGTGGAGGAATCATAACGTGGAAGAAGCCACGTGGGAAACCGAGGAACTAATGCGGGCGCAGTATCCTTATTTGTTCCAAGAGTAGAGTTGAATTTCGAGGACGAAATTTCTTAAGGGGGGTAGATTGTAACAACCCGGAATTTCAATTATTGGATTTAATTAAATTATTTATGTAAAATGATGATTTTGCCCTTGCTTGTTAAAGGGCATGGAGATCAAGTTTTGTTTCGAAACCTTTTCGGTGGTGTATTGGGTACCGTTGCGTAGGTCTCGAACTCACGAGTTCGTAGACAGGCGGCATGCGGAAAATGGAGTTCGTAGACGAGAGTTATGGGTCTAAATGTGCAAGGGCATTTTGGTAATTTGGTTTTGGGAGAAGATATTTAGGCCAATCATTGTCTCATCTTCATTTCATTTACATCCTCATCTTCATTTTCATCTTCATTTTCGTTCTTTCCCTGTGACAACCCTCCCAAGCCACACCCGAAACCGAAGAAAAACCAAGAGAAAAACCAAAAGTCAACTTTGATTTCAAGGCTTCAACTTCCAGTCTTGATCAACTAATCGTGTTCTACTCCGTCCCGCGATCACAACCGTACCAACCATCGAAGGAGAGGACCACGGTGGAAGCAGAGCCGAGTAAAGGAAGTTTCGGACCTTCCGATCGATTTTCCGGCCAGCACAGGTACGTGTTTGATGTTTTAAGGTCATATTTGGATTCCTGGGTTCGAGTAGATAGATTTAGAAGTAAAATTTGTGAAAAATGGTTGAGTTTTGAGGAAGTTGGAAAGCTTGGAGTTTCGGCCGGAAATGGAGGATTCCGGCGAAACCAGACGGCGGCGACGGCGACTGCCGGTCATCTTCTCCGGCCAACTTCCGGCGACGGTGACGGCAGCCGGTCGTCTTCTCCGGCGAGTCGCCGGTGACCGGTCGGGTCGAGTTGAACCAATCGGGTCGAGTTGAACCGGTCGGGTTGAGTGAACCGGTCGGGTCGAGTTGGACCGGGTCAGGTTGAGCCGAACCGGGTTGGACCGGTTCAGGCGCGTGTGGTACTGTAGCAGGCGTGTGGCCGGCGCGTGAGGGCGCGTGGCGGCGCGTGGGCGCGTGTTCCGACCTTCCGTCGGCGCGTGGCGGCGCGTGGGGCTGAGTTTGATGTCACGGTGGCGCGTGACAAGTAGTTTTTGACGTTTCGGACCTGTTGGCGCAGGTTTCGAGTCGATCGGATGTCGTTTAGGGGCTGTTTCGGACGTTTTAAGGTTGCTGCGTTTTCTAGGCCAGCATAGTTAGACTCCCGGGGTTTATGGGGTTTATATTTAAGGTTCTTATGATTGGCTGGTAATCCCGATTATTAATTTGGACAGGCGATACTGCTCCAGGAGCTTCAGGGGAGCGTACAGTTAAGGATTGAGCTTGCTTGAACAGGTTTGTGAGTGGACTTTGATTTATAAACTATAATGCATGCATAAATGTATCTTTGATCTAAATACTGTTGAGTATGAGTGAAATGAATTTCTGGATTTTAGAAATGATACTGGACACATATTTTACAATATTTCAGTGAAAGTATGTTTTGATAAATGGCCTGATTTTGCACTCGATTTTGATATCGTTTTGACGTGGTAACTATTTGAGTATGTGATTTGGGTTGAGACCCATAATTGTGATTTTACCGATTTTGGCCATAAAATGATATTTGCAAAGAAATGGGCTAAGGCCGCGAAACAAAGATTTCGAAGTATGGATTTGATTCACTGATTCCCGTCCTGATGATTGTTGTTGCTCTGACTGGTGTTGAGGGGCCTTGCTCTACCAGTTGTTGAGGGTTCGGACCTTAGGTGTTGAGGGGCCTTGCTCCGCCGGGTCGCGAAGCTGTCTATGCATAGTACAGATTGTACAGATAGTACAGATATTACAGACAGTACATATGGTACACAGAGTTGTACAGATTTGAACACATCTCAAGGGATACCCTGGTGTGTTATGGATATGTCGGGAACAGTGAAATTTGAGATATTATGTGGCAGATGGAACAAAATGATTTGAATTTGAGATAATTTGTGTCCAGATTGAATTAAATGATTTTAAACTCCTTTGAAGAGAGTTTTCAAACCAAATTGTGGATCACGAGGTATTTTTATTATACATATTTTATGTGAGTCCAATTAAATGGTTTTAAAGAGAAATGAGAATTTTTGGTGATTTACATATGATGTTTTTATTGATAAATTGTTTTATGTTATGCATGCATGATTTTATAAATGGAGGGGAAGAAAGGTATTTCTTCGAAAAGGAATTTATAAATGATTATTTTTGTCCACTCACAACTTTTGTGTTTAAACCCCCTTCAGGCAGTTGAGTAGAGTTGACGCGAACATTGATCTCGAGGCTGAGGCATTAGGATTTCGACTGCGCTGTGTTGTATATTTGAGTAGGATATCTAAATTTTACTCTTGATCCTACTTAGACGCTCTGATATTATGTTGTATTTGATTGGTCGTTAATTACGGGAATTATTGAGTGCTTAAGTCCCTTGTCTGACAAGAGGAAGTATTTATTATGGTTATTATAATTTGTATGGATTGAAGGGTATTTTGGGAACCTTTTCTTAGGTTGTCAGACGGGATCAGGGTTCTTCCCGGGTTTCGAGGGGAAATTCGGGACGGGTCCTGACATCAAGTCCATAAGATTGTTTTTAAAAAGCCATTATTTCCATAAGATTGTGATCGATTCTCGGGATACTCCGGTGAGAGTAGAGGATATTCCTATGGTGAATGAGTTTCCAGAGGATCTTCCTGGGTTGACACCTCACCTGGAGATTGAGTTTACCATAGAGCTTCTTCCAGGTACTCAACCTATATCACAGGCACCGTACAGAAGGGCACCGGCGGAATTGATGGAATTGAAGACTCAATTGCAGGACTTTGTGGATATGAGAATTATTCGACGGAGTTTATCACCTTGGGGTGCGCCGGTGTTATTTGTAAGGAAGAAAGATGGTAGTGTGAGGCTATGTATAGACTACCGGCAGTTAATAGGGTTACGGTGTGGAATAAGTGTCCTTTGCCACGAATTGATGATTTGTTTGACCAATTAAAAGGGGCAAGGTATTTCTCTAAAATTGACCTTAGATCTGGGTACCATCCGTTAAGGATCAGGGAACAGGACGTTCCCAAAACGGCTTTCAAGACACGTTATGGGCATTATGAGTTCCTGGTGATGCCCTTTAGTCTAACTAATGCACCGGCGAATTTATAGATTTGGTGAATAGGGTATTCCGACGGTATTTGGCTCGATTTGTAATTGTGTTCATTGATGATATCTTAGTATATTCGAAGAGTGCTAAGGCACATGAGAAGCACTTGAGGTTGGTGCTGAATATGCAGAGGAAAAAGCAACTGTTCGCCAAGTTTAGTAAATGTCAGTTTTGGTTGACTAGTGTGGGATTCTTAGGTCATGTGATTTTTGCAGATCCCCAAAAAGTAGAGGCAGTGGCAAATTGGGAGCAACCGGGGATAGTGTCAGAGGTGAGAAGTTTTCTGGGTTTGGCAGGATATTATAGGCAATTCATAGAAGGATTCTCTATGATAGCCGCCCCATTGACTCGGTTGATGAGGAAAGGAGTCAAGTTTGATTGGGATGATGAGTGTGAATAGAGCTTTCAAGAGCTTAAGAGGAGGTTGACTTCTGCCGTAGTGATAACCCTTCCAGATGATAACAGAGGATTTGAGGTGTACAGTGTTGCATCATTACCGGGTATAGGCTGTGTGTTGATGCAACATGGGAAGGTGATAGCATATGCATCTAGGAAACTTAAACCCCATGATTAAACTACCCCACACATGATTTAGAGTTAGCTGCAGTGGTGCATGCACTGAAGATTTGGAGACACTATTTGTATGGGGAAATGTGCCGGATCTTTACTGACCATCATAGCCTGAAATATTTGTTCACCTAGAAAGATATGAACTTGAGACAGAGAAGGTGGCTGGAGTTGATAAAAGATTATGAGTATACCATAGAGTATCACCCAGGAAAGGCCAATGTAATGGCGGATGCATTGAGCAGGAAGTCCATGGGTTTCTTGGCCTATTTGCACACCGTTTACTTACCGTTACTGGTGCAACTCCGAAGAGCGGGAATTATGCTTGGCATGGATAGTCAGGGGGCTCTGTTGGCTAGCTTTCATGTGAGACATGTCTTGATTGACCGAATTATTGAAGCTCAACTCCAGGATCCTACGTTGTTTGTTCTTAGGATGGAGTTGGAGGCTGGGAATAGGCAGGATTATGTGATTAAAGATGATGGGGCCTAGGTTAAGGATGGCCGGTTGTGCGTACCTAATGATATAGAGTTGAAAAGAGTAATTCTTGAGGAAGCTCATAGTTCAGCCTATGATATGCATCCAGGTGGCACTAAGATGTATCGTACTCTTAAGCAGCCCTATTGATGGAATCTGGGTAATTTTTGATAGACTCACGAATTCAGCACATTTCTTGCCAATATGGGAAGATTATAGGATGGACCAGTATGCCAAGTTGTTTGTGGATGGGAACATACGGTTACATGGAATTCCAGGGTCGATTGTATCAGATAGGGATCCTGGGTTTACCTCGAGGATTTGGCGGAGTTTGTAGAAATCCTCTGGAACTACATTGCTTTTCAATACATCTTTTCATCCTCAGACTGACCGTCAGTCTGAGAGGACAATTCAGATTCTGGAAGATATGATGAGAGCTTGTGTACTGTAGTTTAAAGGGAACTAGGACTCGTAGCTGGTCTTGATGGAGTTTGCATACAACAACTGCTATCAGTCTAGTATTAGGATGTCTCATTTCGAGGCACTGTATGGGAGACAATGCAGAACACCGATATGCTGGAATAAGGTAGGTGAGAGAAGACTGTTGACACCAGAGATAGTTGAAATGACAGAGGAAAAGATTAGAATCATTAGGGAAAGGTTGAAGGCAGCTCAAGACCACCAAAAATGCTATGCGGACCGACGGATCAGAGACCTTGAGTTCGAGGTCGGAGACTGGGTTTTCTTGAAATTATCAATCTGGAAAGGAGTTGACGTTTTGGTAGACAAGGGAAGCTGAGTCCTCACTTTATTGGGCCTTATGAGATTATTGAGAGGATAGGGGCAGTGGTTTACAGACTTGCTTTACCTCCAGAACTGTCAAAGGTGCACGATGTATTCCATGTATCCATGCTCCGTAAGTATCTATTTGATGAAGCTCATGTATTGGAGGCGCAACCAATTGAGCTGAGAGAAGATTTGAGCTTTGATGAGCAACCAGTGCAACTTCTAGATTGGAAGGAAAAAGTATTGTGCAGAAAGACTATTCCTCTGGTTAAAGATCTAGGGAGGAGGCCACATGGGAACCCGAGGCACTGATGCGTGTACAACATCCACATTTGTTCCAATGACAGGTATGAATTTTGAGGACAAAATTTCCTTAAGGGGGTGAGTTGTAACGACCCGGAAATTTAATTAGTGAATTTTCGTAAATTAATTTGGAAAAGGGAGAATTTGCCCTTGGTTTTATAAGGGGCTCCAAAATAACTTTTTGGGGACCGTTGCGTAGGTCTCAAACTCACGAGTTCGTAGACGGGCGACACGCAAAAAACGGAGTTCGTATGAGATAGTTGTGGGTCTATAATGTTCAGGGCATTTTGGTAAATTTCCCTGGGTAGATAATTTAAATCAGACCTACTCCAAAATTTTCTACATTGTTTTCCTCTCTCTCCACGTGCTCTCTCTCTCTCTCTCATTCACATCGTGAAACACACCTAAACCCTCAAATTTAATTTTTGATTTAGACCAAACCACCACAAACCATTCACATCATCATCTACCTCACTTCATTCTGAGCTCAACCATATCCTTTATCAAGCTTGGAAGTGTTAGGAGAAGGATATTCAAAGGTGAACAATAACCACCACCTTCAAAGGAGATTCCTTGGCTCGAATAGCTGAATTTCCATTATTAGAACGTTGGATTTCGTTGAGAATTGAGGAAGATATGAAGGTTGGAAATTTAGGGTGGTTATGGAGTTTTCTGCAGAAATGAACAATACTCGAACTCTGAGGTTGAAGGCGAGTAGGGTGTACAGTTGCGCATGGGGGAGTGAGTCCCGGCCATCCACCAGCGTGTGGCAGCACGTAGAACTCCTCCTTGAGCTCCGGTGAACACGAGTTTCGAAGTTCTCGACATTTCAGACCTGTTGGCGCAGGTTTCAGGTCAATCGAACATCGTTTAGGGGTAGTTTTGGGCGTCCGAAGTGGCTGCGTTTTTAGTGGGACGTGTGAACCTCCCAGGGTTTAGGGAGTCTCAATGTAGGGTTTTTAATTATTGTTAGTAATCCCGATTGCTACTTTTGACAGGCGATATTACTACGGGAACTTCAGAGGAACGTACGACTCGGGATTGAGCTAATTGGACATTTGGTGAGTGGACTTTGATTTTGTAAATTATAAAGCATGCATAAGCGTATAATTGAAATAATTTCTTGTTACGTATTGTTTTTGTTATATTTCTGAAATTTAGAATTTACTGGACACGGGTTCTCAATAATAAATTGGAAATGACTTTTTGGGCTATGGCCTGGCTTTATGGACTTTGCTTTTATATCGTTTTGACCTTATAGATTTTGGGTTTCGGTTGAGTCCAGGATTTTTGGGTTTAGACCCGTATTTGGGATTTTATTGGATTTGGGCATAAACCCGATTTTTCAATTAATTGGGCTTAGGCCAAGAAACATGGATATTGGTTTTCACTGAATTACTGTCCCCGAGGGTCAAGGTTTTCTCCGATGTTGGCGTCGAGGGTCTTTCTCTGCTAGATCGTTGAGGGTTCTCTGACGATGGTGTCGAGGGGTATTTCTCCACCAGGTCATTGTGGTTGTCTACCCGTAGTACAGGGTTATGCACATCTCGAGGTATATCGGGTGTGTGGAGAGTTGGACTCGGGTCAGTCAGCTTGGATATCGAGCTACGGCTCGGGATTACATTCGGGGAGCAGTGGGATACGTTATGTTATATTTTTTGTCCAGGTCTGTTTACATGATTTTTAAACTCCTTTGAGAAGGGTTTTCAAAGCATGGTTGGGGACCACGGGATGCTTTCATTATTCGGGTTTTCGTGGGTCCCACCGAGTGTTTTAATTTAAATATGAATTTTCCGGTAAGTTTTTGGATTATCATTATATATATTATTTGTGTAAAAAGGAATTTTATATTATGCATGCATTGTTTTCCTCTTGGAGGGGGAAATTGTATGTTTTCCTTGGAAATTGTTTTAAAAGATTATTTTGTCCACTCACACTTTTTCGTGTTTTAAATCCCCTCCCGGCTGTGAGTTGACGAAGGCATATCCAGAGGCGGAGGCATTAAATTTCAGCTGCATTTTTACCTAGACTATTGAGTAGGATTTATAATCTTTCTGTATTTACCTTTCCTACCTAGATGCTCTGATAAGCCTTTTTTGACTTACTGTAAATTATGACTACGTCGATGGTTATTTGGTGATGTTGGGATTCGAGAGTGCTATTTGATCCTTCACCTAGCAGGTGGAAGACGGTTACCTTCTTTCTGAGGGGAGGTTCTATCGGATTTTTGGTAGAATTCTCGCAACTAATATCAAGGGATTAAAGGTATTCTGGGTATTTTTTTAGTTGTCAGGCGGAAGCATGGCTTTTTCTGGGTTTCGAGGGGAAATTCGGGAAGGATTCTGTCACATTATCTTTCATACAATTTCATAAATCTAACAAATAAAATATAATAACATTTTTATCTAAAGTACAAGTAAAATTTTTAATTTGTTTTTAATTCTGTGTTTTAATTATTTATTGAAATAACAAATGGGCACGTTTGTGAGCATGATTAGATAATTCTCCAAAATTAAATGTATTTAGAATGTGAAACTGGATGCAGTTTCATTGTACATGATGATTGGATAGGATTAGAATAGAATGAAACTTACATTTTTCAATCCTACTATTTCAATGGGATTGGATTGGACAAGTTTTCTCCTATCTCTACTCCCTCTAATCCCCTTACAACGAAAAGACCTCCACTTTCGTATTCAAAATACATTGAATTTAAGGAGTTATCCATCCAATCCAATCCAAACTCTCTCACCTAACGAGCTCAAAAATGTTAAACGAATGTTAATAACTCTTATAGCTAGTGATTAAAATATCAATTTCAACGGAAATATCAATAGTTTAACTTACAGAATATCGATGGTAATTTCGTTATCGATAATAATTGATAAAAATATTGGACATGTGCTCGAAAAATTGGAAATTTGGAATAAAACTTTAGAAAATATTTATTCACCCACTAATGCATGTATAAAACTAATAAACATCACAAAATACTTTTAATATCACAAGTATATGACATGTAGTAGGATACCATTCAAAACGATAGCTGATTAAATAAACATTTTAGATAAAAAGAAAACCATAAACATACGAAATTTCACCAAGTAGGAAACATTATTCATTCAATTTCACTAAAAAGAAATACAAGTTCTACCCGTTTCAATATTAGCGTCCGCTACATCACATAATAATTTTAAGCCTATTAAGAGTCTAATTATGAATTTAAATATTAATAAAAAAACATTAATATTATTAGAGAAAGAAAAATATGATAAATTTCAAAATTATTAAGAGTGTGGAACCATAAAAATCCGAAAATTGTGGAGTTACCATGTGGCCCGTAATTCTCATAATGTCGAGATTACCCATTGTATAATTGTGGAGTTACCACGTGACCTGTAATTCTCATAATATCGAGATTACCCCTTGTATAGACGAAGATGACATATCACGGTCTCCGCTTTAATTTAATATATTTACCAGCTAAATTTATTAGTAAATCAGATTAATGGCAATAACACATAATCTCCCCGCGAGTTACTTATTATTATTTATAAAGTTAATAATAAGTGATTCCTCCTAATAGAATCACCTATTATACACTATCTCCTTCAATCAATCAGACGTTCCGGCAACTCTTAAAGCTTCATTATAAATAGAGCCCAACATCACCTCTCATGAAACCCTAAATTCACAATACCGATACTCTATCTGTTTATATCCTTGATTAAACTGACATAGGCATTGAAGTATTCTTGGTTAAACCCCCCCATCTCGGGCTTCAACCTTGACCTCGTGTGTCTATTTTTCCTATGTGTAGTGATCGAACGACGAATCTCAATCTGCACGATTTCTGCATCAATAGGTGGAATCAATAGTGTGCTCTCTATTTTTTACAATAAAAAACATCACTTGTGTTCATTGTTCTTCGTTCATCATTCATCACTCTTATCAATAACACGAAGAAGAACGCAATCTGGCGAGATCGCCGCCTCCGCCACTGCAACTTGGGACGACAGAAACCTGCTCACGGAGATCCCAGAGGAGCAACCTAGTTGCCACCCATTGGGGCCACACCGAACCGCAGAACCGTGCATCCAACACAGGACTTTACGGCGTAGTCGTACCGACCACCGGATTCGACACCATCACCATGTCGGTATCCAGCACACCGACGGGATACCTAGCAACCCGATGACGTAGATCTTCGCAAGCTCTTGGACGACCTTCAATACACAAGGGAACAAGTTCATACTCACGAGTATCATGGAGTGATACGCCAACACTAGAGCTCGGTGCATGAGTCCCGTTGCGCCTCGCTTCATGCGCGTGTGTCTCGGTTGTCACCACCACAAATCAACCTGTTACAGCAAGTTGAGCAGCTGAGCAACTAAGTCCAGCTGCAGTCAGAACTTCTTCAACGAATTTTGGGGGAGACAAAAATGTCAAAGCAAGAGAATTTTTTTTTTCACGTTACGAGGAGATCAAATGAACTTCCCACGACGACCAGAAAAGAAGCATGTCCAATGTCAGACGATGGCTCGAGACGTGTCGCTAATTGATTCCATTGAGGAAGGCGATACCCACACGTCATGAGATCGGCAACGCCCAAGATTGTTCGCTTACGCCCGACTTGATGGATGCGCTGGAGCCTTGTTTAGAATCGAAGCACCGAACTAAAACCCGACACGCCATGCGAAATCACAAAGCACACGCACTTGTATAACTGACGAGTTGGGGGAAATTCAGGGCATTCAAACTCCTGCAACAAGGATGACAAAACATAATCACCATCACAGACCCTCCTCACGAAAACGTCAATGAGAGCAAGCCGGTGGTAATCCCCAAGGCTATGGCATGTTGCGCGCGAACTAGATCCGAAGGATGTTGGACCAATGCCTCTGGGGCATCTGTCGAGAAGGAGACTTGGAGAATGACCTATGCCGAAAGATCAGGACTTACTCAACTTTACCATTCGTCTGAGACATTGAAGATGAGCCATTTCCACAATGATTCGCCAGACCAAATTTCTATCAGTTCAAATAAACCTCAGACCCAGTGAAGCATATTGACTAATACCGTGGCGTCATTGTCCCCCACAGGCACAACAATGCGCTCAAGTGCGAAGAGTTCCAAGCATCCTTGCAAGGTCAAGGAACGACATGGTTCAACCATCTGCCCCGGAGATCCATAGCTTCCTTCGAAGAACTAGCTTTCGCATGAAGGAATACTCACAGCTTCGAAGTAAAGGACAATCACCTTTTCTCCATTTGGAAGCGATCGAAGGAAGCCTTTCGGTAATACATTCTGTCGGATGACCAAACTTATGGTGGAATCGAAGGGGATTTGGTTGATCCTGATCTATATGGAGAAGAGGATGATGATCTCTCTCGGATTGGGATTGAGATTGGCTTGCTGCTTCAATCCAGAACAGCTGCAAATAAGGTATAATCCCTAAACTCTAATCTCTAGCTGAAATCCTTGAATCGAAATTAGCCCGTGATTCAATCAATTCAATTATCTGGTTCTCTGTTTAGATTTAGGGTTATTTGATTAGGGAAGTTTGCAGTGATTAGATGATGATCAATGTGATGATCATCTGCACTCTAGGTGTTTGATGAAACGTTTGAGAGAGATTTCTCTGAGCTAAGGGAGATCATATATGACTGATTCTTCCCGTGTGTATTCTTGTTATTTCTCTTTTCTTTTTGTTCAATTACATAACTATTTTCACTCACACTCTCTCACTTACAAAACGGTTAGGGATGTTATAACAAACTCTCACACACTTCTTCACACTATGCAGTTTTCTAACTTCCTCACACACTCACTCACATGCTTTAATTTATACCCTTAGCTGATGACACCTCCTACCTTGAGTCAGCAGCTTAGTAGACTGCCAAGTCAGCTGCTAAGTGACACAGCTTAGTCACCAACAGCCCCTCCTAAGCTAGTCACTAGAACCACTCCCAGCAAAGCCCTTATGTAGTTAAACCTCTCTCTAGGTAAAGCCTTGGTAAATATGTCTGCAAGTTGTTCTTCTGACTTGCAATAGTGTAGGCTAATCTCTTCATTCTGGATTGCATCTCTGATATAATGATACCTCCTATTTATGTGTTTGGTCTTCTGATGGAAGACTGGATTCTTGGCCATGGCAATGGCTGACATACTGTCACATAGTAGAGGGGTAGCCTCGATCTGCTCTTCTCCCAAATCTCCCAAAACAAACCTCAGCCAGACAGCTTGAGTAGCCTCAGAGGCACTGACAAACTCAGCTTCTGCTGTTGAAAGAGGAACACTACTCTGCTTGATAGATGCCCAAGAAAACACTCCATTACCCAATGAAAAAGCATATCCAGATGTGCTTTTCATGTCATCTTCTGAACCTCCCCAATCACTGTCACAGAAACCCACCAAAGTTGCTACTTTTCCCTTCTTATAGTCAATGCCATAGATTAGTGTACCTTGGACATACCTTAGCACACTCTTAGCAGTGCCTAGGTGCTTCTTGGTAGGGTTGTGCATGAATCTAGACAGTAAACTTAAGGCATACATTATGTCTGGTCTAGTAGCAGTAAGATAGAGCTGACTTCCCACAATCTACCTATAGAGTTGCTCATCTGCTGTTTCACTGCCATAATTCCTTTGTAGCTTCTCTACTGTCACTAGAGGAGTACTCACTGATTTGCAGTCTTTGAGTCCAAATTTTTCTAGCAATGTGGTAGCATACTTCCTTTGATGTATGAAGATGCCATTGCTTGACTATAGAACACCCATCCCTAGGAAATGATGCAGTAAACCCAGGTCTGTCATCTCATATTTGTTCATCATGTCCTGCTTGAACTCATCCATCATAGCAGCACTGCCACCTGTGTAGATGATATCATCTACATAGATTGAAACAATTAGGGTTCCTTCATCTTTCTTGCACTTTAGATACAGAGTTTCCTCACTTGAGCTTCTCTCAAAACCACAACTCAGTAAGTACGAATCAATCTCCCCATACTAGGCCCTTAGTGCTTGCTTTAGTCCATATAGTGCCTTGTTTAGCTTGTAGACACTGGCTTGATGTCCTTGGACATCAAAACCTTCAGGCTAATCTAAATATACTTCTTCCTCTATAACACCATTTAGAAATGCTAATTTCACATCAAGTTGAAATAGCTTCCACTCTTTCTGTGTTGCTTAAGCAATTAGGATTCTGATAGTGTCAAGTCTTGCAACTGGTGCAACGGTCTCATTGAAATCGACTCCTGGTTTCTTAGCATATCCCTTAGCTACCAATCTAGCCTTATGTTTCTGAACAGATCCATCCAGGTTAAGCTTGGTTTTGTACACCCACTTGACACCAATCACTAGTTTGTTAATAGGTCTCACTGTCAGTTTCCAAGTGTCATTCTTTTCAATCATATGAATCTCATCCTCCATAGCTTTCTTCCAAGCTGAATCCCTGATTGCCTCACTAAAACTTTAAGGTTCAATTATGCACATGTGACACCTAACATAAACCTCACTTAGACTCCTTAGCCTTACTGGTGTATCTCCAGTCCTTGAGCTGGGTGAATCACAAAGACTAGGACTTGTACTAGGATCAGATTCAAAACTTGAGTTTGAACTTGTGCTGATGATTATAGTTTGAGGACTTTGAGTTGCTGGTGTAGCAACATCAGTTCCAGTGTCAAAACTCAAAGATATGGATCCCTGCACTTCTGCATGATTCTTCCAATCCCAGCTTCCTTCTTCATTGAATATCACACTCCTTGACACTACAACTTTTCCAGTTTCCAGATTATAGATTATGTAGCCCTTCTCACAGCTACCATAGCCAACAAGGACACCTTTGATACCATGTAGCATATAGAGCCAAATACTCTTAGATGTGACACTCATGATCTTCTACCAGAGAACTTCTCAAATGGGGTCTTGCTTTTCATAGCCTTGGTAGGACATCTATTTAGGATGTATACTGCAGTGTTAACTACTTCACCCCATAACTCATAGGGTAGATTCTTACCATGTAACATAGACTTAGCCATCTCTACTATTGTCCTATTTTTCCTCTTAGCAACCCCATTTCACAGAGCCTTTGGAATTCATTTGAGGTGTATTCTCCACCTTTATCACTTCTTAACTTCTTCACCTTGCACCCACTTAGTAGTTCAACCATAGCTTTGAACTTCTTGAACACATTCAACACGCCTGACTTGTGTCTTAGGAAATACAGCCAGCACATCCTTGAGTGATCATCTATGAAAGTAAGGAAATACAGGTTACCTCCCATTGTTTCTGTTTGCATAGGACCACACACGTTTGAGTGTATTAACTCAAGAGGTGTAGATGCTCTCCAAGCCTCTTCTGTGTCAAAAGGACTCACATGGTGTTTCCCTGATATACACCCTTCACAGAGTTCTTTGTCACCTTCTAGGCTAGGTAGACCAGCCACCATTTCCTTCTGTCTTAGCAGTTTCAGGCTTGCATAGTTCAGATGCCCAAACCTCCTGTGCCATAGCTCTGTGCTCTCATTTGCTTCTGCCCTTCTAGCTACTAGACTCACAAAGTCCAGAGAAAGCTTGAAACACCTGCTACCAGTCATAGGAACCTTGGTAATCCTTTGTTTCATGGTGTTGTCTTCATATACCTCTGTTGTACTGTCCCCAAAACAAGACGGTAGCTGATCAGTCGTTATTTATGCATCATTTTGAGGTCTTTATATGCCTCTCTTACATGTCTTTTGAATGATTTCGTGCCATCAATAGTAGAAAATGATCAATCTTGTGAGACTTGTGCAGAGTTAGAAAGATAGGTAAAATCTGGAAAGAACGCAAAAAGAATGACTCAAATCGGAGTCCAGATGAAGGAGATGTCCTCATTTCAATATCAGGTCCTAGGCACGGGCACCTAATTCAGAAAATTCATAGTAATTAGGTCAAGGAAATTTGGTTAAGAGCTAAAATTGGTTAGAGTGGATAGTAAGCCTTAATTCGCCTTAGTTAACAACTTTTCATTCTTGCATTGTTATTTTCTGCACTTTGATTCACTTGTCTTTAAATTTCAGTTATCACATCATAAACCCGCGCCCCCGCCCCCCCCCCCCCCCCCCCCCCCCCCCTGTGTGTGTGTGTGTGTTTTTATTTAAGTTAACAAATCTGAACTAAATTGATCATAACGTTGATACAAGTCCTCGAGGGATCGACTCTTGCTGTGCTACTATACTATACTTATCGATTTGTGCACTTGCAAGGATTTTATAACTGTTAGAATTGAATTGCATATTTCTTGCTCTTTAAATCTACCAACAAGTTTTTGGCGCCGTTGCCGGGGACTTGTCCCTCAACGGTGCCCATTCAAATTTAGATTTGTAACTTAGTTTTTCTTTTTGTTAGGTACCCGCGTATGTCATTCAAAGGTTCAGTGCACGGGTCATCAAGTGGACCATCATCGCAAGCATCTTCAGTCCACGGCTCCCCGCCACCAAGCCCAAGGAGGATGGCGGACCACAGAGAAGAGCAGGGCCTGGAACGTGGCCTAGTACCGCAAGCCCCATGGCGCCTTAAGGATTTTGCCATGCCCCATGTCTCGGAGGATCAATTTCCAATTGTTTTTCCCGAGTCAACAGTGGCAAACTTCGAATTAAAGTCGGGGACAATTCACATGCTGCCTACATTCCACGGCCTTGCTGGCGAGGACCCGCACTTTCATATCAAGGAATTTGTTGAGGTCTGTTCAACACTGCGCATCAATGGTATGACAGAATCTGAAATCCGCTTGCGGCTCTTTCACTTCAGTCTCAAGGATCGCGCCAAGACATGGTTTCATTCATTGGCGCCGGCTTCCATTCACTCTTGGGGGGACTTGACGTCCAAATTCTTAACACAGTACTTTCCCGTGGAAAAGACAAATGAGTTAAAGTCCAAGATCATGAACCCACGGTAAGACATGGAGGAGTCTTTCTATGAGTTTTGGGAGCGGTTCAATCAGATGTTACGGGCGTGCCCCCACCACCATATTGATGCCCATCATCTTATGCTATACTTCTATGGAGGCTTGAAAACTAGCGATCGGACAATGGTGGATTCTCAATCCCAAGGGATTCTAGAAGGCACAGCCGAGGAAGCAAGGACCGCCTTTGAGAACATTGCTCAAAGGGAAAAACAGTTCAGCTACAGGGGTCCCTCCTCTAGAGCTACGGGTGATGCATCCGCCAAATACAAAGATGACGCCATTGCTCAGCTCACGGCAATGGTGAAACAATTGTGTAGCGAGAAAGCCAAAGGAGTTCACATCTGCGAGGTATGTTCAATTTAGGGCCACACATCCCAGGACTGCCCGGTTGTGGAAGAGGCCAACTTTGCTGGAGGGTTCAATAGCAATTCTCGACCCCGGAATGACCCATATTCCAACACTTACAATCCGGGGTGGAGAAATCATCCTAATTTCCGTTGGAGCAACAATCAAGCAACTGCGAATCCCTTGCCACCCCCTGGATTTGAGCAGCAAGCCGCAGGCCCTCAGGGGAACTACCATGGTCCTTCCTCAAACCAGAATGGCGGAAGCAAGTCTGTTGAGGACTCCATCCATATCCTGACTCAACAGCAGGCTCAACTCATAAAATTCATGCACGATAGCCAGAGTCAGACGGGAGATTCAAAAATGCAATTGCAAACTTGGAGCGTCAAATGGGACAGGTGGCGAACCAACTAAATCAGCGGGAGCAGGGCAAGCTACCGAGTCAAGTCCTGGTAAATCCGAAAGGATTTCAGAATCCTACGGCTAATGCCATCACGCTGGAGAAGGAAACACCACTTCAAGACCCCACATATGCCACCCTCGCAGGACCTGAAACCGAGCCTCAACCTACTCTGCCAAGGATCACCGACCAAGGCGCGCCGTAAAACATGCCACGGCCAACACCTCTGGCGCAGAACCAGTCCAATGAGTCACCAAGTGCCCTACCGCAAGGAGGACCTGACACTGCGCCTACTTCGGCCACGGCTGGCATGCAACCTGCTCCTAAGCCCAAGTCGCAGCACTCGAATACTTCTAACTCTAAACCTCAGAATTCCAATTCTAAAAAAGTCACTTTTGAGTTAGCTAATAATGTTGATTATCCATTTCCTCGCAGGTTCCAAAACAGGAATAAGCAAAGGGAGGACTTTGAGGAAGAGATCATAAGCATGTTGCAGAAGCTTCAGATCACACTGCCTTTCCATAAAATTGTCAAGCACATGCCTATCTTTGCAAAGCTGATCAAGGACTTAGTTGCAGGAAAGCGTGGTTTTAGCTCCACGGACACCATTGACATCCCTATGGCCTGCTCGGCTGCCCTTTTGCGCATGCCCCTTAAGGCCAATGATCCTGGGCCGCAATCCCTTCCATGTGTCATTCAGTCAAAAAGATTCGAACATTGCCTTTGCGACACGGGAGCATCAGTGAACATCATGCCATTCCACATTTACAGGTCACTCAACCTAGGCGCACTCAAGCCCACGCACCTATGTGTCAGGTTGGCTAACGCTTCTGTAACCAACCTAATGGGGGTTCTTGAGGACGTACTGGTACAAATCGGAGATACATGCATCCCTGCAGACTTCTATGTACTAAGAATGGACAGAATTGACAAAAGTGAGGAACCTCCCCTCATCTTCGGAAGGCCCTTACTAGCCACAGCCGAGTGCCTCATCGACGTCAGAAAGGGCCAGGTCTCCATCAAGGTCCTGGACCAGCTTCGGACATTCTCCATCCATGACACCATCCAGTACCCTGCCGAGCCTATTGTAGATTTTTCGTTAAACACAATGGACTTACTGCTACGGGAGACAATTGCTCAGTCTTGCATGACGGATGACCTTGAGAAGGCCGTTACTAGTAACCCACACACTGTGGATTCACTTACAGATAGCGTGATCGAAGAGGTACGAGCCCTTGACATCATGCCAGCCCTCCCATTGCACAGGCCTCCCTTCGAAGCGTTACCTTTCACAAGTCAGAAAACCCTGCCGTCCATCATAAAGGCTCCTGAACTCGAGCTGAAGCCCTTGCCCGAGCACTTAAAGTATGCATATTTGGGCGACAATCAAACCCTTCCAATCATGATTGCATCTACCCTAAGCACGAAAGAGGAAAAGGCATTGGTTCATGTCCTTAAGGTCAATCAAACGGCAATTGGATGGACAATAGCTGACATCAAAGGCATAAGTGCCGCAAAATGCATGCATCAGATACTACTGGAGGAAGACTCCAAACCATCAAGGGAGGCACAGAGGCGATTGCATCCACCTATGAAGGAGGTCGTGAAGAAAGAAGTCCTAAAGCTTTTGGACGTTGGAATCATCTATCCAATTAGTGACTCCAAGTGGGTGAGCCCAGTCCAGGTCGTGCCAAAGAAAAGTGGGATCACAGTGGTTAAAAACGAGCAGGATGAGCTTGTACCTCAACGGATTCAAACAGGATGGAGAGTGTGCATCGACTATCGGAAGCTAAATATAACCACACGCAAGGACCACTTTCCTTTGCCCTTCATTGATCAAATGCTCGAGCGCCTGGCTGGACACTCCCACTATTGCTTCTTGGACGGCTACTCAGGATACAATCAGATTGCTATTGCACCCGAAGATCAAGAAAAAACAACATTCACATGCCATTATGGCACCTTTACATACAGAAGAATGCCGTTTGGATTGTGCAATGCCCCAGCTACCTTTCAGCGTTGCATGATGAGCATCTTCTCCGATATGGTGGAAGATATAATTGAAGTATTCATGGACGACTTCTCAGTGTTTGGACATTCATTCAAACTGTGCTTAGTTAACCTAACCCGAGTACTGGAACAGTGCAGAGAAAGCAACTTAGTGCTGAACTGGGAAAAGTGCCATTTCATGGTACAACAGGGAATTGTCTTAGGTCATGTGATCTCTAGCCGAGGAATTGAAGTGGACAAAGCAAAATTAGACATAGTAGAGAGGCTGCCGTACCCCACTACAGTCAAAGAGGTTCGATCGTTCTTAGGGCATGCTGGCTTTTACCGCAGATTCATCAAAGATTTCTCGAAAATCACAAGACCTTTGTGTGAGCTTCTAGCCAAGGACGCCACATTTGAGTTCACTAAGGGATGCCGTGAGGCATTCAACACACTCAAGGCAAAGCTCACGGCATCACCCATCATCATGCCACCGAATTGGGACTTACCATTCGAACTAATGTGTGATGCCTCAGACTTCGCCATAGGAGCGATTTTGGGACAGCGTGTTGACAAGCTCCCTCATGTGATTTACTACGCAAGTCGAACCCTGAATGATGCCCAGCTGAACTACTCCACCACCGAGAAGGAGCTCCTTGCTGTTATCTTTGCCCTAGAGAAGTTCCGTTCATATCTAATTCAAACCAAGGTCATAGTATACACGGATCATGCTGCCTTGAAGTATCTGCTCACTAAAAAGGACGCCAAGCCAAGGTTGCTACGTTGGATGCTACTGCTCCAGGAATTCGACCTTGAAATCAGAGACAAGAAGGGCAGCGAAAACGTGGTCGCTGACCATATGAGCCGATTGCTTCACAGTTCCAATGAAGAGGCCGATCAGTTGCCCCTCCTCGAGACCTTTCCTGACGAACAGCTCTTCGCAATCCAAGCTATTGATCCATGGTATGCCGATCTCATTAATTACCTTGTCACTAAGCAAATTCCTTTATCTTGAAACAGGTACCAAAAGGACAAGCTGGCTAAACAAGCTAAGTACTTCATATGGGATGAACCGTACCTATGGAAGCATTGTCCAGACCAAATCATTCGGCGCTGCATCCCAGAAGACGAGATGAAATCCGTCTTGACTTTTTGCCATAGTTTGGCATGTGGGGGCCATTTTGGAGCTAAGAAGACAGCCCTCAAGGTACTCCAAAGTGGACTCTACTGGCCCACACTTTTCAAGGATGCACACGAATTTGTACTCACCTGTGACCGCTGCCAACGCCTAGGTAACATCGGCCCTCGAAATCAAATGCCATTACACCCTATTCTTGTGGTCGAAATCTTCGACGTATGGGGCATTGATTTTATGGGGCCTTTTCCGAATTCCTTTGGCAATCTTTATATTCTGCTTGCAGTTGATTATGTCTCCAAATGGGTGGAAGCAATTCCCACCAAAACTAACGACGCCAAAGTAGTGGTGCGTTTTTTACAGAGTCACATCTTAGCCAGATTCGACGCACCTAGGGCAATCATCAGTGATGGGGGGGCACACTTCTGCAATCATTCATTTGCAGCCCTAATGAAGAAGTATGGTGTCACCCACAAGGTCTCAACACCGTATCACCCTCAAACCAGTGGCCAAGCGGAAGTGTCCAATCGGGAAGTAAAGGCCATATTGGAAAAAACGGTAAATCCTAACCGCAAACATTGGTCCAGCAAATTGAATGATGCGCTGTGGGCCTATCAGACCGCATACAAGACCCCGATTGGCATGTCTCCCTTCCAACTTGTTTTTGGAAAAGGCTGCCACCTACCAGTGGAATTGGAGCATAAAGCATTCTGGGCTATTAAGCAGATGAACCTGAACTTCGATGATGCTGGAATACATAGGAAGCTTCAGCTAAGTGAATTAGAGGAGTTGCGAAACGAGGCCTTTGACAGTGCTCGTATCTACAAGGAAAAGACCAAAGCTTTCCACGAAAAGCGCATTAAGCCCAAGGACTTTCACATCGGACAGGAAGTCGTCCTCTTTGACTCCCGGCTCAGACTAATGCCAGGTAAGTTGCGTTCAAGATGGACTGGACCATTTATTATTACTAACGTTTTTCCTCATGGTGCAGTTGAAATCCAGCACCCGGAACGGCAGGATCCGTTCAAGGTAAATGGCCACCGCCTCAAACACTACTTCAAGGACCTTTCTAATCCAAGCGCAGTCAACCGTGCAACTCCGCATGCGCCCAGCTCCTAGCATGCCAGCCTCGTCTTGCCTATACGTTAAATAAAGCGCTCCTAGGAGGCAGCCTAGCCCTGGTTTGTATTTCTCACTTCTTTTTCTGTTTTTGCCCGTTATATCCCTAAAACCTTTCTACTGTTGTCATGCTTACTACTTATCACATTGAGGACAATGTTCAGTTTCGGTTTGGGGGTGTGGATTTAAAATTTTACATATAGAAACAAGTAGGTTTGGGGGTGATACACGGCCAGGACATTTAAATTTCTTCTTGTGATTAGTATGATAACTTGTTAATAGGAATGTATATGCTAAGTTAACTATCTTTGCTTTACTAAGAGTCATGCCATGGTCAAGTAGTTCATAATTTGCACTTCACAATGCCATGTTTTAAGTGATTAAGTGAACGAAATAACTGAATTTGAGTGAACCTTAGAAAATTAGTGGAGACTACCCTGTGAGATCTTTGAGCCTAATTGCCATTCTTTCTGAGGGATATACTTGTTTCTACTCTTAAACACTCGTCACTTTTGTTCTTAATTGTTGATCTCATTACATCATATTTGCATTGAATTTTAAAGAACTAACATCATTTAGATACTCTTGATTTAATGTGTGGTTTTCCATAAGAAGCGATGTAGGCTATGTATGCTTTAACCTCTAAAGGCTTGATCCTACCCTATTGCATGCTCCCGAAGCCAATTTTGAAGCCAAACACTCATCCTTTTCTTTCATCACCCAAAGTATAACCTAACCCAAAATACTTAGCCATTCATCACAGCCATACCCTATAACCTCAGTTTGTGCTAAGGTTGCCACAAATGAGATTCATGGTGAGAATGAGAGGTGAAAGAAGATGATGCCCAATTCAAAGGACATTGGCGTCAATTGAAAGTTCAAAAGTAAAGAAAAGTTTTACAAGTTGCAAGCTGCATGAAAATTTGAGGAAATCATTGCATGATCTTGGTTCAATTCAATTCAAAGACGAACAGAAACAAAAAAAACGTTCAAATCAAAAGAAAGAAAGAAACGTTGAGAAAAATAAGTGAAAAACAAAGTGAATTGAGCCAAGTGAGCCAAGAGCCTCAAAATAAGCCACAAGAGCCTCAAAATAAGCCACAAGAGCCACAAAATAAGTCATCAGGAAAGCACAATGTCGTGGGCCTTAAGAAAGGATTCAGTTCAGAAATTCCAAGTTCAATTCATGACTTCTCATGCCTTGGCACAACTCAGGTTCTTTGAATCCCATCCTTCCTTGCTAAACCCCAAAGCTTAGCCCCAATACAACCTAAAAAGGAAGACCTAACTGATCTTATGGACAATCATGCTGAGGATTAAGGTACGTATCTATGTTCTTAAAGTTCAATTCCTTTCATGAGATCTTTATTTCCATAAAGTGCTATTCTTCATTGTTACTCATATGTGATTAAATTTGAATTTCATAACATAAACTCATCACATATGCTTGAAAAGAGTGTAAGCCTAGGATTCTTGTGTAAATTGAGAGTTGCCTAGTGAGGATTAGAGTCGAGGCGAAATCTTTCTAGGGCACTTAGATGAAGTTGTTTTCAAACTTGATCACCTGAAAATATTGGCATTTATACACGTACACCTTCACATGACACTCACGGCTATGGCATTCCTTTTAGTTCTGCAAAGCATGTCTACTTACTTTGATTCTTATTAGCTTGTTAAGAGTACTATATCTAGCATCTTTTTGTTTAAGTAAAACGTTTGTGGGTATCGTGCTGTTATAACCCTCAGGAGACAAAACTCCTCCTACTAGGTGAACCTAGGGGTATAAATGTCCTATCTTAACTAAAATCGAGTCTTTTCATTTTGTTAACATTTGTTTTGCTCAGGGACTAGCAAAAGATAGGTTTGGGGGTATTTGATCAGTCGTTATTTATGCATCATTTTGAGGTCTTTATATGCCTCTCTTACATGTCTTTTGAATGATTTCGTGCCATCAATAGTAGAAAATGATCAATCTTGTGAGACTTGTGCAGAGTTAGAAAGTTAGGTAAAATCTGGAAAGAACGCAAAAAGAATGACTCAAATCGGAGTCCAGATGAAGGAGATGTCCTCATTTCAATATCAGGTCCTAGGCACGGGCACCTAATTCAGAAAATGCATAGTAATTAGGTCAAGGAAATTTGGTTAAGAGCTATAATTGGTTAGAGTGGATAGTAAGCCTTAATTCGCCTTAGTTAACAACTTTTCATTCTTGCATTGTTATTTTCTGCACTTTGATTTACTTGTCTTTAAATTTCAGTTATCACATCATAAACCCCCCCTGTGTGTGTGTGTGTGTGTGTGTGTGTGTTTTTATTTAAGTTAACAAATCTGAACTAAATTGATCATAACGTTGATACAAGTCCTCGAGGGATCGACTCTTGCTGTGCTACTATAATATACTTATCGATTTGTGCACTTGCAAGGATTTTATAACTGTTAGAATTGAATTGCATATTTCTTGCTCTTTAAATCTACCAACAGTAGCCATGTTCCAC
>JAZGTL010000055.1:0-7500 GCA_037349345.1 Oemleria cerasiformis | reverse complement strand
CCGCAGGCAACCCTCAACTGACATGGGTGGCCACTTGGGAAGGTGTCCCGAAGACATCTATGACCCAACCTGGCTTGAGAAGGGACTGGAAGGAACACTGAAGGGACTCCGATGGGCTCAAAGGGACACCGAGAGGACCACAACCCCCATATATCGGATTGTTTTCATTTTCAGCATTAGAAGCAGCAAACATCACCTATGCGCGAGGGGAGCAATGCACATTTAAGAAGCAGGGAGGAGAAGACCACTACCCCCTATATAGGATTATTTTCATTTTCTGCATTTGCAGCAGCAAACATCACCTATGTGCGAGGGGAGTAATGGAAATTTAGGAGGCAGGGAGGAGAGGACCACTACCCCCCTATAAAGGATTATTTTCATTTTCAGCATTAGCAGCAGCAAACATCACCAATGTACGAGGGGAGTAATGCACATTTAGTGCACAGGGACTCCAAGGGACCTATCTAGGGACTAAAATGTGCACCGAGGAATGCCAAAGGGACCCCCGAGGGGTTCCAAGGGACAACTGAGGAAGGGACGAGACAGTAGTTCGTTGCCCAGAACCACCAAAAGTAATGCAATAGTCAGCCAGCAAAAGCCCAGAACCACCAAAAGTAATGCAATAGTCAGCCAGCAAAATTACTAGACAACAATGTGGAAACATCCAAGGCCGCGCCGCTGGGCAGGGTAATAACCGAAGGCAACCCTCAACCGATATGGCTGTCCATTTGGGAAGGTGTCCCGAAGACATCTATGACCCAACCTAGCATGAGAAGGGACTGGAAGGAACATCGAAGGGACTTCGATGGGCTCAAAGGGACACCAAGGGACTCGAAGGGACACTGGAGGTGGGTTGCCCAAGCCCGCGGGACATCGCCTTCCAATCGAGAGGACCACTACCTCCATATATAGGATTGTTTTCATTTTCAGCATTAGCAGTATCAAACATAACCTATGTGCGAGGGAGTAATGCACATTTAGCGCACAGGGACACCAAGGGACCTATCAAGGAACTAAAAGGTACGCCAAGGGACACCAAAGGGACCCCTGTTGGGCTCCAACAGACAACGAGAGGCACCATTCCGTTACGACAGACAGCAAAAATAGGAACCCGCTTTGTGCGCAATCCAGTCTTTATTCATCACTGAGGAAGGGACAAGATAGCAGTTAGTTGCCCAATCAAGGAGCCTGCCGACGCATCACCCCTTTCACCACTCACACGCCATGAAGTTAGCTAAAGCCCAGAACCACCAAACGTAACGCAATAGTTTGCCAGCAAAATTACTTGACGACAATGCGGGAACATCGAGTGGAACCAAGGCCACGCCGTTGGGCATGGTAATAACCGAAGGTAACCCTTAACCGACATGGCTGACCATTTGGGAAGGTGTCCCGAAGATATCTATGACCCAACCTGGCATCAAAAGGGACTGGAAGGAACACCGAAGGGACATCGATGGGCTCAAAGGGACACCGAGGGACTCGAAGGGATATGGGGGGTGGGCTGCCCAAGTCCGCAGGACATCGCCTTCCTATCGAGCGGACCACTACCCCCCTACATAGGATTATTTTAATTTTCAGCATTAGCAGAAGCAAACATCACCTATGTGCGATGGGAGGAATGGACATTTAGGGCGCAGGGACTCCAAGGGTCCTGTTATTGCCGAGATTTTTTGCAGGGAGGCTAAGAACAAAACAATCTACATTAGGAAGAAAACCAAGACATCCAAATTTTCTTATTTATGAAAATTTCTTTAAGAGAGAAAAAGAAATTCATTGAAACGGATGACCAGATCGAAATGCGGAGACGGTTCGGAAGATGTGCCGAAGACATCTATGACCAAACATTGCTCAGGAGTTGGGACAAAATAATCAGACTAAACTTTTTTTGTCAGCAATCACTTAAGGGAAACGGAAGTCATCGAGTGGTGACAACCTGGAGGTGGGCTTGGAAGCTGCCATCCTATGAAGAATGCGTAATAGCACACTGAGCTAGCTCCATGGAACCAAAAATGTATCAGGGATCAAGTGATTCACCGAAGCGACGAGACCTTGAAAAAGAAGTGCGTAATAGCTCACTGGTCCAGCTCAGTGGCACCGAAAATGTATCAGGGCTCAAGTGATTCACCGTAGTGACGAGACCTTGAAAGCTTCTTTTTCAAGTGTCAGTAGGGGGAAGTTTTCTTTCATCTTAATATATCAAATCTGTTTGTACAATGCTTCTTTAGTTTCTGCAAGAGTCAGTTGCGCTAAGTTTTCTTTCATCTTCATAAAGCAAAGATGTTGCTGTTTGTAAAATGCTACTTTAATTTCTGCTAGTGTCAGTAGTGCGAAGTTTTCTTTCAACGTAATAAAACAAAGTTGTTTGTAAAATGCTACTTTAATTTCTGCAACAAGTAGCGATGATATTGAGATGCCGAGACCGGTTCGGAAGAAGTACCGTAGACATCTATGACCAAACATGGGTCAGGAGTAAGGACAAGGCAATCAGACTAATTCTTTTTTTAATTTTTGAAGCCATGGCATCTTCCGGCCAGAACAATCAAGCAATACAACTTAGTTTGGTTTACTAAAACGTTTTTGAAGTGAAGGACTAGATTCATAACATCGGACACAATTCGGGGGAGAAATAAAAAGGGCGGACAAAAGGGGGAGGGACGAATCGAAGCAACGTAGGGCTGAATCTCAGTGGATCGTGGCAGCAAGGCTACTCTGCCAGTTACAATACCCCGTCGCATATATTAAGTCGTCTGCAAAGGATTCTACCTACCGCTCGGCAGAAATTGTAATTCAAGGTGGCCCTCACAGCACTTCTACCGTGAGGGCTTGACCAACGACACGCGCCTTTGGGGGCCGAGCACCCCTACTGCAAGTCAACAAACGGGTGGCGGGCGCATGCATCACTTCTACCCCAAATTCTAACATGGAGGCATACAGCCAGGATCCAGCGCACGGTAGCTTCGCGCCACTTGCTTTTCCACCAAGCGCAATAAATAATTGTGCGAATCAACGGTTCCTCTCATACTAGGTTGAATTACTATTGCTACACTGTCATTAGTAGGGTAAAACTAACCTGTCTCACGACGGTCTAAACCTAGCTCACGTTCTCTATAGGAAAAGTTGACATCGAAGTATCTCAAAGCAACGTCGATATGAATTCTTGGCTGCCACAAGGCAATTAACCCTGTGGTAACTTTTCTAACACCTCTAGCTTCAAATTCTGGAGGTCTAAAGGATCGATATGCCACACTTTCACGGTTCGTATTCATACTGGAAATCAGAATCAAACGACCTTTTACCCTTTTGTTCCACACGAGATTTCTGTTCTCGTTGAGCTCATCTTAGGAAACCTGCATTATCTTTTAACATATATGCCACCCCTGCCAAACTCCCTACCTAACAATGTCTTCCGCCCGGATTAGCCTGCGAGCATGCCTTGGATCCAAAAAGAGAGCCATTGCCCCGCCTCTGATTCACAGAATAAGTAAAATAACGTTAAAAGTAGTGGTATTTCACTTTTTCCCGAAGGCTCCCACTTATACTACACCCCTCCAGTCATTTCACAAAGTCAGACTAGAGTCAAGCTCAGCAGGGTCTTCTTTCCATGCTTATTCTGCCAAGTCCGTTCCCTTGGATGTGGTTTTGCTGGATAGTAGACAGGGATAGTGGGAATTTCGTTAATCCATTCATGCGCGTCACTAATTAGATGACGAGGCATTTGGCTACCTTAAGAGATTCATAGTTATTCCCGTTGTTTACCCGCGCATGTTTGAATTTGTTCACTTTGACATTCAGAGCACTGTGCAGAAATCACATTACCTTAGAATCCGCAGGGACCATCGCAATGCTTTGTTTTAATTAAACAGTCGGATTCCCCTTGTCCGTACCAGTTCTAAGCTGTCTGTTCGACCCCCGAGGAAAGCCCCCGAAAGGACCATTCCCAGTTTGTCCACTGGCCAGCACGTGGCTATCCGCTCTCGCCGTGGGAGTAGTTCGAGCAGTCCACCGACAGCCGAAGGGTTCGAAACTGGAACCCCCAAGCCCAACCCTTAGAGTCAATCCTTTTCTCGAGGTTACATATCCATTTTACCGACTTCCCTTGCCTACATTGTTCCATTGACCAGAGGCTATTCACCTTGGAGACCTGATGCGGTTATGAGTACAACCGGGCGTGAATGGCACTCGGTCCTCTTGATTTTCAAGAGCCACCGAGGGCACATCGAACACCACGCGACGTGCGGTGCTCTTCTAGGCGCTGGACCCTATTTTCGACTGAGCCATTTCAAGGGTAAGCAGGCTATTAAATAGAAAAGATAACTCTTCCGGAGGCCCACGCTGACGTCTCCAGACTCCCTAACGTTGCCATTAACCACCACATCCCGATTCAAGAATTTTAACCCGATTCCCTTTCGAAGCTCGCGCAAGACGCGTTATCAAATGGGCTCCCTCGTCTCTTAGGATCGACTAACCCATGTGCAAGTGCCATTCATATGGAACATTTCCCCTTTGCAGCGATCGTCGTGCCCTCCTACTCATCCGGGCCTGGCACTTGCCCCAACTACCGGGAATGGGTCGCACGCTTCAACGCCATTCACTTTTGGGGCTAGTTGATTCGACAGGTGAGTCTCGTTAGCAGATGTCGACTTCCATGACCACCGTCGTACTGTCTTAATCAACCAACATCCTTTGTGGGTTCTAGGTTAGTGCACAGTTGGGAACCGTAACCCAGCTTCTGGTTCAGCTCGCATTGCCAGTTCTGTTTACCAAAAATTACCCACTTGGAGCTCTCGATTCTCTGGTGCGGCTCAACGAAGCAGCTGCGCCGTCCTACCTAATTAAAGTTTGAGAATAGGTTGAGGGCATTGCGGCCCCGAGGCCTCTAATCATTGGCTTTACTCGAAAGAACTCGTACACGGGCTTCAACTATCCTAAGGGAAACTTCGGAGGGAACCAGCTACTAGACAGTTCGATTAGTCTTCCGCCCCTATACCCAAGTCAAACGAACGATGTGCACATCAGTATCACTGCGGGCCTCCCTAGAGTTTCCTCGGGTCCTGACAGGCATGTTCTCACTCGAACCCTTCTCAGAAGATCAAGGTCAGTTGACAGTGCAACCCTCATTGGGATCCCCCCCAGTCATCTTCGTTGCGCGTTACGGGTTTAATCGCCCGTTGACTCGCACACATGTCAGACACCTTGGTCTGTGTTTCAAGACGGGCCGAATGGGGATCTCACAGGCCGATGCTAGGAGCACGCAAATGCCCAAGGCACATTGGGACGACGCGTGCTACCCACCATGATCACATCGACAAAGTCTCCGTGAAAATATCGACATCCCAAGCTTTGGCTCCACAGTAATTCGCATCGATCCACCCTGAGTCGATTGGGGGATCGGCTTTTCACCATTTCACATCCGACTAAGGTGCATCGCCAGCCCCCATCTGCTTCCCTCCTAATAATTTCAAGCACTCGTCGACTTTCCTTTCAAGGTCCTTTTCATCTTTCCCTCGCGGTACTTGTTTTCTTCCGGTCTCTCACCTGTATTTAGCCTTGGATAGAATTTACCACCCAATTGGGGCTGCATTCCCAAACCCGACTCACCGATAGCGCCTTGTGGTGCTACAGGGTCCGAGCACAATGGGGCGCCCTCTCAGGCACCACCTTCTAGTGCACTTGGGCTTGGTCCGCCGCTGAGGACGCTTCTCCATACTACAATTCAGACACCAAGGGAGCCGGATTCTCAAGCTGGGCTATTCCCGGTTCGTTCGCCGTTACTAGGGGAATCCTTTTAAGTTTATTTTCTCCACTTATTAATATGCTTAAATTCAACGAGTAACCCCACCTGACCTGGGGTCGTGTTGAAAGCACCGCTGAAGCAAAGCGCAGAGTCTCACGAGCCCAAAAGCAGCGATGCACAACTTCACAACCACCGGGGGGTGCAACGACTTGTGATGCGCTAGTAAGCTCGAACTAATGTCTTCGGGCTCAACTTGTGTTCAAAGACTAGATGGTTCACGAGATTCTGCCATTCACACCAAGTATCGCATTTCACTGCGTTCTTCATCGATGCGAGAGCAGAGATATCCGTTTCCGATAGTCCTTTTGACATATTGAAGATGACAATGTCGCCGCCACGCACACCGTTTCTGGGGTGGTAGGGGTTCGTTCTTTCATTCAAGTTCCTTGGCACAATTCATGGACCGTCTTTAGTATATATGCCCAGGAGGGTCGCCAGCGCGGAAGAGTGGCTGGCCTCCCCGGATGGGGGGGGACATAGAGCCCAAGATGACCCCAAGCCCCCTATGTTTAAACTTCTTCTCGGGTGGCTCTGCTAGGCTGGGATCGACAATAATCCTTCCGCAGGTTCACCTACGGAAACCTTGTAACGACTTCTCCTTCCTCTAAATGATAAGTCCAATAGATTTCTCGCGATGTCACAAGAAATGAACCACCCACGTCGCTGTGATCTGAATATTTCATCGGACCATTCAATCGGTAGCAGTGACATCCAGTGTGTAAAAAGGGCATGGACGTAGTCAACGCGAGCTGATGACTCGCGCTTACTATGAATTCCTCGTTGAAATTTCAAAGAATACACTAGCCTGTCGGCAAAGGATATAGACTCGTTGAATACATCAGGGAATCACGTGTGTGGCCCAGAACATCTATGTGCATCACATACCTGTTATTGCCTCAAACTTCCTTGGCCTAAGCGGCCATAATCCCTCTAAGAAGCTGGCAGCGGAGGATGACCTCCACATAGCTAGTTAGCAGGCTGACGTCTCGTTCGTTAATGGTATTAACCAGACAAATCGCTCCACCAACTAAGAACGGCCAGGCACCACTACCCAAAGAATCAAGAAAGAGCTCTCAGTCTGTCAATCCTTACTATGTGTGGACCTAGTAAGTTTCCCCGTGTTGAGTCAAATTAAGCCGCAGGCTCCACTCCTGGTGGTTCCCTTCCTTCAATTCCTTTACGTTTCAACCTTGGGTCCATAGTCCCCCCCGGAACCCAAAAACTTTGATTTCTCATAAGGTGCCGGCAGAATCCTAAAAGTAACGTTCGCCGATCCCTGGTCGGCATCGTTTACGGTTGAGACTAGGACGGTATCTGATCATCTTCGAGCCCCCAACTTTCATTCACTATTAATGAAAACATCCTTGGCAAATGCTTTTGTAGTTGTTTGTCTTTCATAAATCCAAGAATTTCACCTCTGACTATGAAATACAAATGCCGCCGACTATCCCTGTTAATCATTATTCCGTTCCTGAAGGCCAACAGAAAAGGACCGAAATCCTATGATGTTATCCCATGCTAATGTATCCAGAGCGGTAAGCTTGCTTTGGGCACTCTAATTTCTTCAAAGTAATAGCATTGGAGGAACGACCCGGCTAATTAAGGCAAGGAGCGTATCGCCAGTTAAAAGGGATGAGCCAATCGGTGCACAGCAGAGGCATACCGTTTGACCAACCCAAGGTCCAACTACGAGCTTTTTAATT